>CM031242.1:863923045-864241366 GCA_018340775.1 Taxus wallichiana var. yunnanensis
TATTAATAATATTTGATGACATTTTACTTTATGTATTCGATTAATGTGTTCTTACTATAATTGTATGATGTCCTATTATTTTCATTTATCCGAAGTTACCATTACCTAAAACTCTTTGAGAGTCAATTGGATGATATCGTAGTTTGATGCATACTCTAATTTCCTTTTTAGATTTTAATTGCCCATAACCTATTCACCGATAAAACTTATTGTTCAATATCTTCTTGGAGAATATCAAATTGCCATGAATATTTAATTATGAGAGAAGAGCTCTAATGAATCGAGTTTCTAATTTGTATATACATACCAATCCAAATATTCCATTCTATAGATGGGATATACAAAGTTTTATATATAGTATTAGCAACATATGGTTTGAATATCGTTAGTCTCATGCTAAGTTCCTTAACCAAAAGGAAAGTTCTTGACTTATAGACTCCCATTATGCCTTTCTAGACCCTGATATGGGCCTAAGACACCTAATTACTCTTCACTTCATCCCCTCACATGCTTATAGGCTTCAAGATTCTATCAAAACATCCATAGCAAGCCAAAATCAAACTCAGGTTTTTGTTTTTGTTCTATCAAGATGCTTATATGTTTTTGTTCATTGTATGTACACTACTATGTGGCTGAGGTGAAATTTATTTTTCAATATTACGTTTCTAAAATTTTTCCAAAATTGAGAGTGGCGGATAAATTATTTCATATCTTTAAGGAAAATCAAGCTGTGGGATTATTAACCTTATTAATTTTTTATTATGAGTATTAGGTTTTATGTCTATATATTTCTTTTGGCCTTCAAACTATTTGCTATCTTAATGAGACTTGACTCCACTTGAAATTTATTATAATATCATCAATGACAAGTGGCTCATTAGTGTAAGAGGGTACGAAAACCTGCAAGCAAGGATCATAAGGGATGGCATGCACATAATGGATGTGTAAACGACAACATGAAGAGATCTCAGGAGGAGCGAGCATCAACCGAAGGTGCATGCAAAGATTCGAAACATGGGCAGAACCTTGTTACAAACCACAAACTCTCCTCTATCTCATAGATCCAAAAGGGTGTACATATAGGAGGTGCTGAGTAACCCCAATGTTGTGGTCATGACAACTTGAGTGAAGAGGGGGAGTTACATTCCTAAAATAAATTGTAACTCCCAATGACGCATATGATGCATTGACACACTGATGCATAAGAGAATCTCATAATGACCCCTAAATGACACATGGACCTACGATCTCACCTAAGTGAGATGACTCACCTAATGATGTGGAAAATAATACACACCAACACCCCCCCTTCATCATAACTTAGGATGAGGTGGCAAGTCAGAAATGAGAAATGGGTCCGGCACAAAGCTTGATGAGGTACCCATGTACAAGAAACTCTCAAAAAGTGGAGTAAAAGGAGAAAACCCAAAGTGGGAAAAACTCCCCCCCAAAAGAGAGATAAGTCCACTCTCTAATCTAATAAAGATGCCAAAGATGGGTCCGGCCACGAGATGAGCTGTAAAGGCACCCATGTACAAGAGGCAATCTCTCGAGAAAGAAGAAGAATATAGAAGAAGAGGGAGATGAGAGGAATGCAGAAGATGCCATGGACGGATCTGAACTTTGCAGCTCTAGGAGGTCTCCCAGAAGAATGTCGATAATAAGATCCTCTACCTCGGATGAAGAAGATTCACCTGCACTAAACTATGTGCCTACCCTTAGGAAGGACATAAATGACGTGCTGGAAGTCCACCCACTCCACGAAGGAAACTAAAGGCAGTAGACACAAAGAACTCTGAGTCTGGTCCACGAAAGTGTGACATAGGTCTAGCAAGTGAGTGCAAAGGAACCAAAGGTAATGTCACGAGTGCAGAACTATCAGAGTGTGAAGAGTGAACACCCGTAGAAAGGATGTCCAAGTGATGTGAAGGTAACAAAACCCCCACAAAAAAGGGATCCACAAGCAAGGGTGGATCAATGAAGGTCTCCGGAAAAGTGGAAGTGGTAAGAGTCCCAGAAGGGGCACTCCCAACAATGGAGATAATGAACTCCTCTAAAATACCTATAGATGGATGATGAACCTATAGTACATCACAAGTGTAATCTGTGAAAAGATGACCAAGGTTAGGTAGATACTCATCCCAATGAGGGGGCTCAACAAATAGAAGAGTAATGTCAGATAGGTATGAGTCATCCAATGAAGGTAAAGGAGTGGAAGGGGCCTCACACATTGAAGGTGGAAAAGAGGCGGGTGTGATGACTATATGAGACTAAATAGGAGACTACTCGATATATGAGTGGATGTGGGATGTGTCAACACTCTCTGGAATAATGAGAGAAGGAGGAGAAGAGTCCTCTGTAGTACTCTCGACATCAAAACTAGGTGCACAATCCTCGTCATCAGAAGTAGAACCAAGCGAGTCTATGTCAGTGGAACTACCATCACACGAAGAAGAAGAGGAGACCAAAGTGAATCAGTAGTAGCAATAATGGCGGCAATATGTGAAGGGTCTCCATAGAAGAAGGACTGAAGAATGCTCAGGACACGGTGGGGTGGATCTCGAGTCTGCCACGTGAAACTAGATAGATCTCGGAGACATGCATCATCAAGTGAAAAAATATGGTCACAAGTTTCAAGGAAGTCCTCAAATGATGATGATAGTGGGTGCGGAAGTGGCTCAAGTAAGAAGGGTGAAAGACCCTTGTGAGCGAAGTAATGTTCCATGGAAGCACACAAAACTAAATAGTTCCTCTCTTGGTGAGAAGTGGTGGAGGCTGTAAAGTAATCCTACAATGCTCAAGTCTAGAAAGAGCACTCTCCATGATGCGTAAGAAAGAATGCAATATGCACAAAAGCAAGACATCGGACTCAGCCGATAATGTGTCTACGTGTGAAAACCCAAGAGTACTAGTGAACCCCCCAGAATGTAACACTTTATAAAGTAGTGTGTTTACAAAAATTAACAATGTTATCACGTAATGTGTGAAAAATCATTCAACTTTGACTAAAGAAGCACTAAAAAATGAGCAGCGAGTCAAAATTTATGGCATAAATACGATTCCCACAACTGATGGAAAATGTCAATAAACATGAAAACTGATTAAAAAGTTCCCGAAATGGGTGCAAAGGGTGTCATGTGGGTACTCATTGGAAATGACATCAAATTTTAGGTAGGGTTTGTTTTGCTTACGAGGGGGATTAGCCTCCTGCCAACCCCGGACCTCGCCCTCTGTCTTTGACATGCGTAGGAAGGGAATGATACAAGCAAAATTGGAACCCAAAAATATTACAATGCCATGAAATAATGTTTTTTTCCTCAAAACATTAAAAAGGGTTGTTTTAACCTCAAAAAAATACTAAAAGGGATGGGCCCATGTGAGGTGTCAAGCCATGGATGCACCATCTTTGGAAGCTACCTCTTGTTATCGAGTGGGAAGTTGATTGAGCTTCCGTGAACACGTCCGAGCCTGCAGAGGTGTAACCATCCAAGGATTCAACGCCATGTGGTGACAAAGTGTGTCAGCAAGTGGTTCAATGTTGAATGGTAGTGAAACGGTTTGAAGAACACTTATCGAGGACGATGGAGAGAAGAAGAAGAAAGAAGCACAACAAATGGTGAACCCCAAACAACAAATGAGCAAAGAGAAGGAAAAACAATGCCAAAATGATTTGGCAAGTTACCAGCTGAGCAGAGAGAAATGGTTGATGCCATAATGAGAGGTCATTGAGCTATCAAGTTGAGTGTTTAGCGTGTCGGGTTAGCTGTGAAACTTGGCGAGTGGTCCACGTGTTGAGAGGCTTTGTAATGGTTACATGGACTCCAAATGTAGGTACAGACTACCATGAGTGCGTGGAGATCCGGAAAACAAATATAGAGAGTAGTGAATGAGCCAAGGGAGCCAGATGGAGTTACAAGGTGGTTACAACCAAGCACGAGCCAGTATAGGTAAGACCTTGAGCAACACAGGAAGAGAGCCAAGATGAGTTGTGAGGAAATTAAGGATGGGCAACCTTTGAGATAGAATCTAGGCCAATGGTGTAGAAGTGGAGGAGTGTAGAGGTCTCAATGTAGGTGAACAAGCAATGAAGCAAGGGCCACTTCAAACTATGAACTAAGCAGCGTGTAGGAAAATGAGTTGTCTACCAATGAGAGTATGGTGAGCTGTTAGAATGGCTCTTCAACATAATAAACTTGTATTCCTCCTTGGACCTGAACATAACCTGTAACCAGCAAGAAGTACACAAATAACCCAAAAAGACAACCACTAGAATCTCGAACAACAACCCAAACAAACCACGATCAAACCGTGTAAGAGGTATGACGCCCAAATCAATGCAATGAAGTGCACAACGGAATATCCATTACAACACATGCATCGAGAACTGAATATCACGCCGAAAGCTAGAAAATGCATGAGCAACGCCGAAGAGTGCACGGATCCACAAGATCCACTCTGATACCATGTAAGAGGGTACAAAAACCCACAAGCAAGGATCATGAGGGATGATGTGCACATCAACAAATGTGTGAACAACAAGCATGAAGAGATCTCGAGAAGAGCGAGCATCAACCGAAGGTGCATGCAAAGATTTGAAACATGGGAAGAACCTTGTTATAATCCAAAAACTCTCCTCTATCTCATAGATCTAAAAGGGTGTACATATAGGAGGTGTTGAGTAACCCCAATGCTGCAATCATGACAACTCAAGTGGAGAGGGGGAGTTACATTCCCATAATATAAGTGTAACTCCTAATGACGCATATGACGCACTGATGCACTGACACGTAAGAGAATCTCATAATGACCCCTAAATGACACGTGGACCTACAATCTCACCTAAGTGAGATGACTCACCTAATGATGTGGAAAATAATACACACCAACAATCAATACCCTCTATATCTAGCATATTATCATCTAAATTTTTGATACTTTTGGTTCATTGATTACAAGCATAGTCTGCTTGCTTGAGGAGTGTAGTTTATTATCACATACCCTTTACATATGGTAGTGTTTTATGTGGTATACACACTTTGTGTGTATATCACATAATAGAGGAAAAATACTATCTATAATTATATATGAATGTAAGTATATTATATTCGAAGAAAGTAGCCAAAAATCTAAAGCAAGTAGCCAACACATCAAATTATATCTAAACAACAACAATAACGTAATTTTTTTTTACTAGTTCATTAATTTAGTTGCAAATTTGAGGTGTTTGTTCTTGTGTGAGAAGCAATTTTTTTATGAGATAACTTTGATTGTATATTTCATTCATTTTAAAAGATGATGTCAAAATTTCCTTATTCTAGTGCTTCATTTTGGATAAGACAGACTTCCAATATTGGACAAAATAATACACATAGATCTCAGGACACTTTATGTTAAGAATTTTTAATGCATAATCTTGGATTGATCAATTTCCATCTCTCATCTCATTTGTGCTATACACACAGTGTGTTTACAAAAAAACCACTACCACAAGATAATACAAAGGTGCAGGTATGTGAGATAAACAAAATATGGGTATATGTAAATAATTAATGAATGATCATTCATTAATAAATGAATGGGAGTTATGGTATGACTATTTCAATTTATAATTATAGTTAGCACAATGGATTTGGGTTTTCTATAGCCAATACCACAAAGATACGGACTATGTGCTTGAGATGGATGAAGGGAGTTTCATTGTCCTCAAAGTTGAGGTACTCTTTTACATATGAATGTACATAATTCACAAGTGTATTATCATTGGATTTTTAGTATTTAAGACCTACATTGATGTTAAAAATGTCCTCCTAAATTTTTACCTTCTTTTACCTTCAATATTATACTCGAAAGCAAGTAGCTAACACTCCAAAGCAAGTATCCAACACTCTAAAGCAAGTATCCAACACACTGAAGAAATTATCCAACACATCGAAGAAAGTGGCCAACACTCTGAAGCAAGTAGCCAACACATCAAATTACATCTGAACAACAACAATAATGTAAACTACACTATTAAATAGTAAAGTGTGTAGCATTATTCACTTAACTTGACACTCCTACATACTTACCAACTCATATTCAAAACCAAAATTGGATCAAACTTATCTCTTCTATGGTATACACACAGTGTGTATACCACAAACAACACTACCACATGATATAACCTAAAGCCCAGATTATGTGAGGAAAACAAAATATAGGTTGAATGTAAATAATTATCGTTCATTAATAAATGAATGTGGATTAGCATATGGCTATTTTTCATAATTGAATTGTAATAATTTTCCAACCTTCTAATCACTTTGTTAATAGCTTTATACTATTAAGCACAAGATAATACTGAGAGGGGGTGAATCAATATTATGATATTTTTTAAATTTAACACTTAATCTCATATTTGTAATCACAATTAATCAATTTCATAGTGAATATATCAAAGCAATCAATAAATGCAAAGCAAACCAACACAATGCAAATAGACACAAATTTACGTGGAAACCCTTTGGGAGAAAACCACGGAGAAAATATTCTTTATTATATTTCTCGATTGTTTGTAGACACCAATCCCTAAGTTACAATTTTGTAGGCACTAACCTACGGGAGCACCAACCCTTTTTGCTAAGCACTAACTTAGCAAGAGACATCGATCTCTTCAAATATGAAGGCACCAACCTTCCTTATGAAAACCAAACTATTTCCTATCTTTTATGTCATTCTGATGCTTCACATAGATGATAGAAAAAAATGTTGCTAAGAATATTCTTCTGATTTATTACAGTCCCTTCACATATATAAATCATTACAACACTTCATTAAAAATAAATTTTACCTTCACTCCTTTTTATATTTCATATTTTGCTCTTCTTCTTCTCTCCCTTAAACTTGAATGAAGCACTCAAATTGCTTTCCTAAATCAAATGATTCCATCTCCTTATATTTCCTTCTCACATCCTTTCGAAAAGACACATCATTCCAACCAACACAACATTTCCATTATTTAATTAACCATATTTTATTTTAATAATACAAATACACATGTCGGCCATAACTATAAAGTGGCGCTATTTTCCAAAAGGGGTCATCCAAAAAAAAAAAATTTTTATATGTATTTTAAACCATCCTATGGACATATTTATTGCTCCTTTAATCACCCCTTATCATACTAAAACATGGAGATTTAATTCTGTCATTTGAATCTTTGTTTTCCCCATAAAATGTGGTACATATGAACACCTTAAAATGCTAATATCTCTCTCCCATGTACAATGTGTATATATCTCTTAAACCATGATAATCCTTATGTAAAAGCACTTATTTTCATGTATTTAAACTTTATTTTTCAGCCCTTCTATATTGCTAGTTATTTCCGTTACTTTCTACCATTTCCGTCAAAATCACGTCAACATCCGTTAGTAGTTCCGTAAACACTACACAATTTTGTTAACCAAATACATCAATGATTAAGCCTTTGACATCAATGAAAATATTTTCAACAATATCCCCCTTTTTCATTGATGGAAACCTTCCAAAAAAAATCTGTTTTTAAAACTCCCCTTCTGTAACTCCCCTTACTGTCATTCTCCCCCTTTGACATCAATGGCAAAGGGTCATTCTAGGAGCTGAATATTGCAATGTTTAGCTCCCCCTCAACCGATGCTTCTCTTGGTTTTTCAATGGGAAGAAGCAAAGGATATTACTCCCAAATTTTGTCATAGATATTCAAATGTCTCCTTTGGAAGTGGCTTGGTGAAGATATCTGCTATCTGTTCGGATGTAGCAACAAATTCCAACTTTACCTACTTTTCTGCCACCTGCTCTCTTAAGAAGTGGTATCTTATGGGAATATGCTTTGTTCTTGAATGCATAACCAGATTCTTTGAAATACTTATCACACTGGTATTATCACATAATATGGAAATTAGAAGATCATACCCTACTTTGATATCTTTTAAGGTTTACTTCATCCATAGAATTTGAGTACAACATAACACTACTCCTATATACTCTACTTCTATTGTTGATAAGGATACATAGTTCTAATTTTTACTCAACCAAGATACAGTGTCTCTCAAGGAATAATGCTCATTCACTTGACTTTTCTATAAATTTAGATTACTTGTAACTTTAGCATTTTCTTTTTCTAGTTCCTTTCTCAAAGCAATGATCTCTGACTCACACTTTTCTTCTTCCTTAGTCCTTAACTAATTTCTTAATTCTTCTTCAACTCATTTTGCTTCTTCAATTTGGGTTTTTAGATCCACGATCATCTTTCCTGATTCTTCAAGAGATTGTGATATCTTAGCTTCAAAGTTACGATCTTCTTCTTCATACTTTAGGAGCTGTAACTTTTGTTTCTAATTTTTCTTTTATGATCTTACAACTCTCCCTAGGCACATATAAGTTCCTCTTCAAGATTCACTTCACCTTTTTCTTCCATTTCTTCATCTCTTTGTAAGTCATCTTTTATAGCCATGAATAATCTTTCTTCATTATTCGCTATCGAGACACTTATCCCACTTTCTTCGGATGATCAACTACTTCATTTTGAATATAAGATTTTCTTTTCTTGAATTCCCTTTTGAATTTAGGTTTTCTTTCCTCATCATTGCTATCTTCTTTCTTTGGACACTTAGCCACAAAATGACCAATTTTACCATAGTTAAAACATTTAAATGGTAACTTACCTTTGTACTTTCCAGATCCTTTCTTTAACTTTCAAATGAACAAGGCTTCTTTCTCATCTTCTTCGCTATTTGAGTTCTCATTCGACTTAGGTTCTTTGATTTTTTCTTTATTTGAGACTTTGAATGCAACTTCCTTATTTGATGGTTTATTTGACTCAGTCCTCATTTTATACATGGTCAAGTATTCCATGTAGTTTGTCCATGCTCCACTTATCAATATCCTTCATTTCTTTAATGGCGAGACACATTAACATTAAATCTTAATGTTAGAGAGCTTAGAATATTTTGAACGATCATGGATTCTTCAATATTTTTGCCTAACCCTCTTATGGCATTGACAACCTCATCCTTCATTTTCAAGCTCTCAAATTGTCTCCTATGAATTTGAAGCTTAGCCCTTTTAACATTGTCATCAACTTCAGTAGATAGTTCAAAGTTTGCCCCATATCTCCTTCACGGTGTCACATTGCATTACTTTAAAAACTCAGATTTTGATAGGCCACATAGGATAGCATTCATCACCTTGGCATTGTTTTCAAAATCTATCTTTCGCTTGATTCGTTGGTGGAATTGATGGGATTTTATATCCAATCACGGATTGCCAAATATCAAACCCTAGTGGCATTAGATATGTTTTCATTCTTATGCTCTAAAATGCATAATTTGTTCCATCAAACAATGGATCTTTGCTTTCTTGAAGAAAAACCTTCTTGTACTCTATGATTAGTCATAAGTGCTTATGAGATCTACCTTCCAATTGTTAGATTGTTCTGAAGGCCCCCACTCGATACAATTGTTAAGCACAAGATAATATTGAGAGGGGGTGAATCATTATTATGATATTATTTTAAATTTAACACTTTATCTCAAATTTGTAATCACAATTAATCAGTTTCATAGTGAATATATCAAAGCAATCAATGAATGAAAAGTAAACTAAATCACTACAAATATACATGAATTTACGTGGAAACACTTTTGGGAGAAAACCACGGTGAAAATATTCTTTATTATATTTCACAAATGTTTGTAGGCACCAACCTATAGGAGACAACAATCCCTAAGCTACAATTTTGTAGGCATCATCCTACAAGAGCACCAACTCAAAGCAAGAGACACCGATCTCTTCAAATATGAAGGCACCAACCTTCTTTATGAAAAACAAACTCTTTCCTATCTTTTATGTTGTTATTTGCTTCAATAGATGATAGAAAATTTTTTTGATAAGAATATTCTTCCGATTTATTTCAGTCCCTTCACATTTATAAATCAACTGTAACTCTTCATTAAAAATAAATCTTCCCTTCACTCCTTTTTATATTTCATATTCTTCTCTTCTTCTTCTCTCCCTTAAACTTGAATGAAACACTCAAATTGCTTGCCTAAATCAAATGATTCCATCTCCTTATATTTCCTTCTCACATATTTTCGAAAGGACACATCATTCCAACCAACACGACCTTTCCATTAGTTAATTAACCATATTTTATTTTAATAATGCAAATACACATGGTGGCCATAACTATAAAGTGGCGCTATTTTCCAAAAGGGGTCGTCCAAAATAAAAACAACATTTTTATATGTATTTTAAACCATCTTATGGACATATTTATTGCTCCTTTAATCACCCCTTATCATACTAAAACATGGATATTTAATTCTATCATTTGAATCTTCATTTTCACCATAAAATATGGCATATGAACACCTTAAAATGTTGATATCTCTCTCCTATGTACAACTATGTATATCTTGCTTAAACCATGATAATCCTTATGAAAAACACTTCTTTTCATGTATTTAAACTTTATTTTTCAGTCCTTCTATACTGTTGGTTATTTCGTTACTTTCTACCATTTTCACAAAATCCGTCAACATCCGTCAGTAGTTCTATCATGTTTCATTACACGATTTCGTTAACCAAATACATCAATGATTAAGCCTTTGACATCAATGACAATATTTCCAACAATCTCCCCCTTTGTCATTGATGGCAACCTTCCAAAAAAAAATTATTCTTTTCTACAACTCCCCCTTGTTGTAACTCCCCCTTACTGTCATTCTCCCCCTTTGACATCAATGGCAAAGGGTCAATCTAGGAGCTGAATATTGCAATGTTTAGCTCCCCCTCAACCGATGCTTCTCTTGGTTTTTCAATGGGAAGAAGCAAAGGATATTACTCCCAACTTCTATCATAGATATTCAAATGTCTCCTTTGGAAGTGGCTTGGTGAAGATATCTGCTATCTGTTCAAATGTAGCAAAAAATTCCCACTTTACGTGCTTTTCTGCCACCAGCTCTCTTAAGAAGTGGTATCTTATGGGAATATGATTTGTTCTTGAATGCATAACTAGGTTCTTTGAAATACTTATCGCACTGGTATTATCACATAATATGGAAATTGGAAGATCATACTATACTTTGATATCTTTCAAGGTTTGCTTCATCCATAGAATTTGAGTACAACATAACATTGCTTCTATATACTCTGCTTCTGTTGTTGATAAGGATCATAGTTCTAATTTTTACTCAACCAAGATACCAAGATGTCTCAAGGAAGAATTCTCCTCTTCTTGTACTTTTTCTATCATTTTAGATTACTTGTAACTTTAGCATTTTCTTTTTCCAAGTCCTTTCTCAAAGCAACGATATGTGACTCATGCTTTTAACAATCTTCTTCCTTAGTCCTTAATTGATTTATTAATTCTTCTTCAACTCATTTTTCTTCTTCAATTTGGGTTTTTAGATCCATGATCATCTTTCCTGATTCTTCAAGAGATTTTGATATCTTAGCTTCAATGTTATGATCTTCTTCTTCATACTTTAGCAGCCGTAACTTTTGTTTCTAATTTTTCTTTTTAAGAGCTTTCAACTCTCCCAAGGCACATATAAGTTCCTCTTCAAGATTCACTTCACCTTTTTCTTCCATGTCTTCATCTCTTTCTAAGTCATCTTTTATAGCCATGAATAATATTTCTTCATTATCACTATCTGAGTCACTTATCCCACTTTCTTCGGATGATCTACTACTTCCTTTTGAATATAAGATTTTCTTTTGCTTTCCAAATATTTTCTTTCCTTTTCTTTGCTTGAATTCCCTTTTGAATTTAGGTTTTCTTTCCTCATCATCACTATCTTCTTTCTCTGGACACTTAGCCACAAAATGACCAATTTTACCACAGTTAAAACATTTAAATGGTAACTTACCTTTGTACTTTCCAGATCCTTTCTTTAACTTTTGAATGAACAAGGCTTCTTTCTCATCTTCTTCATTGTTTGAGTTCTCATTCGACTCAAGTTCTTTGATTTTTTCTTTCTTTGAGACTTTGAATGCAGCTTCCTTCTTTGATGGTTTATTTGACTCAGTCCTCATTTCATACATGGTCAGTATTCCATGTAGTTTGTCCATGCTCAACTTATCAAGATCCTTCATTTCTTCAATGGCAGACACCTTAGCATCAAATCTTAATGGTAGAGACCTTAGAATCTTTTGAACGATCATGGATTCTTCAATATTTTCACCTAACCCTCTTATGGCGTTGACAACCTCATCCACATGAAGAAGATAGGCTGCAACATTCTCCTCATCCTTCATTTTCAAGCTCTCAAATTGTCTCCTATGAGTTTGAAGCTTAGCCCTTTTAACCTTGTCATCACCTTTGTAGATAGTTCGAAGTTTGTCCCATATCTCCTTTGCCATGTCACATTGCATTACTTTAACAAACTCAGATTCTAATAGGCCACATAAGATAACATTCATCGCCTTAGCATTATTTTCAAAATCCTTCTTTCCACTTGACGATCTATCGGTGAGTGGAACTTATGGGATTGTATATCCAACTGTTACTGATTGCCAAATATCAAACCCTAGTGCCATTAGATATGTTTTCATTCTTATGCTCCAAAATGCATAATTTGTTCCATCAAACAATGGAGCCTTGTTCGAAGAAAAACCTTCTTGTACTTGATGAGTAGCCATATGTGCTTCTGAGATCTACCTTCCAATTGTTAGATTGTTCCTGAAGGCACCCACTCTGATACCAATTGTTAAGCACAAGATAATACTGAGAGGGGGTGAATCAGTATTATGATATTCTTTTAAATTTAACACTTAATCTCATATTTGTAATCATAATTAATCAGTTTCATAGTGAATATATCAAAGCAATCAATGAATGCAAAGCAAACCAACACACCGCTAAAACAGACATGAATTTACGTGGAAACCCTTTTACGAGAAAACCATGGAGAAAATATTCTTTATTATATTTCGCAAATGTTTGTAGGAAACAACCTACGGGACACACCTATCCCCAAGTTACAATTTTGTAGGCACTAACCTACAGGAGCACCAACCCTTTTTTCTAAGCACCAACTCAGCAAGAGACACCAATCTCTTCAAATATGAAGGCACCAACCTTCCTTACGAAAAACAAACTCTTTCCTATCTTTTATGTTGTTGCTGCTTCAACAAATGATAGAACAAAAATGTTGCTAAGAATATTCTTTTGATTTATTTCAGTCCCTTCACATATATAAATCACTGCAACTCTTCATTAAAAATAAATCTGCCCTTCACTCCTTTTTATATTTCATATTCTGCTCTTCTTCTTCTCTCCCTTAAACTTGAATGAAGCACTCAAATTGCTTGCCTAAATCAAATGATTCCATCTCCTTATATTTCCTTCTCACATCCTTTTGAAAAGACACATCATTCCAACCAACACAACCTTTCCATTATTTAATTAACCATCTTTTATTTTAATAATGCAAATACACATGTCGGCCATAACTATAAAGTGGCTCTATTTTCCAAAGGGGTCGTCCAAAATAAAAATAACATTTTATATGTATTTTAAACCATCCTATGGACATATTTATTGCTCCTTTAATCACCCCTTATCATACTAAAACATGGAAATTTAATTATGTCATTTGAATCTTCGTTTTCCCCATAAAACATGGCATATGAACACCTTAAAATGCTGATATCTCTCTCCTATGTACAGTTGTGTATATCTTGATTAAACCATGATAATCCTTATGTAAAAACACTTCTTTTCATGTATTTAAACTTTATTTTTCAGCCCTTCTATATTGCTAGCTATTTCCATTACTTTCTACCATTTCGTTAAAATCCATCAACATCCGTCGAGTAGTTCCATCGACTTCCGTTACACGATTCCATCTACCAAATACATTAATGAAAATATTTCCAACAT
Source organism: Taxus wallichiana var. yunnanensis (assembly GCA_018340775.1). Lineage (NCBI taxonomy): Eukaryota > Viridiplantae > Streptophyta > Pinopsida > Cupressales > Taxaceae > Taxus > Taxus wallichiana. The sequence continues at coordinate 863,936,952 of CM031242.1, forward strand.
ATACGAGTGTGTAACCCACAACAAGGTATTGTAATAGATATTAAAAATATCATTTTTCCTTAAAAGATCATTTTAGTGATAACACTACAAATTTTTCAAGTAACAAATACTTCCAAGAAATATTGTCACAAGGCGATCATCCTTTTCCAATTCTAATAGACTTAGCTCCAGAAGAAATTGGCTCAAACTTATCTCTTTTTAGTATACACACAATGTGTACACCAGATACAACACTACCACATGATATTACCTAAGGCCTAGTAATGTGAGGCAAACAAAATACAGGTTGACTATAAATAATTATCGTTCATTAATAAATGAATGTGGATTATCGTATGGCTATTTTTCCTAATTGAATTATAATATTTTTCCAACCTTCCAATCACTTTATTAATACCTTTATACAAGTGTGTAACTCACAACATGGTATTGTATGAGATTAAAAAGATCAGATTAAAAAGATCATTTTAGTGCACTACCAGGATTTTTCAAATAACAAATACTTCCTAGAAATATTTTCACAAGGTGATCATCCTATTCCAATTATAATAGACTTAGCTCCAGAATAAATTGTCTCAAACTTATCTCTTATGTGGTATACACACAGTGTGTACACCACAAACAACACTACCACATGATATTACTTGAGGCCCAGTTATGTGAGGCAAACAAAATACAAGGTTGATTTGTAAATAAGTAACGAATGATCGTTCAATAATAAATGAATGGGGGTTATGGTATGACTATTTGTCCTAATTGAATTCTAATATCTTTCCAACCTTCCAATCTCTTCTGTGGAATACACACAGTGTGTATACCACAAACAACACTCGAAGCAAGTAGCCAACACATCAAATTACATCTGAACAACAACAAAAACGTAAAATACACTACTAAATAGTAAATTGTATTAACACAATTAAGAGTGAATAAATTTGTATTAACACATCTAATTATGCTTCAATTATATATGAACAAAGAAACATGTAAATGGTAATAACGTAAACTATATGGTGCACCCTACTCAATTAACTAAGACTCAAACTTTAACTATAGGTCTAAAATGATTCATAACAAAATCAATTCCACTCATATCTTGTATACAAATTCCTAATCACATATTAGTCTCAATTAAGGTTATACTTGCATGTATAAAGGAGATAACAAATTCTTTAATCCCTGAGTGTTAGGAGTGTCATTCATTACCTTGTCTTTGTTTGAATCATCATCATGCTATTACTCATGTCTTATCATTCCAAAGCAACCGATCAGAGGGTCAAATTTATCATGAAGAGAGGTTCATTGTCCTCAAAGTTGAGGTACTATTTTACATATGAATGCAAGTAGACTATACTCTGAAGAAAGTGGCCAACACTCCGAAGCAAGTAGCCAACACATCAAAATATATCTGAACAACAACAATAACGTAAACTACACTATTAAATAGTAAATTATGTAGCATTATTCATAACAATTAAAACTTGCAATCAATTGACATATTGAACATCTCAATAACCTAACATATCTATGTTCGTGACATATGAACTATGGTAGACTATACTCTGAAGCAAGTAGACTATTCTCTGAAGCAAGTTGAGTAAAGCACATATGTCCTATAAGATAATTATCTTAATGAATAATTACATACATTTTTTTCCTTTTGACATATGGGTATAAAGCATTTGGGATTTACAATTAATTAGGAGTGAATAAAGTTTTATTAACACATCAAATTATACTTGAACAACAAAACATGTAAATGGTAATAACGTAAACTAGACTATTAAATAGTAAATTGTGTAGCATTATACATAACAATTAAATGTTGCAATCAATTGACATATTGAACATCTCAATAAGTTGACATATTTGAATAAAATTTTATTAACACATCAACACACATCAATTAGTAGGTTCATAATGTGTGTTTGTAATAAACTTTCCCCTAGGCATCCTTTACCTTATTATGAATGGAGAGATTGGGGCTTCCTTTACCATATTAGGAAATACAAACCCTCGCATTAAAGCATACTTGCTACCCTTCCTTCAGATTATGCCCTAAGTAGACTTGTTATGGTCTATATTCGGTGTTGCTTCATCTTATTCCACGAGTACATTCACTATCGTTCTAGATATGTGTATCCCTTGCTTCACTTTAGAAGAATGGGGCATAAAAATATTCATAACCAGAGTCCTCATCCATTTTATTGCGAGATAAAAATGTATCAGAGCTATTTGAAAAGGCGGGATGGTTGGAGTTCATGAAGAAATTTGAGGGCTATAAAGAAGTAGTAGTGAAAGAATTTGTCGAAAATTTCAAGGGAAGCTCTTCGAAGGTAAGAGGAATGAATATTATAGTCAATAGTAAGATCACTAGTGTAATTTTAGGGATTCCTTGTGAAGAGTTGTAGATTGTAATAAGTTCTACATATAAATACCTAATTCAAATTTTTCATGATGAAGGAGAGCTGGACCATTTTTGGTACTTAACAAAGCTAAAAACATGAAAGGAATTGTTAGTGAAAAATCATAGCACACCCAAATGGACTCATGTGTGAGTGGGGAATTCAGTGTGATTGCACAACATTGGACCAACTCTCAAGCTGTGGGACTTGCGAACTTGAGTTGGACCTCCAGAGAAGGCTAGTTTCTACTTCTAAAACTACCGCCACAAGCTACTCTAGTGTAGGCAAAGATAATCTATCCTAATCTAACCATTCCAAGGGGAAAAGAGAGAGAGAGAGTGAAAGAGAGCCTACACTAAGTGGTGATACACTAGAAAAGGAAGTGGTTGATCACAGATCCAAACTGCTTGAAGTGGAGAGAGGTGAGCAGAGGAAGGGGTGGACAAGATGCACCACAAACCAAAGATGAATGTCACATGGAACACCACTTCAAGACCCATTAAGCATAGCTCCTAGAACCTGCAATAAACATTAGAGTATGCACAATATACCCTGCAATGATGAGAGGTAAGAAGAGACAATAAAATGAGCCAAGGATGGACAGATGCATCAAGAAATAGATTCTATTGCTCCAAAAGTTACATGGTACATCATTAGTGGGAAAGGGGAAAGAAGATGCCATTACAGAGCCATGAGGGAATTCTTAGACTTCCGCATTCTACCCTAAGGAAGAAAGAGAGAGGGTAGCAAGAGAGAAAAGATGAACAACCGTTTGAAATGAGCCAAACTCTTCCCTTTATAGATGAAGTGAATAGGGAGAGAAGAAAGAGGCAGAAACCTAGTTTTAGAGATTAGCTACTAGCCATTAATGCCTTTTTAAATTTCCCCACAATCTGTCAAGTCCGCCACTTCATGTATATTTTGTGTGTTGAATAAGGAAGAACGGTGGATCAAATAAAATCTGATCCGGTTGTTGAAGAAATCGGGTCATATATTAATGGCATGAAGATTTTTTCTATTTTTAGCCACCTAACCTTCTTAAAATTAGGGTTTTAGGCTTCCATGGCATAGAGGAGGTTGAGATCTTTCCAAAAAGTCTTCTCCTACCCAAATCCAAGTTTCTAGTCAAAAGATATGGCTGTCGAAGATCTAAGTCGCGGCGCACAATATTTAAAAGAGTTTGTCCGTACCAAGTCCATGTGGTACCCTCGTGCATCTTGAAGATTCAAATCCTTCCTTTCACTCTTGAAATCATCCAGGAGATCGACACGTGGTGGCTTCCAAAAGCTCCTCTCATGTTCTTTGTATTCTACACTTAGTTCTTCTTGTTTGGGAGAGACACTGTGCACGACCAAGACACATGGAGGCTTAGCGCTCATTTGGAAATTGCCCCCCGAATTTACCTTTGAAGTTTCACGGTCAAGGCACATTGAGGTGTCCATAGGATTTTGGAATTTTCAATGATCACCATTACGTCTTCGGACTCGACCACGTGGCAAGTTGGTTCTTGTTTGGGAACTACTTTTGAGCCACACCTTTGAAAGTGCACAAGAAGAGACATGTGGCACCTTCTACTAACCTATTCCTTTCTTTGTATTTTGGATAAGTCCCTTTTTATTTACGGGGCCATATATCTGACCCTGGACACGTGGCTCCTTCCACTTACCTTTTTACTTATTTGATTCGAGCCTACTCCCTTTCGGGCCTAGGACACGTGGAAGGCCCGCGCTCATCTGAGTCTCCATTTTGGGTCACACCTTTGAATTTGCACTGATGAGGCACGTGGCATCCTCTGTAGGTCTATGAATTTCAACGGTTGATGAGACCCCATGGACTAGAACTTGAAAATTGCACCATTTTTTGAAAGGTTAAAAAGTTTCAAATTTCCCTGAGACCGCATTCGGCATGCATTCACACTTGGGAAAAAGACATCTTCGGGCCCGCCAGCTCGCCTTTTCCACTTTGTAAAAGTAATCCTTCTCGAGCCCATGGGCCCCACAATTATACTTGTGCCTTTTGCAAAAAGTGTAAAAATGTCAAAATATCTCCCGCCACCCCGTCGGTCCACAATTTCCTTTGGCAAAAACCTTCCCTAAGCCCACTAGCCCGTTTTTGCAAAAAAATTCTTCTCAAGCCCACTAGCCCATAACTTGAAAAATATGAAGAGTTAGAAGGACTTATTTATATCTATGGAAAGGGGAAGAAATTTCCTATTTGATGGAAATGATTTCAGGGGGCCTTAAGTGCTTGAAATATGTAAAAATTCATATTGAAGCAAAAAAGGGAAAAAATGGTGTCAATTGACCCAAAATAAGTGTGAGCTTATTTTGGTCAATAATTTGGTAACTCATGGGGATCACCTACCTACTAGGTGAAATTCTTAGTTACCTTGAAGCATCCATTAGGCATGGAGTCTTCTGGTAAACACAAAAATGATCTGAACTTTGAAAATCTGATCCCTGACCCACTTGGAAACTGTTGGAACTAGAGCTGACCCTGAACTTACCCGTTGCTTCAATGTCCTGTATGCACGAGAAACAAAACATCACAACACACTATGTACAAAACTGGAAATCATACATGCTCCAAGTGGAACATACAAAGTGTGCAAGAACACTTCTTTACTCGAAAACAAACCTAAACCTACTCTATGCTAACCGGAGAGAAAGGGGACTTAAACAAATCCTGCAACTAGTAGGGAGAAGTAGCTTCCCTTCCTCAAGAGAAGCAGTCATGTAAATTATTTGACACTAAATATGGCTTCTTGTATGAGTGAAAACTGACTACAAGTTGGTCCACCACCAAATCATCAAGGTTTCAACTGGTAACAGAAAAATTCCTCTTTTAGTTGCTCTTCATTTAAATTAAAGAAGCATTACAACTGATCCTTGGTACTTTAGAGCTCATCCTCATGCTTAGAAGCAAGCATGACAAGTTGTGGTTTCTCCTTCAATAGAATGAAGCCAAGTACTGATTGGACATGGGCTCCGATCCTTTGAATGTGCCCATTAATCGAACTTCAACTCCAATAATGGAGTCTTCTTCACGACCTTCCTGGGTGGATGGTGTGAGAGAGATGATGACATCCTCTTGCTTTTCCCTTTCTTCTCTGTGAAGAACACAAAAGACTCATATCTTCCAACCTTGGTTACAAGAGGGTTGTTGTGGATGTAGGGTGTTTTCCCCAAATGCTTTCCTCCATGGCGGTGGGGTAAGTGCATCAAGTTGGGGGACAAAAAGGGTCATAAGTGGACGTCATATTACAAATAACAACATAATATCAACTTTTAGGGATTATTAGCAATGCATACACTCAAAATTAGAAAAAATTATATGAATATGAATTGTAGCATCCGGAATCTAGTTTCTAAACTACTAATTTTTTTTTAAAAATGGACAAGTTTAGCTATATTAAACACTCAAAATTCAATGACTTGGTATTTTTTTAAAAACACCTATAAGATTGTAGTCTGTTTGCCCACGATTTGGATGACCAAAAATTGATATATATATTTTTCCTTTGGTGAGAAGTTAGATGCCGCTATCTATCTTAGGATAGATTTTATTTTATATTTTTTTAGCAATATTTTATTTTTTATGATTTTTTTCCGTGAAAGTGGTCTAAAAACATAAAGAAAATAGAGCACTTTCCATTTTCCCACCATAACTTCATCAAAAATATTGAAATCAAATAAAATTTCTTTTGAACATGTATATAATTTCACCATGGTTGGAATGGTATAAGTTTTATCACATTCGACAAGTTTAACAAACTTTACAGTCTTAAACATAGACATAAACATTCACGGAAAAAAGTGTCTTAAAGACCTACTATTAGTAAAAAATTATAAAATGATATTTATCCTATTATATTCACTTTAAAATCAATATTTCTACAAAGATAACAGTCTCCCTACGATGGTACCATTTTTATGACATATTTTTGACTTTTTGGCATGGTTCAAGTCCGCGGAAGACTAAATTTGATGTTTTACATTTTTTGATGTAAAATTTAGGATTTGATGTCCACTTAATTGTCCCCCAACTTAATGCACTTACCCAAAAAGACTCATGTGCTTGGAATGTGGATGATGGAGGAGAAAATGATATGATATCCTTGGGTTCCTCTCCATCAAATCAATCCTCCAAGTCTACATGACAATCTACCTCCTTCTTTGTCTGCCTTTTGCATATGTACCCGACCTCCTCCATGTTGTCCTCTTGATTTACAATTGGCTCACCATGGTTCCCCTCATCTTCAAACATGAATTTTGAAAGCTTAAACTATTCTTCAACATTAGAGTTTGAAAGGGAAAAGGTGGGAGGAATAAATTCTCTTGTTCTTGTTCTTGTTCTTCTTCTACAAACAAACTCGGCCTTAGCCACTACTTGGTTCTTCAACCTTGACCTCCTCTGTTGGCTTAACCATCAAGGGGATATTTGTAATCCCAAATCTGGAAACCCAACTCTTCAAATTTTCTATCATTTCTTCTCTATTGGGTTCCTCTTCTTGTTGTTCTCCTTGACTAGATTCTTGAGTATCTTCCCAACATGGACTTGGGAAAGCAGGAGGAGTGGTAGGTTGGGATTCAACTAGTTTTTGCTTTATTTGTGGTGGAGGGGAAGGTATTACTTTTGTCTCTTGTGGAGGGGACTTGGATTTGGGAGGGAAAAGGGAAGAGAAATTAAGATGAGATGGAAGACTAGGAGATGGAGAAAGAAATCAACACTTGGGGCATCAAATGAGGGGCTTGACTCTTGGCACTGTTGAAATGATAAAGCTTGAGAAGGAGAAAATGAAGGACAAGGAGCTGGTGACTGACTTACCCATTGACAAGGTTCTCCTGTACTTTTCTCATATGCCTCAATATCCTCAATCTACTATGCAAGTAGAGGGAGCATTTTAGCCATGTAGTTAGTCTTCTCCTGAGGGTTATAATGTCTTGGCATAGGACCGACCCATGGATAAGGTTCCCTATAGCCAATTCTGAATGCTTTCATCTAAGTTGTGGCTCTTGATTGTACCATGTGTGCCTCCATTTCTTGAATCTTCTCCTACAAATCAACATTTTCCATATAGTTGATTTCATTGCATGCATATCCCTCTTGGCAGGTTCCATAGCCGAATCGGTTCTGCATCGCTCATAGGGTAGCCATAATGATTCTAAATCTGATCATAATGTTGATTCGGAGGGGTGGAGAAATGCATGGAGGCTAAGTGTACTGTTGTTGCTATAAGTGTGAATTCCATGAGGAGAATGAAGTCATGATTTTGTAACTTTATGGAATGGAAAAAAATGAAAGATATGGAAGGAAAATGGATGGAAGAAAGGTGCAACTTCGGAGAGTGGGTTGTTGACTAGATGGAGTTGTCAGATGTGTTTTTCATGTGCCTCTAAAGGTTGGATCTCACCAAGAACACATCAACTTAATGAAATTAAGTGGTAAGGTGCTTTAGACCTCTCCCATCGGGCATGTCAAAACTGTTAGAGTGGTCACAAAGTGGCTTAAGATTTGTTGTTGATAATGAGACACCTTAGAAAGATGAAAAAATATATAACTTCAATGTCCCACGGCATGCCAAAAATATTAGTGCGAATCACAACACCCCAAATGGACTCGTATGTGAATGGGGCATTCAGTTTGATTACATAACATTATACCAACTCTCAAGATGTGGAACTTACAAACCTAATTCGACCTTCAGAGAAGGTTGGTTCCTTCTTCCTAAACTACCTACCACAAGCTACTCCAATGTAGGAAAAGTTAATCTATCCTAATCTAAGCATTCCAAGGGGATAGGGAGAGATAGAGAGAGAGTGAAAGAGAGCCTACACTAAGTGGTGATACACCAGAAAAGGAAGTGGTTAATCACAAATCCAAACTACTTGAAGTGGAGAGAGGTGAGCAGAGGAAGGGGTGGACAAGATGCACCACAAACCAAAGATGAATGTCACATAGAACACCACTTCAAGACCCATTAAGCATAGCTCCTAGAACCTGCAATAAACATTAGAGTATGCACAATATACCTGTAATGACGAGAGGTAAGAAGAGACAATAAAATGAGCTAAGGATGGACAGATGCATCACGAAACAGATTTTATTGCTCTAAAAGTTACATGGTACATCATTAGTGGGAAAGGGGCAAGAAGATGCCATTACAGAGCCATGAGGGAAGGCTTAGACTCCACATTCTACCCTAAGGAAGAAAGAGAGAGGGGGACAAGAGAGAAAAGATGAACAACCATTTGAAATGAGCCAAGCTCTTTCCTTTATAGATGAAGTAAAGAGAGGAGAAGAAAAGAGGTAGGAAACCTGGTTTGGAGCTCAGCTACTAGCCATCAATGCCCCTAAAAATCCACCCATAATTTTCAAGTCCGCCACTCCATGTTTATTTTGCATGTTGAAAAAGGAAGAATGACGGATCAAATCAAATTTGATCTAGTTATTGAAGTAATCGGATCATATATTAATGACATGAAGATGTTTTGCTATTTATTACCCACCTAACCTTCTCAAAATTAGGGTTATAAGATTCCATGGCATAGAGAAGGTCAAGATATTTCCAAAAAGTCTTCTCCCACCCAAATCCAAGTTTCTAGTCGAAACATATGGTTGTCTAAAGATCCGGGTTGCGGGCGCACAACATTTAAAAGAGTCTATCTATACTGGGTCCATGTGGCAGCCTCGCGCATCTTGAAGATTTGGATCCTTCCTTTCACTCTTGAAATTGCACTAGAATGACACATGGCAGCTTCCATGGTCTCCTTTATGTTCTTTGTATTCTGCCCTTAGTCCCTCCTATTGGCAGAAACTTGTGCTTGACCCGAGACTTGTGGAGGCTTGGTGCTCATTTGGAAACTACCCCCTAAATTTAACTTTTAAGTTACATGGTCAAGACATGTGGAGGCTTCCAAGATTTTGGACTTTTCAACGGCTTCCCTTACCTCTTCGAACTCTAACCACGTGTGGCGATTTGGCGCTCATTTGGGAACTTCCTTTAAAGTCGTGCCTTTGAAAGTGCGCCAAAGAGACATGTGGCACCTTTCACCGGCTTGTTCCTTTTTTGTATTTTGGTTAAGTCCCTTTTACTTGGTGGGGCCATATATCTGACCCTAAACACATGACTCCTTCTACTTACCTTTTGTACTTAGTGATTTCCACCTGCTCCCTTTCGAGCCTAGGACACATGGAAGGCCCGTGCTGCTCGAGGAGTCTGTCTTGGGTCACGCCTTTGAATTTGTGCTAATGAGGCATGTGGCATCCTCTGCGGGTCTATGAATTTTCAATGGCTGATGAGACCCCGTGGGCTTGTGGGCTACACTTGAAAATTGCGCCATTTTGTGAAAGGTGAAATTTTTCAAATTTCCCGCAGACCGCCCGCCCGCATTCACAGTTGGGCAAAAAGACATCTTCGGGCCCACCGGCCTACCTTTTCCACTTTGTAAAAGTAAGATTTCTTGGGCCCACAGGCCCCACAAATATACTTGTTCCTTTTGCAAAAAGTGTAAAAATGTCAAAATGTCTCTCGCCGCCCGCCGGTCCGCAATTTTCTTTTGGCAAAAATCTTCCCTAGGCCCGCCGACCCATTTTGGCAAAAAATCCTTCTCAGGCCCACTAGCCCGTAACTTGAAAAATATGAAGAGTTAGAAGGACTTATTTATATCTATGGAAAGGGGAAGAAATTTCCTATCTAATGGAAATGCTTTCAAGGGGCCTTAAGTTCTTAAAATATGTAAAAATTTAGATTGAAGCACAAAAGGGAAAAAATGGTGTCAGTTGACCCAAAATAAGTGTGAGCTTATTTTGGTCAATAGGCATTAGGAGAGATACAATTCTTGAACCCTATGGGATAGCTGCCTTTTAGATAGTGAAGTATTTCACTTGCAAAGGTTAATACAAAGTCCTAGTAGGTGATACAATGCGGGATATTATTCATATGAAACATGGTTTACACAAACTAGTGCATCGATTCAATTTACCTCAATATCTGTGTGACAACATCCTCAATATGGCCACTAGATATAAATAGAATAAAGGAGCAATTAAGAATCTTGATCTCATTTACCTTATTTTTCAACACTCCGTCAAACAACAAAAGGGTAAAAAGGGTTGGATTTTTTTTTTTTTTAGGAGATGGGTAAATTTCCCTAGAAAAAAAGGCACAGTCTCTTAGAATCTATTGCACCCAACTCAACTCCATCGCTTGATAAAATTGAAAGAGAAATGATGGTACCTAATACACTAAACAAGAGGATATATCTAGTATTACATTTGTTGTAACAATTTCCAAAAGAAAAATAAAATTGATGAAAATTGGGAGAAATAACTAGTAAAAGAAAATGAAAATTTTTTTCTTCATGAGGATAAAGGTGTCGAGGAGGCATCTAAAATTTTTGGGAAGCATTAATTAAGTTGAAGGAGAAATGGAAAACACTAAACAAATGATTCTTGACACTTTTCCATAGCCATCTACTTGTACGAGGGAAACAAAAAAATGAAAGGCTATACTTACAGAAGAAGAACCTATACCTCCCATTTCACCAAACTTGAGGTGTTGAAGAATATCAATTGCAGCATGTGATTCTCCTCTCAAAGCAAGAAGCAATCATCAAGAAGAAGCAAGAGGAAATAGAGTTTCTAAAAATAAAGGTACAATCAAAAGAAACCCTCATCTCTTCTCTACAAATGCAAATTGAAAAACTTCAAATGAAATGCAATGAAAAACAAGAAATAGCCCTTTCCAATGCTAAATTAAAAGTTGATAAGGAAGTTCAAACTTCCTTGAACATACAGGATGTCAATATTATGTGGGGAAAAATTTGTAACAATTAGGAAAAATTACATTCTAAAATGAGACATTAAAGAATAAATTGGAAGAGGAGAAGATGGAAAGGGAAAAATATAAAAGTAAAAGTAAAATATCAAAAATGACCTACAAGATGCCTATGAAGTAGGGGAAAAATTGTTTGATCTACAAAATACCTTTGTCAATATATCATTCTTTCTTGGAGGAACAATTTTACAGTGTGGCAATTATCAAGAACATTTTTTGAATTGCCTTATGAAATAATAATGACATATAATTTTTGAAGGGATTTACAAGAAGTTGCAATGAACATCAAAATCCCATGTGTCAATTCCACTTGTGTAATCTCCTTTTGGGTCACATGTTGGATTTTAAAATAAATATATTTATTGGGGAGTCCCAATTAAGAGCCTTCACTTCTACAATGCAAAATAAAAAATAATGGGATCAAAGGACATATGAGTATTTTACAAAAGTTAAGGTAAAAGGTTTGTGCATGAGGCCTCAATTTCCCAAACTAGGAGGGAAAAATTTTCATTTAGGGCTTTGGCCTATCAGCTCAATATTGAGAACCATCATATTTCTCAGCTAAAAGAGTGCATTGCAAGTGTTCACAAATTCCTTTCGAAATAAAGTTTGCAAAATCATTGGCAACATGCAACAAAAGGTGGGATACATTGAACTTTCCTTGAAAAGGAGGGAGGTACTTTCACCCAAAAATATAAGGTGGTCTATGAGAAGAGCTATGGAAATTACAAATATGATTCCATAAATTTGTCAAACACAAGGCAAGAAATGGATAGGAATGCAGTTTAGACCACCACTTATTCTTTTCCCCATGCCTTCTTGGAAAACATCATCATTGCAAAGTGATGAAGCATTCGAGAAATGGAAAACAAATGTTGAAGAGCATGAAGGGTTTTGTGTCTCATTGGAAAGAACATGGTCACTTCACAAAAGTGTTTTTGACTTGAGAAAATATATGGAGGACATGATTTTAGATCTAGAGTTTAAAGTGCCTAAGAAGGATGTGGTCGAGCATCAGGATAATGCATAGAAGCAGCTTTCTTTGGAGTGTTGGATACTTGCTTTGGAGTATAGTCTACTTACTTTGGATTGTTAGATACTCGCTTCAAAGTATAATCTACTTTCTTTCAATTATAGCCTATAGTGTTGGATACTTGCTTTGGAGTATAGTCTACCATAGTTAATATGTAGTGAACAAATATATGTTAGGTTTTTAAGATGTTCAGTATAATCTTCTTGCTTCCAAGTGTAGTCTACTTTCTTGAGTGTAGACTATTTTCTTTGGAGTGTAGTCTTCCATGGTGTTGATGTTAATGAATTTTTTGTATTTTTGTGTGTGTATCATAACTTTTGTTCCTTCACCTTCTTTTTGAACTGCTTCTATAAATTCTTTAGTGATTTCCATTAGCTAAGAAATATATGAGTGAGTGACTTCTTGAGTGGTCTTAAATCCTTAAAACCTTCAAGTTATCCTTTATTATGCTTATTAGATGTTATGTACCAATTTCTAGAGCTTACTTTAAAGTACAATTCTTAATTTTCTTATTGAATGTACATGTAATGTCTCTCGAATGACCTTCATCTTAAATCCCTAAGAGGGTTTCTAAACTACCCAAGAAAATGAGTTTTTCTATAAAATTTAAAATATCCCAATCAATACCTTCAAACTTAATTCTAACATGTGTATGTACTACCTATTTTTACATAATTTTACTCTACTTGCTTTGGTGTATAGTCTCCTTTAGTTGGTGTATAGATAACTTGCTTAGAGTATAGTGTAGTTACTTTGGAGTGTTGGCTACTTGCTTCAGATTCTACCTTAACATTCTAGGGAAAAATATAGGGTTTTGCAGGCCTTAGAGCCTTAAAATTATCAAAGAGTTGAGGTTTAAGATCAAAGTACCACCTTGCACTTCTTTAATTAAAGTTTCACACCCTCCTTTAGATATTTTGACCTCTTTCCTGGGTATCTCTATCTTGTCTAGGTCTCTTCACTTGTGACTATTAGCAAAAAAATAACACAAAATAAGTTATAAACCCTTGAATGATTTATTACCTCTTTTTTGTGTTCTCAAAGCTCCTTATGAAAATATTCACTTATCTATCAATAACCCCTACTAGGAACTTAAATAAGATTCTACATGTCACTAGTGAGATTGTCCAATTTCTCTTTCTTCAAGGATGATCTCCCAAGACAATGCATTCAATGCTACAAACATGCTTTATATCCTTCATTCAATTTATTACAACCATGTCATTGGAACCTCAGGAAATGGTCATCTCACTCTCCTTTGCAAGAATTGACAATTTGGGTTTCTTGACAACACAGTCAATGGAATGATGTCGAAGAGAAAAAAAAACAAGGTCCCAGGATGAATTATTAATTATTTTGAACTATTATTATAGAGTTTGAGGTGTGTATAAATTGGATTGATCCAACTCGAATGAAATTTTCTATCCCTTCCATACATTCCTTGTTATGGAAACTTGGCTTCTAGATTCTAAGTGAACTCAAATTACAAAATTTGATTTTCAAGACTCTAAATCACTCTTTCTATACAATTACAAATCATCATATTCTCACCACGTTATTACATGGCTTAAGATCATTTAATCTCTGTGAACTTCCACAAGTACTTGTCTTTTCCTTCCACAATATTCTTCATTCCTCTACACTAGCTTCCACTTGAAATTCCTCTTTTTGTCCTAATTGAACTCTAATATCTTTCTAACCTTCCAATCACTATTAACTCCTTTATATGAGTGTTTATAGTTTAAGAATGCAAACTAAAGAGAAGTTAGATAGGAGATCATATAGATAGATAGTTGTTTTGGTGAATGATAAATCCCAATGAGTGCAGTCATCTTCCTTCGGAGTATACTCTACTTGCTTTGGCGTATAGTCCCCTTTAGTTGGTGTATAGACTATTTTATTCGAAGTATATGTTAGGGTAAACATATTTACCTAGGTTAATTTAGCATAGGTATATTAATTATTACATTGTGGCATGTTGATATAATTTGGTATTAGTCATAAATTGTTTGAACTGTATTCACGTAGCAAGTTTATGTCATTATTGTAATTGTTATATGGTTGAAACTCTATATTTATACATGGGATTATATTTTTGCATAGTTGAAACTCCTTTTTGTATGTACATGATTGTGTAATAAATATAAATATTGCACTCATACATTACGTATTTGATTTTGATTGCATATCAATAGATTAATGTGGCTTCCATCCCACTTCTAAATATACATTTGGTACTAGAGCAAGTTGATCTAGACTTATGACAGAGAAGGTTGGAGAGAGAGAAGAGAGAGAGAGAGAGAGAGAGAGAGAGCAGACAAGATTGAGGAGCTTGGAGAAGCATTTGCAGCAATTGAGAGCATGTGCAGCCTCCTACAACTTCTTGGCCCCATCCCTGCCTCCCCACAACCTCCTGTTTGATCTCCAGGTAAACGAAAAGCAAATTTTTTTTTCCTGGTGTCCTCTACACCAGGAAAAATTGCTTCCCTGAAGCTAATCATATTCTAAAATATTAAAAAAAATCCCCATTAGGGGTTTCTCCACTAAATTTAGTGGATCTTATTATCTCGACTAGTTTAAGAGGCTTGTGTGTTGAATTCAAGGCCAAACTCTAACCGAGATCTCCACAGAGCTCAAACCGAGTTGGTCTCGGGACATAGGTGAGTTGCATTTACATTGAACAAGTGAGCTATTTCAAAGCACTAAACCGACCTCCGACCGAGCCGCTAGGAAAAGTTACATTATTTGAAAGTTTAGCTAAATATCGGTGAGCCCACCTTGGTGACATCTCCCACACACCGAACTATATTCACACAAGCATTGGGTGAGTTTTGAATTGATTAATTCAAGCCTTGTATTGGGAGACGTCTTATCAAATGTAGAGAACCTTGCACCAATTTCTTGCAGATTGAGTTATGTCTATATCAGGTGATTTTGGCTATTTTTGGTAAGTTGTGAATATTTTGTTCAAAGAATGAGCTTTTGTGAAAAAAAGGTGAGTTGTCTATGGCTAAGACCCCTTATTCCCCTATCCATCATCATGCCATTACCGAGGCCATTGATCCGATCACCCCTCTTACTTCTCATTATAGATGGTTCTAAAAAAATCCAATAGGTGTCTATCCAAACAAGAAAATAAAAATGAAGGAAAACAAATAAAAAAGTGGCATTTGTGAATAAAAAATAGTGGATAAAACTATAAGGTGGTGTACAAATCAAAGTGAAGGTAGAAATATAGATATAAAGGATCGAGATATATTTTTTTTGAGCATGTGGAAACCGTAATCCCTCTCCTCTCACCTCCGACCATGTGCAGCTCTCTTAGCCATGTCACAAGTTATAAGGTTAGTCAACTTCTATAGTTTTTAAATACAGCTTTGCTCCATTTCATAGCATATTCCCATTGTTAGGGCGCTTTGTTGGATAGGTGTAAAGCCTTAAGACTGGGAGGTTGGGGGTTTGACCCCCACCCAACACTATGCATTTTATTTATATTGATACTTAGAGGAAGACTTAGTAGAAACTACAATCTTTAGAGGCTTAAAACATCGTTAAACCCATTATCTATCTCCACACCTAGCTAAAAATAGCAAAGAAAACCCTAAAATAGGAAAAACAAATCTCCCAGGCGCTTTGGGCTTATTTTTGATACATAGCAGCATTTTCCAAAGGAGGGGTGTTTAAATACTTCATTTTAGATATGTTTTATGGTTTTTTTCTCGAGAGAACCGTATTGAGCTCACTGGAGGAGGCCACTGGGGTTATCTGAAAAAAAAAAAAATGTCACCATTCATTTTTTCATAATTTTGAATGTAATTGTATATTTTAGTGTATTTTCTTTCCATGTGTGTAGAATGGTGTTGTTGAGAGAAGAAATCATACTATCATAGAAATTGTGTGATGCATGATCAATGATTCTAGACTAGCAAGGACATTCTGGGAAGAAGTAGTAAAGAAGACAATGTATTTGTTAAACAAAGTGCCCATAGTTGCTCTTGACAAAATAATGCCACAAGAAGCATGGTCAAACATGAAGCCATATGTTGCACACCTCAGAGTATTCAGGTGTAAAGTAAGTATGCATATACCCAAGCAGAACAGAAAGAAATTGGATATGAAATCACAAAAAACTAATATGTATTGGGTTCAGTGAAGAAACTCTTGGGTATAGATTGATGGACCCTAAGACTAGAAAAATCTACACTAGCAAAGATGTTGAGTTTTTTTAGAAGAAGGAAGAAGATATTCCTCCTCTAAACTCACCTGATGTATATTTTTCACCAGTTGTAAAAACATAAGTTGATGTTCCCGAAGATAATGAAAGTGATGATGGGGATGATGGTGATGATCAAAAAGAACCATGACCCATGGGAGCATTTCAGCGTATGCCCAAGTGGTATACTAGCATGCTACGAGATGCAAGAATGGATGCTCCACTGGATACATCCACCATTGGACCACAAACTCGCAGTAAAGCAAGAGAAGAAGTAAAATTTTCTTTGATGAGTAGAGTTATTGAATCTGATGATCCCTCTACAATCTAGGAAGCCCTACAATCAAAATCTTGGAAAGATGCCATGGATGTTGAATACAACTCAGTGATGAAAAAAACACTTGGCAGCTTATCAATCTTCCACCAGGGAAGAAACCCATTAGATGCAAATGGATATTCAAAGAAAAGTACAAAGCGAGATGCAACCATAGACAAGTAGAAATCAAGACTAGTAGAAAGGGTACACACAAAAATAAGGCATTAACTATGAGGAGACATTTTCTCTCATAGCTAAGATCGAACAATCAAGATGATCTTTTCTCTAAAAAGACAATGATTTGGTTGGAAATTCCATAGATGTACATGAAAATTTCCTTCCTAAATGAAGATTTACAAGAAGAAGTCTACATGACTCAACC
Source organism: Taxus wallichiana var. yunnanensis (assembly GCA_018340775.1). Lineage (NCBI taxonomy): Eukaryota > Viridiplantae > Streptophyta > Pinopsida > Cupressales > Taxaceae > Taxus > Taxus wallichiana. The sequence goes on from CM031242.1 coordinate 863,954,140, forward strand.
CGAGGGATATGTTATATACCCGATCAATAATTAAAGGTATGTAGAGTCGGGAAATATCTCTATGGCCTTAAACAGAACCTCGGGCTTGGTACATCAAAATTTATGAGCATCTCGTACAGCATGGATTTGTTATAAATCCATACGATCCCAATCTCTACCTCAAAAACAAAGGGGAGATTGGGATTGTTTTTGTCTATGTCTAGGATCTATTCATCACTAACTTTTAGTGAAGATGATTGATGCAATAAAGAAAGATCTTAAATGATCATTCTACATGATAGATCTAAGACTCGATGCATTATTATCTTGGATTGGAAAATTGGTAAAAGGAGAATCAAATATTTTTTTCTTAGTTGAAATATACCAAGACAACACTCAATAAATTTAGGATGATGGATTGTACACCTATTGCTACACCTATGGAGACGAGACTGCAATTATCTCATTCAAATCCATCTCCTCTAGTAAATTCCACTCTCTATCGGTAGTTGATTAGGAGTCTCATTTACCTCACATACACTACACCAGATATCAACTTTGCAGTGACCTATCTTTCCATGTTCATGCAGGAACCCAAAGTTTGTCATTGGAAGGCAATAAGGTGAATCTTGAGATATCTCAAGGGAATAATGGATCTTGGTCTAGAATACATGAAGAAGGATCAATTCTTCTTGACGAGATATTCGATTCGAGATCATGTATGAAAATTGATGACGGAAAATCCACTTCAAGGTTTATGTTCTTTTTAGGATCTGGACCGATAACATGGGGAAGAAAGAAACAACACTTTGTTTCTCACTCTTTCATAAAAGTTGAGTATCATTACGTAGGTGAAGTATGCGTGAAGTGATATATCTATGTCGCATACTTGAATGACTTGGAATACCATAGGAAAACTCGACCACCTTGTATGTAGACAATAAAGGTGTTCTCAAACTTGGGAATGCAATCCATTTTTTCATGAAATAACAAGAACATTGAAGTACATGTACATTTCATACGTGAGCATGTCTTAAAACATAATATATAGCTTGAGCTTTTCCCAACAATTTGAAGAACGAGAAGATATTTTCACAAAGTCACTACACACACAAAAAAATTGAGTTAAAAGAACTCCTCTCTTCATTACTTGAGGAAATGCAAAATTAAGGGGGAATGTTAGGGTAAACATATTTACTTAGGTTAATTTAGCATAGATATGTTCATTATTACATTATGGTGAGTTGTTATAATTGGGTATTAGTCATAATTGTTTAAATTGTATTCCCGAGCAATTTTATGTCATTATTATAATTTTTATATGGTTGAAACTATATATTTGGAGTTTTCTATACATGGGATTATATTTGGTGCATAGTTACAACTCCTTGTTTTGTATGTACATGACTGTGTAATATCTATAAATATTCTAGTCATACATTTTGTATTTGATTTTGATTGCATATCAATAAATTAATGTGGCTTCCGTCCCACTTCTAAAATTACAATATAGTCCACTTGATATGGATTACAATGTACTTGCTTCGAGTATAGTCATCTGTAGTTAATATGTCATGAACAGAGATGTTATCCTTTATTATTCATCTTAGATGTTATGTACCAATCTACAGAGCTTACTTCAAATTTCAAGTCTTAATTTGCAATTTTGAAATTAAATCCTCCATACTAGCTATCATAGGTTTGGACCATATACTAACATGTCATCAAGTATAGAAATGTTGTAGTGACTATGGTAGAATCAAATATTTTATCTCCTTTTTTAAACCTTACATTTATTTTCCTTGACCTAACAAGGGGTTAACATGATTGGATCATACTGACCTTACCATACACCCATGTTGAGTGAGTGTTACACCATATTCTACATAAACTCACTAGACACAATACATAATTTTTCTAAAAGGGAAATGATACTTCAAGTCCAATAAAAGGTGGTCCTAAAATAGTCATGAACTATGCTAAATATTGGTTCTCTCTAGGAAATTTTTTTATTTTTAGATTTAGAATGTTAATCTTGAATTTGTAGTGATGAATCTGGTTACTAGATTTAGAATGTTAATCTTTTTGAATTTTTCTAAAACATTTTGTTGGGATTTATAGACTTTTTTAAAATTTGAAAATGTAACCAATTTGGGAATTCCCATTCGAATGGAAATCAAGGGAGGAGTTTCAAGTAGTGAAAACATTCTTGTTCTTGTATGCATTTTCCATGTGTGACTATGTAGTCTACTTTTCTCTTATTAAATGGTAATAGGAAAGTTGATGCATGTTGATAACAAGTTAAAATTGATCTGTGAAGAAGATTATACCAAGGTTTGTGTGTGGAAATCACTCTATGTATTGGTGCATGCTTGGTCTTTACCCTTTAAGAGTTATGGAATGAATGAATGAAACTTGTATATCCCTTCAAATATCTCTCTATCCTTCCTTAGACAAGTTGGAGAACCAAGGCAAGTTTATACTTTGTTTCTTGCAAATTAACTATTACTTGTAATTTTATAGTTTTTGTCCACATTACAACTACTAAGAAAATACCTTATCTAGCACCGTATTATACCTACAATGAAAGTCTGAAACTTTAAGCCAAGTTATAATGAATTTTTTTCCAAGAAAGGAAACTCTGGCGTGCCTGTGAATTACAACAAGAAGCTAGCTAGAGCCTAAGCTTAGGGATATCAATCCAATATATTTCCTTCTGAAATTTGGTACAAACAATAATGAGGAGGTACACTAAGTGTTTCAAGGAGAATTTTCATATTTCATTGGTGAATTTAATATTTTTTTACCAGCCTTCCTAGGACATTGTACACAGGTTAGAGAAGGCTAATTGTGAGGAGAGCCTAACAAAGGAGGTATATGTTAGACTTTGAGGTCAAGTCTGAAATATTGTAGGAAGTTTGTAAGCCTTGTTGGGTGTCCAAAAGGTCAATTATTTAATAATAATTTATTTCATGACATTCATTTTCTATACATAGTCTTATTGCTTTCTTTTCATGCACTCTATATTGTCCCAAAATTTACTTATCTCCCTTGCACTTCAAACTCTATATCTTCTCTATTTAATATCTACTAAATAAACCTGATTTTGAACTATTATACCATTGTTTTGTTACTTGGCATCATCATAGTCATCTGCTATATCTGATATTTTCCACACACTCTCATTTCTCCTTTCTCACACTTCAATGCCATATGCATTTCACCTTTTTGTTATTTCAATTCATTGTATATTTGACTGCATAAACTTACATGCATATATGAATGACTGTAATGAGGTAGAGAAGAAAGGGAACACTGCACATTCATACCTTTTGAGAAAGAAACTTGGTGATGAGCCCTAGATACCTTCATGATTGAAAAAACCTGCTTGAATTCATCTTGCAAAAACCATAAGAGATTTGAAGAGCTCCCTTAAACATGAATTTAACATAATACATCTAAGAGAAAGATTCAATTGGATTGCCAACTCCTTTAAACAACTTTGGAGTATTAGTAATGAGCACTAGACCACTTTAAATCTTAACACCTTATCAAGAATACTTTGAAGACCTTTTATAGACCATTCATAGAAAAATGATCCATTGTTATTGCATCATACACTTGTTCTTAAGGTGTCTTTTATACCTATTAAGTGCAATAACACATAATTTTAGCTATATAAACACTAAATAAGATGAAGGATGTAATTTTACCCCGATAACATCTTTAACCACCATTATGGAAGATAGAGAACATATAACAAGTTCCCATCAAGCTCCAGGTGCTTGTATAAACTTGAAGAGTCCTTTTGAATAACTAAAATTGACAAACTCATGGAAGTTATCCTTTGAGATGAGAAGTCATTAGAAGCTAATGACTAGGATTGGTGACTTGAACATAAAACCATGACTTGAGAAGTATGTAAAAACATCAAAAAATATCCAATGAATATTGTTAAATTTCAAACTATTCATTTTAGATCGATGTTTACCTTTTCTTCTTTCCATTCAAAACACAGTTCAGAGAGAGAAAACAATGCTCCACTAAAATTCTCATATCTTTTCAAATACACCTCATTTTGAAAACCAATTTTTGCACATGATTTATAGGAAAATTTAATTTAAAAATTCCTTCTATTATTTATTCTAAGGGTCCTCCATAATTTAGTTTTGACCCTTAAGAAGCCAGGCTACTCCAAATGCACTTTTTAAGAAGGCAATTTTAAAAACTTGAACAACTTGCCCAAATGACCTCACAATGACCTAAAATTTTGCATGAAGCACAAGGAAACCTTCCTCCATAATCTCCCATGATTTTTTTGACAAGTATAGGTCTAAAATTTTCTAACCTATCTCATTTTCATGCAAGAACAATTGAGTTCCCAAAGGGTAACTTTGGCTAACTTTTGAATCTTGCCTTGAGAACCTAAAATAAGATTTATTTTTCCTCAAATATTCCATGTAGGACATTAATAAGTTTCTTCCATGCTCTCATGGAATTTTCATGACCTATAGTATCCTTTCATACCTCATCAAGCTCAAGAAATAGGCCTAAATGAATTATTTTGACTTGAGACTTCCATCAACTAACTTGCTACTCACTGCGAGAGATTTTTATCATGATTATACCATCATACTTGACCTGTACCACATCCTAACCAGCCATGTTTTCCATTTCCATGCTTCCACTAGACTCCTGCCTCACCAATCAAACTTGTAAGGCACTGAGACCATCTTGAACTTCCTTACAAGGTCTCACTTCACCTTTCATTGCTTTTCCATCAATGCCACTTGACATCAATGATAACACCAATGACCATGATTCAACATAAGAAAAGTGAAATGATGACCTAGAAGGGGTATCTTGAATGAAATAACATCAATCTCATATTAAGAAACGGGGTAAGAAGATGCACTAGAACCTTCTACAAGGTAATTAGCCTAATTATTGCATCTACAAGCCTAATTTAGTGCATTGTGAATCTTGTATGACCTTTCATATGTAAAGTAAGGTGATTTTAGCTAGTATAAGCCTTGTAATAGATGATTTGAAAGTTGATGATGCTTTAAAGCCATAACACCATAAATAAGAAGTATCAACCTATAATCCACCTTACACCTTCCTCTCGAGGTCTACAATCTTTACCAATGGTTTGTATCACTATTATTCACACTCATACATGTAATGAAATGCTTAGACCCTCAAAACCCTATAGTCTAAGACATGTACCTACAACCATAAGCTTTGACAACATCTTATCATGCAAACCGTATAAACACACAAAACATGCTATTTCATAATTCAAGAACAAATAAACTACATGTCTTCGTTTTCATGGCAAAACTTTTGAAATGCATCCTTATTAGAATATAAGAGTTCCTCTATCACTATTATGCACATATTCTTGTCACAGCTGTAATGTTTGAATCAACAAGATTGTCAAATTCATAAAGTGGACAAGGTATATTTCTTTTAAGATTGAAATCACTCCCCAAATCTCCTCTATGTCTAGATGAATAAAAGATAAATCCTTCGACAAACTTCCATTTAGAAGGAAAATTTCAAATCATTTAATGAAATAAATTATATATCAAAGCAATGCGTTCTAAGAACATACGATGTACCTTTATACCCGAGTCATAACAATTATACATATATGTATTGAAAGAGAAGAGTTTAGATATTTAATGTAAAACTCAGGTCTATTCCACAAGATAAGATTAAAAATATCAAATACTTAGAGTGCAACACATATAGATTTCTTCTTCATATACAAACAACTGAGTTTTCTTCATTTCAATATTACAAAAATGTACCACTTCTGGGTTACAATATTACAATATTACAAGGCTACACTATTACAAAAATGTACCACTTGTGGGTTACAATGTTACAATATTACAAGGCTACAATATTACGAAAGCACCACTTCTAGCTTACAATATTACAAGAAATGTACCGCATGGTCCAAGATTACAAACATTCATTCAAAAACCCAGATTCTTCCTCAGATACTTCTTGAAAACCTTCACATAGTATGACACTATTCGGATAGAATGAGAGCATTTAGTTACATTTTGGCCATTTATAATATATTCATCCAACTCTAACTGAATGTGACACCTTAGACCACTTGCTTTGAGACTTCTGCACACCCCTCCATTATATAAGCTACAAAAAAACATATACCACCATTATCAAATACAAGATCACAAAATATACACATAATACAATAAAATAGAAATGTTTAAAACTTAGAATGCACATAATACAAAAATTTAGCATCATTTCTCTTAAACATGTTGAGGCACAATGAAAAAAATATTTGTCATAATCATACTAAAACAAGACTATGTAATCCACATAAAGTAAAAACCCTATATACTTAACACTATTTGTGACATAGACATAAATACCTTCAAGATGCATTCAATATTCCAAAAAGAGGTGATGACATAAAAATACATTTCGGTCAAGGGGGATATCCTGCGAATCACTAATCATAAATTAAAATGTCTTAAATTCTAATGAATACATCTTATAATCACATTACATTCATATTCACTCAAACTCGTTGCTATAGCCTCACAAATTTCTCTCGATTTCTATACTAGATCATTTCGTGTTTGATTGAGATGTCTCCTTCTATGAGTTGTGTCAGGAAACATATAATCCTCGTACTCTTGAGCATCAATGTTTAAATTTGGAACTATGGTCTTTGTTTTCTTCCTCTTTCGATGTTCCCCTGCTTGCACTAAACCATGGCCACAAATAGGTGGTATAAGTCTCATTTTCACTACAATCAAAAACAAAATGAAATGGCAACGAACTAGAGTTATCTAAAAGCTTCTTAAATTGTTGCACATAGTCTCCAAAAGAAAACATTTGTTCATCACTGTCTAGCACCATGTCCAACAATGATTTCAAAAATATTTAGACTCACTGAGCACTTGCAATGCATTTCCATGGTTTCTAACATGTTATTCAAGACTAAGGTATTTTGTTTCCTATTGAATTCCTTCATCGCTATCAATTGTCACCAAAAATAAAATTCATTTAGTAATTGTGAAATTGTTGATATATCAACCAATATTCATTTATAATAAATTACATATTGTCAATAAAAATACGGGGATGCTTTGATGGATCATCTTCAGGTGCAATGCATTCAACTGCTTCCACAACATGGTCAACATGGTCATCTACAAAGACAACAATACTTTTAGAGGATGTATAATGAAATTTTCTGAGGACAACATTGGTACGAAATAGTTGAAATAATGAAAAAAAAACATACACCCTCACCATTGAAATTTGGATACCTAGTAGATGAACTACCCTCATGTGTCCTCTCAAGTTGTGACATGTTCACAAAATTTTTGTAGGTGATGCCTTTTGTAGCCCAAGGAGAGTCGCAAACATTGAAATTCAGGGTGAATCTATGAACGACATACCATCGGTCCGTGGATGTTTGAATTATAACCATATAAGGCCCTTGAGTAGGATCATTTACATAACAATCACTATTCAAGATTTCTCTGGTCCTTTAAATGACAATCAAAAGTTATTTCTCCTTCTTGTAATTTGTCAAGAAACCTGATACTTGCAACGCCCCTTATGTTTGTAATGGGGTTCAACTTGAAAAAAATGTGTAAAACAACCAATCCATTCTCCTTGTACATCTCTTTCTTCGATCGCACAAGTATCAAGTCTTCAAGAAATAATGGTAAGATTCTATGGATGCATTTGTATCCTGATTGGCATGGGTGAAGTTGTAGAAATTATTTGACCACATAGCTGCACATGGAAACAAAAAAACATTAAAGATGACATAAGAATTATTTAATCTACTTGTAGCTATGTAGTTACCACTTACCAATATGTCCATCTTGTAGCCACGTCTTTCTAAAATACTCCATAAAGATAGTCTCCTCTTTGAACTTTTCCATGAAATCATTGATGAGGAAAAAATTCATGTGTTCATTTTCGTTGATGGCACACATGATGTCTCCTAGTCTCTGAAACATAATCGACCCCACCGCCTTCTTTTTATATCTATAAAAAAATGTTGTGTAACAATAAGTAATACAAAATAACAAAATGTAACTCAAGCCTATAAATGTTTTACAAAAATGATGAAAAAAACCTTAAATATTCTTTATCTAGGCCCTACGAACATGCCATATGCATAGCAAGACACAAAAATTGAATACAACCCCGATACACAAAATAACATCATTAGTGATGTAAATTGTGTTCAAAATTTATAGATAAACATATTATTAAATTTATACTTTATAGCTTAGATTTTAGAAGTCGCATCATCCATAATGAATGTATTGACATGATAATCCATCCTTTTCCTTTTTCCCATCACGTAGACTTCAGCAAGCCATGCATATATGTCATCTAATTTATCATGGGACAAAACTTCCCATGTAACGGTAAACCCCAACCTCTTGCTCGTCAAAAACTAGAAGCATGTATAATTGGTACTGATGCAAATGTGTACATGAAATTATTATTAGTATGTGATTGACTTAAAATATTTTATCCAAACATCAATTATGCATGGAATCTAGACAACAATGTCCTTACCCCTTATTTATTAGTTGAGAACGTAAAATCATTGCAATGATTGAGTTGTGAGGATGATGAACCATCATTTCAAGCATTCATGTTGTTTAAAGGCCCATAATGAAAGTCACATCAGTCCAAACCGGCCTCGATAATAAAAAAATGTATCCCTTTCAATGACATGCCACAAATTGATACTAGTTTTGTTGTGTTGGTGCTTTTGGGATCTATTGATCTCCACCATCCTCCATGCATTCAACACATCTTTCCTAGTTAAGTACTCATCCTATTTGTTGACAAGCTTTGACCACTTATGATCCATGTAGTGCCTTTTGATAATGATGTCAACATGTATATCAACAAGAAAAATAGATTCAATGTATTGCTTACATTCATCTGATAAATTTAGAGCAAAATGACTTTGTGGATCCAATCTTATGTCCATTAAACCATGACAAAAATCACCATTCTTATCAACGTAATACATAACATTGTATGTGATATGTGCCACGTCTAGTTTACCAAACATAATCTTCACATTGAAATGACATTGGCATTCATGTTTTGAAACCTCCCAATTCTTTACGGTGGGTGGTTTGTTCCTATTGTTGCCAAGTCCCTAATAAAATTGGTAGCTGAAACAAAAGGAAATACATAATGACATATTGTACGAAATGTGAAAAACGTGGTAGTAACATATGTAAACACTATTCCTAGAGAGAACCAAATATAAATTTAATATAAACAAACTTGCAATACATAATGGTAAAATTTGGTGGTGTGTCTCCTTCATAATAGGGTAAACCCTATTCTACTTGCATATGAATTTTGTATCAAATCTATCGAGACAAATTTCCCTTTTAATAAAGGCATTGATATATGCTAGAGGTATTACCGCACAAAGATCGCCTGGCCATTGTCGCCCTAATCGGTGTCCATTCAAGATCATATTGAGAAAATGTGGTTTCCCATTTCCCACATCATGAACATCTAAGGAGAGTAGTTGTTTGTACTTTATCATTCATGGCATCCCACACAAAATAATGTAAACGAATTTGTATAATCAGTAAGCATGGTGAGAAAAATCCTAAACATGGGGAATTCGGTTAAAGAACTACTTGTTCATGAATGAACAAGGATCTATAAGGTCAATATTGGGTAAAAATTGATAAGTTTAATAACTAACAAGTATAATGAATTGATAGATTCTGAACATGTTGTACATAAGGGATTTAAGGTGTAACAGAGGTTGAAGGTAGTGAAAATGAACAAAGTCTTGTTTATCCTGTAATCCTAAGAAGTTGATGTATGAGCATTAAGAGAATAAGATGTCATATGAACATAGGGTTTATTTTAGTATATTTGTTATGATAAAACTAAGTAACTTTTCTTAAACAAGTCAATGTAAGAAGAAATGTAATTATGATGAAGTTTTAGGTGTGCTAAAGGTGGAAATTAGGTGTCTTAAGCCTAATTAAGATTTTCTTCAGTGTATCTATTGGCCTAGGTAAAACTATTACCCCAAGTATTCACTATCATAATCACTATTGTTAAGAAGGCCTAATTGGCCTAGGGAAGGGTATTGAAAGTATAGATTATACAAAGTAACCCCTAGTGAATGTGACATATTTATTTTAACCTAATTGAGGGTATCCAAATAATGTATTTGATGGTTTGGTTGTTTGGAAAAAATATGAGATCCAACATAGTTTATGTTGCCTAGAGGCTATAAGATAACTAGGCCCTTGGAAAGATATTGCATGTGAAATGTAAGTTCATGACTATACCAAAAGTTTTAACACTTTATAGTAGGGTAGATAAAGTGTTCAAAGCATGGTGAATGAGCAATCTATCTAGGTGGAGTATATTTAGTATGTGGATCCCGAATAGACCTCATTAAACTCTAACCTTTGTACATGAAATTTCAAGTTGGACCTAATTGATGGGTAATAGGTATAATATGGAATTGAGTAAACAAAGTTGTATAATGGAAAAAAATTATGAACCAGAGAACCATGGTAACAAATGGAAAGCAGGGTATGGAATGACACCAAGAAACCTAGGTATGTTTGAAGACAATATTGGAGATGAATTGATGCATATCCAAGAGAAGGAATTATGAACAATAGACAAGAGTGTAATGAGATCCTTAGATGTAAGAGCAAGGTATGTGATGATAGTATGCTAGTCCAAGGCTCTGGTGATGTATGGTAATGTATGATTTGAGGTAAGTATGGTTGACACAAATAAGTAGTTAAACCTATATAAAAGTTGCACTGGGAGTTGTAGGTAGCCTAAGAAGTAACATGTTAGAAAAATACTAGAAAGGAGATTTGAGGTGAAATGAAATTATGGGGAGTGGTAACAAGTTTGAATTAGTAGGTGTAAGGTCTATAAAGCATAACAAGGGTAATGGATATGTGAAACTTATTTTACATTTGCATAAAAGTTGATTGTTTTCTCTGTACATAGTTATTTGATCATAAACAAGGGTAATAGGGAGAAATTGGCAAAAACAATAAAGAAAGTATAAAATCAAATGGGTATAGAGTTATAAAATGAAACTTTGTAGGGTGATTGTTTCATTTAATTGGTCATCAAATATTTTACCTGGTGAGACTAGATTAAGAGGAAATGTGAAGGGCTAAAAGGGAGTAAGAGGGCATAATGTGACTTGATAGAATAAAAATACCAACACTTATTCTAGGAGTCATTTAGTTGTGGTAGTTTGCGTCTAGGTCTTTCAAAATTTTAATAATTGGTTTTCCCTCCAAATGTGTAGTTTGGAGTCTTGGAGGTCATTTTGGCTTGCTATGGTTGTTTTGATAGAATCTTGAAGCCTACAAGCATGTAAGATGATGAAGTGAAGAGTAATTAGGTGTCTTAGATCCATATCGTTGTCTAAAAAGTCATAGTGGGATTTTAAAGGTCAAGGACTTGCCTTTTGGGTGAGGAACTTAGCATAAACCCGAGGATAGTCAAATGACCAATAGGTCTAGAGTCTAGAATTCGGTTGGAAACTAATATATGGATTATAAATTGTGAAATCTGTAACTCAATTATGCATTCCCAATCAATTGGAAATCAAGGAAGGTTTTGGAAAGGAGAAAAACAATGTTTGTGTAAGCTTTGGTACATGGTAATGGTGTATATATCTCTGAAATTTGTTGAATGATCATACAAAACCGATGCACGCTTGTTGGTAAGGCTATAAATTATCTATGGGAGAAATTATTTACAAGTCTTTTGAATTATTATTGTATGTGTGTTGGAGGTTCTATGATGAACTGAGTATATTAAGTAAACCATGAAACTCTAATTCAACTATGAGTACTGGTCGTATTGGAATTTGTGAAAATATTGTTGACACATTATGGTGATTGGAAAGCTATCCATGCATGATAGGAAGGGGAAAACTCTTGCCTAAGGAAAACCTCTTAATGTATTCTCACTTCGCAAAGTATGATATGAGATGATTATAATGGTTGAAGAATTATATTGTATTTTTATTTGATAAATTCTTGACAAGTTGAGTTAAGTGTTGTTAAGAAAGGGAATTTGAGGTCTCGAATTCTATGCATGCACATAGACAAGGTAGTGAAAATAAGGAATGGAGGATACTTTTCATGAGGTGACATGAACATATCCTAAACGAGGATCTAATATAGTAGATAATGAAATAATTTAGTATTTTTAAGGGTAAAATTCATACTTGTGCTTGACAGTTGGAGGAAGAACACATAATTCATGGAGTCTCAAGCCTAGAAGAAGGGGTCAGTTAACAAAGGAAGTATATGCAAAAAGAGAAGTTGGCCTCTAAAAATTTAGGGAGATCTATAACCCTTTATAGAGTTCTTAAAAATGCTTTCATTTTGTTTTTAATTTCCTATAAAAGATCATGAGCTTGACAGTCTACTTGCAAAAACCTAGTAAGGGTTTATAGAACAAAACACAAAAAGTGGAATTGAGAGAGTTAAACAAGGAGATAGAACCCCAAATTTTGGGTACACATTTGAGTTGATCTAAATATGTTATTTGAGTTGAAAATACCTTAGAAACACTTCTATAAGTTCATACTGTTAATGAAGCAAACATGATTTGAGTTGAGAAGCTAAAAATCAAATTTGATCAAAAATTGTAAAAGGTGAAATTTTCATTCTTTTCCTATACATTTTGTGGATGGATGACATTTTAGAGTGCATAAATAGGGTACAAGGTGATAATAGGTGGAATAGTGGTAAAATATGCCAAAGTTGATTGTTGGGATGAAGGGCTACTTGAAGAAATATGATGGTCAAACGTAGAGAAAGGTGAGAATGACACATATATGACTTATGAATAGACAAGTAGGTGAAATGGCATCATTCTCAAAGATAGAGGAAGGGCATAATGTTGAAAAAGAACCTTCCAACAAGTAGCAAAATTCTTATTTATACAAGTTAAGATAAGAACTTTATGAACCTTGTATGATCTTTCTCATGGAAAGTAAGGTGAATTTTTCTGGTGTAAAACTTGTTATAGATGATTTGAAACTTGTTATTGCTTATGAGTCTACATCACTTTCAACCATTGTTAGTATGTGGTATACATAGGTTGTCATTTTTACACTAGATTGGTTGATTAATGATGAAGATGGGATTTGGGTTGGGATTATTTGATTAAGGATGGTTGATTATGATGATGTTTGATTGATAAAAAATTTAAGGTGATATGATGGTTAGTGTTGTTAACGAGAAAGCAACCAACATGCAATACACACCCTAACTAGTCAAGTGGGATTGCAATCAAACTATTTCTTGCTTTCAATACCACACACTAAGGAGTACCATTCTTGGCTCACCCCCTATAGATCAATGTGGGGTCGGTAAGCAAGTGATCTTGGGAGTGTAATATCCTTGAAAAATAGCTTGATATGCAGCCAAAAGGATGCCTAGACTAGGATACGTAATCTCACTAGGGAGTACCAATATACCTTGGGTACGTGGGGCCCAAGTTTATGTTGCAAGGATGTTGTCTCGAGGCCTAGGTATTGGGACATAGAATCCCATCACCTCATGTCGCTCTTAAAACAAGTAATTTCTTAGCTAATAATGAAAACTCTCTAAGAATTTATGTACCCCACCAAACGCTGGGTGTGTCTACATACATGGAGGTGAATTCCATGGTCACAAGACTCCTAGGACTACAACAAGTGCAAGGATTTCACTTCCATGTCATGCTGCCCCTACAAAAGAAAAAGGGAAATGCCATCCACTTTTGATCCCGAAGATCTTCCTAAGACATGAGAGGAGAGCATGCATGGTTTAACCTTTGGGATAAATAAACAACAATACAAAACATAAAAGAAATATGATGTAATGTAATAGAATTACATGATAATTTTTTTGATTGCGTCTTCAAGAGGAGGCCCTTAAAAATAAAGCTAAGTAATTTAAATTATAGAACCAAATTTCTTGCATCAATCATCCTACAAAACAAAGGGTTAGTAGTTTGTAGAAGAATAGTATAACTCAATGTGTAGCTAAAACGCAATATTTAGCAAAAATTAAACCCTGAATAAAGTGTCATATATAAACTACTAAATTTATGCTTTTAATGCATAAGATACTAGGAGTGAAAAAATGTGGAATAACAACGTCATATGATACAAGTATTCAAAATATCTGGTATACAAAGGGTTTCATGTTTACGCATATGTGATAAATAATGCAAAAAAATGTAATAAGAAATAGCCGTGGCTATACACAAATAGTTTTTCTTAGGTTTGTGGTATACACACATTTGTGTATACCACACTATGTGTGTAAACCCCAAACCTAAAGACATTTGTCAAGAAACATTTATGTATACTACAATCCTAAAGAAAGCCTAAAAATCTAATTGTTTGTATACCACACTATATCTATATACCACAAAGATAATGTTTGTATTTGGTTTACACATTTTTCATGCATTAGTTTTTTTTTTAGATTTGTGGTATGCACACATATTTTTGTATAAAAAATGTGTGTATAGTGTGTTAGCCTTTTAAGGGTCAGTGTTTCTCTACAAATACATATCTCATGGGAGGTAGCCTTTTATGACATCACAATTGTGTCATTTTTTCTTCCCAAAATGAAAAAATTGAAATGGGAAACGACACAAAATCAACATAAATTGAGATATTTATGCACTATGTATAGTAGTGATTAATCCTAGCACATTTATAGTCAACCTTGTTTACACTATTGTCACATTTTTCCCTAGTATGAATGCACAATCCCTACAAATTCGACATGTGATAATAGTTGGGCCTTCCACTTCAATTCCATCTCCTACACCTTCTATTAAGGTTCCATCAACTAAGTTTGGGAGAATCCATGATCCACCAACTTCATCACCACCCATTTCACCCATATCTCTCAATCTCATCTTCTCCATTCGACCACCTTCCATGGCCACAATTATAAATGCTAGTGATCTAGAACAAGGAGAAATTACTTTCAAGATCTATTTAGTGCAACAAGGGAAACATTTAAGAGAAAATTTATAGTATTTAAGGTCCAAACCATTGGTGTCAATATTCCACTAATTACTTCTTTAGATTTATCTCCTTTCACATATAATGCTTCACCTTCGGAGTCCCCAAAGTTAGATAGTGCATATGTTGATACTTCTAAAATTGTTCCTCCATATATCACCATTTCCTCTTCTTCACCCATTGTTTCCACCTTTATGGCCACCATTGTGTCATCTTCGACACTCCCTTCTTCTACCATTGTTTCCTCTCTGTTAAAACAAAGTGACTTCAATGTGAATATCACAAGCACCGGCTATCATAACATCTACATAGAACACTTCCACTATGACCAGATAAGGATGGATCATCATGCAATTGGAAAATGTGTAGTAATCAGTGTATGCTCCTCATGAGGTCAATTTTAGAATTAACAAAATAGATAGGAGCCTAAGGAAGGTAACTATGAAAAAATTAAAACACAGTAGAAACACTACCCTCTTACAAAATAACAAAAACATCATCTCCTTATATAGTAAAAAAGAAAGAGGGACAAAAATAATCCAAACCTAGAAGGTATTGGGGTAGTGGTTGATCCCATTTCAGTAATCAAGTCATTTAATAAGATGACAGAGGATGTGATTGAAAAAATCAAGGAAGAGCTTGATCAAACACAAGCTAAACTCAATACGACTCCTAAGTTTCTATGGAAATTTAACAACTACTAAAATATATCTTCCACATATACATATCACTCATCTACAATTTAAAAATTAGTATCCAAACACTAGACAAGAAATTATATATACTTCACAAAATATTTCTCTACAAATCATAAAAATTAAGAAAAAAATACCACAATTCAAAATACCACATGCAGTGTGTATATCACAATCAAAATACCACAATGTATATTGCTTGTGTGTTTTATCTCTCTTCTCTCGGTATACACATTGTGTATATATCACAATCCAAAATACCCCAATGTGTATATTTCTTGTATATTTTTAATCTCTCTTCTATCGTATACACACCATGTGTATATCAAAATCCAAAATACCACAATGTGTATATCATCAATGTATATTGCTTGTGTATTTTTATCTCTTTTTTTGTGGTATACCCACCATGTGTATATCAAAATTCAAAATACCAAATTGTGTATATTTCTTGTGTATTTTTATCTCTCTTTTGTGGTATACATATAGTGTGTATATCACACTATGTATATTGTTATTAAGTGTTTAAGCATAAAAAAACTTCACAAATCTATACGACTGATTAATAATACAAAATGCCTATCTGTGAACTAATTTAAAATGTCTATTAAGTACGTGTTTATGCATAGCACCTGAATGTTCTTGAAATAACTCCTCCAAAATTCATGCTGAAATTCTACACGGTGGAAGGTCACGTATCGATGGAACAAAGTTGTGGTTGGTGGGTTTGGCACAAAATTTATTTGTTTTATTCCTTGTTTGATCATTTCTTGCACAGGTAAATATTGCATTAAATGTTGCCAACTTCTTACATACTTTCCTCATCCCATCAGTCTGCTCATATCTTCCCTTTACATTAGCCTCATGAATCGAGTTGTGTGACTATTTTTGGGGATTGTTGACTAGGTTGATAGATTGGATGCCGAGAGGAGAATGCGGGTCCTGAAGATAGCTATGCATGTATGTCATTAGTATGGCATCTTATGGTCATTAGTGTGGGGGCCCAGTGATTTTTTTGCTAGGATAGCTGACTCCTTAATTTGTGGCTCACATATAAGTTCAATTATCTTAATTACAAATTTTTGTGATACATTATTACTATGGATATCAAATGGATATTAAAGGATGAGGTCAGTGACCAATGACAACATGTTGGCATTCTAAGTTGTGAATTTTATTTTTGGGTCATAATTTATTTTTGTGGTCTTTTTCCTTTTATGCTATGCAGTGTGAGAGAATTGGAGTTGGTCATTAGAGGTCAGGTGTTGTTCAACTCTAACTTGTAACTTGGATTTTATGATTCATCTTGAGATGAAGTTTTCATTTTTCATTTTTCTTGAGCTCATTCTTTTCTATAGCTAATGTGTATATTGAGCATTAACTACTATTTTCTTCCTTTATATTTGGCTACTTTAATTCTAGTCAAGGTTCTAGGCTACCTTTATTGTAGATCAGGGTAAGCATCACATTCTTAAAATTATAATCATTGCTTATGTTTTAATGTACCCCATTATTGTTAAACCAAAACCCTTCCATATGTCAAATGAATTTATTGTTTTCCTTATTTTCTTAAAGGATTTAATCCTATCACGATTTTGTGATTGCATACTTTACAATTATATCACGGGCCCTTGGAAAATATTATATATAGCCATGTACTTATTGGAACAAGATGACATTAATATTTGTTCTCATATAACATAACATTTATTAGCTCCACAAAATTTTATTTCTTCGGCCAAAATATTGGATCTTTACTACATGAGTATCATTACTCTCCTGCAAAATTCAATTACTTCCAATTTGAATTCCAACATTTTTCACAAATAACATTAGTACAAATGTTATCTTATGTAGCATGAGAATGATGAAGTGTATGGTGTTGCTATTCATGATGCTTGTCATTTTATTATGTGGTTCTTTAGATTAGATGTCTTAGGATTATAGAAATATTTCTTTGTAACAGATAGGGATAAACATTATTCAATTTCCCAATTTCCTTTTGTTTCCCTACTTTTAAAGATTAAGTTGCAAGTTGGCATATTGGTGTCATTTTTATATGTAATTGCAGATCTGAAAAAGGATCTAACTACAAGGTGATGTAAAGCTCAATGATGAATTCAATATGTGTTCAAATGAGGTATCGAGGCCATATATATTATTAATAATTCAAACCTCATAGATATACACACCGCATATGTGAAATTGACCACTTTGAAATGCCATATGAATATTTTGTTGTTGTTTAATGTGTCTTTGGCTTGTATTGTTTAAGAAAATGGTTGTTTATTGCTTTCTAAAATATATTTACAAAATATTATTTACTAAGATAATATTTATCATTAATCATTCATGTAGAAGAAAAACAATAAAAGTATTCTAAAATAAACTCATCTATTCCAAGCCAATGGGGTTTGGGTGGAGCATTTAAGATGGATGGTTGTATCGAACTCCACCTAGGTTCAAATCCTACTAAGTCACAATCCCTATTCGGGTGGTAATGTCTAAGGTGGCACGATTGGTGGCTAGTTTAACAAAGGTGGATTATGGTTCAAGAAGACTTGCGCTAGAAGTGTGTTCAAGTGTGGTGGATCTGGTTTGCTAATTGTTGACCTTAATGTTATATCTTCGTTGAATGTAATCCGGTTCATATCTTCGATCAAAAAAAAATTATCTAGTAAAAAAACTTTTCTATTCCAAGGCATCGTTTCCCATGCCATTCTTTGTTTTTATTATTTATGTTATCTTGATAGTGTGGTTAGCCTATTCTTTCTCGATTAAGCACCAAGACAACTTTTTATAGTCCATTCTTTGCTTTTACTTTTTATGTATCTTGAGAGTTCCCATACACATACTTTGATGTATGCTTTTTGATTCAAATATGGAAATCCTATATTTTTCTTCAATTCAATTTTTCATATGTAACATATCAAACAATTCAATGCATCTTGGAATATATCATTACACTTTGTAACTTGTAAAAATTCATGGCACATGTTTCCTTTATTTTCATTCTCTTTTTAAAAACCATATAAAAACTATCTTTCTTGCATTTTTATGCCTAAAAAAACAAATAATGTCCAAAAAAATTATTCCAAGGATGTGGCAAAAATTCTGCAAAATAGCTATGGGAATTGAATACAATAAAACACTCCTACACCATTTTCTATTTCGATCAGTCGATGCATGTTGTGAAAACTAAGACAAAGTAGAAGAAGATGATATCCTCACTCTATGCCTTGCACAAAAAAAGACAACGAGGCTATATAGATACTCAAAAGAGTTATCATTGAAATTGAATACTTGTAATATTCCCTTATTGAACAATTATATATGCAATATTATGAACAAAAACACAATGTTTGAACAAACATCACTAAATTTTAATTTCCTTTTTCCTATTTCAATGCACGTGTACCACACCACATGTATATGACCAACAATATATTATTATTATTATTATTCTCTATATGTAATGTTATATGCACTCAATGTAAACATAATATTTTTTAGTATTTTATTATGCCCTACTAAGTATTTTTCCTAATCTATTTGTTTCTTTTATGTATTACTAGTCATTAATTTTCCCTCCATCCCTACAATACATTCACTTTTGCAGGATTTTCCATTTCATGACCTTGTTATGACTACTTGTATTGAATTGTTGATATGTTCAAATAAAATTATGGTTTATGTAAAATCAAATTAAAATTTCATGAAAATATTTTTATCCATTACGTATATAGTCCCATAATTAACTAAAGATAGTCTCAAGATGTGCCTAGGCTTCAAAAAATATTTCAATAAAAGTGTCATTAATAAAAAAGGCGTCAACTAAGTTTTGAAATCTGGTTCCGATTCAACATCCTATGTTAGTAGGTTAGGATTGTAGAGGTTACCCTTGGAGAAGAGGACCCGGGTTAGGGCCCATAGCCAGAGATAGAGATATAATCATTCTGACAGAAACACATGAACATGATGGATGCAATACACCAAATTTTGTAGGTTACAAGAAAGCAACAATTTGGAATAAAGCGGCAGAGAATGGAAAGGGACATGGAGGTATAATGGTGTTAATAAAGGATGTGTGGGGCAGAAATATCATAATAGAGAAACAAGATGAAAATAAACAGTACATCTGGATAAGAATCATAGAGAATAACAATATCCTTAGCATAGCGGCATGTTATTTTGCGCCTAAGAACTCCACATTCTACAAGAAGCATGATCTAGATCGGGAAGATCCATACTCCTTAAAAAAGGACATCTCAGAATATAGCAAGATTAGGGAAATTGTGTTAATAGGTGATTTCAATGCAAGGACAACAAACAAATAGGCAAACATTGTTGGAAGGAATGATGATCTAGATTTCAATCCTCTTTGGGAGACAGAAGAGGAAAATCAGCAATGGCTCAGAGTTTCAGATGATGAGTATGGAGCCATTACACAGTACGGAGAGGAGCTATTAGGCATGTGCAGCATACACAACTTGATTATATGCAATGGTATGAGAAAATGGAAAGGATCTGGAAAATACACCTGCAAGACTCACAATGGGAAGAGTGTAATTGACTATGCCATCTGCTCACAAAACTATATATCCATAATAGAAGAACTAGAAGTAGAAGAGTCTCTAGTGGAACTTAAATCAGATCACAAACCAATTTTTATGAAAATTCAATGTATAGTAGACAAGCGCAATGAAAATCAGGTTGTGTCTAGCCAAAGTAAACCTCAGTTTCAAGGAAGCATTCTCCTGACTGAGAAAAATCAACAAATTTTTAGAGCAACACTACAAGACAAGCTTCAAGAAAGAGAAAATCAGGGAGAACAAGATACAAATTGTACAAGGAGTGAGTGGCTAATGCATGCTATCCAAGAATCCCTAAACATGTGCAAGAGAGCGAAGCCTAAAAAGAAGGCAACAAATAGCTTCCCAAGTAAACCCATGGTATGATGAAGAGTGCAAAGCAACACAAAAGTTGCTAAAGAAGCCAATAGGTAGAACAAAGGAAAACAAAAATAAATGAGTAGTTAGTGAGAAGAAAAAAAGAGGAGTATACTAAATCCAGAAGGAAGGAACTAATCTATTTGGGGAAATATGCACCAAAGAGGTTTTGGAGGGAGCTTCGTAGGGAGAAAATGCAAACAAAGAACAACATAACAACAAACCAATGGTTAGAATACTCAAAGCAACTATATGAATGGGAAAGTGAGCAAGTGCCTCCTCCCAATATCATGGTTAATGACACTCTTTTCACAAATGAAGACATCATGCAGGGGATCAAAAAGCTTGCAACAGGTAAAGCTCATGACATAGACAACCTTCAAGCAGAACACCTAAAATGGGGGGTAGACATTCTAGCACCTGAAATCAAAACAATCTTCAATGAGGTCATTCAAAATGGCTTCCCAAAAGAGTGGACAACCAATCTAACCATACCTTTGTTCAAAAGTGGAGATGTAAATAACCCTTCAAATTATCGAACCATCATGGTCAATCCTCTTTTTGCAAAGTTATTTGGGAGTATGATAGAACATCAGATCAACAACTGGGCAGAGGGAGGAGGAAAGAGAGCAAAAGGGCAAGCAGGTTTTAGACCCAAACACTCAACCATTGATCATTGTGTCACACTCAGGCATCTAGTTGAAAATGGGTGGGAAAGAAAAAAGGATGCCTATTGTTGTTTTGTAGACTTCAAAAATCTTTCGACATGGTACCACGGAGCAAAATGTGGAGCAGAATGGAGGAATTAGGGGTTCCAAGCACACTACAGGGCAGCCATTCATAGATTGTATGAGCAAGTAAAAGCTAAAATCAAAATACATGCAGGGTTATCCGAAGGGTTCGAGAGTGATATAGGTGTCAAGCAAGGCTGCCCTCTCTCTCCAACTTTATTTGGGCTATACATCGACAAATTAGAAGATTGGATAAACAAATTCAGAGGTAATGGGGTGCACCTAGCTAAGTATGTGGTAAAGCTCCTGCTTTATGCAGATGATCTAATTCTAATGGCAAAAACAATCCAAGATTTAAAGAACCACACTACTACAAGGAGGGTCATTTGAGACATTAATAGAGACAATATTTGACTAAATTGTCTCAAATAAAGACAATAAAAAGTTGTATATCATCTATATTATTGTCTCAAAGCGGGTGTCTCTAATATTGTCTCTAATTATTTTCTCTCAAGAGACAATATAGATTGATACATATTTTGTCTCTTGAGAGACAATATAATTTTTGTCTCTTTAGAGACAATAGCATTTTGTCTCTCTAGAGACAATATCATTATTGTCTCCTCGGAGACAATACCGAATACTAACATTTTGTCTCTCCGGAGACAATACTAATTTCAATTTTTATTGTCTCTCTAGAGACGATACAAAATTAAAAATTAAAGAATTAAAACTACATAATAAAAAAATATCATTTAGTGCAATCAACGAAGTTACATATCATTTATGATGTCGGAGTGGTCCGGTAATTAATATTATAAATTAACAACAATTTGATTTAAATCTTGTGCTCAATAAATGGGTCCACAAATATTTTATTAATATCAAATAGGATAAAATACAAAAGGGTGTCTAAATTTTGTTAACCCTTGAAATACAATGATAAAATACAAAAGGGTGTCTAAATTCCATTAACCCTTGATATAGAATATTAACACCTTCTCTCCACCACTAACTTCAAGTGATCCATATGATTCCCTAGTGCTACTTTAAGGTTATTTTTCTTAACTTTAATTTTGAGCAACTTCCTTTTGAGCAATTTCCTCTCCATCAGCAGATGTCATCTTCATGTTCTTTGCTTTGATTGTCTCAACTTTGATGCAATTCTCTACTATCGTTAAGCGGCGAAGGCATTGGATTCTAAGAAATTATGATCACATATTTTACTCCAATTGCCAAAATTATTCACAAACTACATTTAAATTAGGATAATAATTAGTTTTTACTAAATCAACACGATCTTTACATTTGTTCTAAAAACTTAGTTATCACTAACTCATTATTGTCAATCCATTTTCATAACATATATCAAAGACTAACCTCATACATTATAATCCATGGAATTTTGCACATGCCTAGTGAAAATTTTCGATATAAGCCTCGCATACATAAAAACAAAAAAGAAGTTGTTATTCATCTATTTTTTCTTTAGTGGATATTCTACACTACATGCATGAAAATTGAGTAAAAACGTACAAGCATTATATACAAACAATGCCCAAAGTGAAACCATTGAGGCACAAGGCATTTTTTCAAACAGTCCACATGCCTTGTGCTTTTGCATACATTTCTACCACAACTACAACATCAAAAAAATCCCTTTTCCATTATGCTTTGATGGATGTCAATACATGTTTGCTCTTATTTTTCATAGGTTGGAGTATGCTGAAAAAGGTGAACTGATCAGATTGTCTACATGTTCATTGCATTTGACATTATCCCATTCCTATCATATTCATGACATTATACCATTCAATGCATTAGAGTCATATTAATCTCGCATAAAAAACAACATAATAGGAAAGTGTATTCCATTATATAATACCTAGCGCAGTTTTCTTCCATGAATCTTCCTAGTGAGGTAGCTAAATGAGGCTTCAAATATTGTACGGTTATGACCCAAGACTGGCCAACCCATATTGCCAAGTGGAAAATTCAGCACTATCATGGCGAGGAGGATCAAATAGTGACAACAAACCAATAAATTCCTATGGAACTCCAGCACCATCTTTGGACTTTTCAAGTACTTCCTGCACTTTGCATATCAAAACAAAATTGGATTGAGAAAAGTTTTCAAAAATCATTTCACACAGAAAATAGAAGCATACCTGTTTAATAGGAAATCAGTCCAAAATGTCAAAACACAGAGACGTACTCAGTATTATCACATGTATAAAAGCTTTTATTAGATCATTCATGTAATTACATAGCTTCTATTTGATCTATGATGTTCGCAGAAACAATTGAAGAAGCAAAAGTATTCTACCATGAAGTATCTAATCCAAATAAATTAGTTAACTTAAAAATTCCAATATTCCTAGCATTGATTCAAACTCGTTAGAGGAGTAATTCTAAATAGATCTTATTTTATTGAAAGTTGAAAAGTGAGGACTCGGTAGGTTCTACAAAGGAAATATATTGTCTTTATCTTTCCATTGAGTAATAGTAACGAATTTATGCAAATGTTGTTTTATATTTTAATTTGTTTCATTAAGCTTAAAACATGTGTAATAGTAATGAATTTAAGAAAATCCAAACTGAAAATCCAAACCAGCTCACAAGGTCCTCTGCAAACTGAATGCTACATTGTGGAACAAGTATGGTTTCCCAAGGTGTCTTACAAGCAAGCTGTCGATGCTAGAGAGAGCCTACAAAAACATAATTGTGCAAGCTCTCAATTAAAGACAAAATGGCTTTCAAAGGGTAGAATTAAGAATACAAGAAACAAATCATTACTAACAAGAAGGAGCAAAATGAGAGGGTTCTTGTAAAAATTAGCAAAGTATCAAAACCTGCAGCGTAAATATGTGCATAAGAATATTATATACTTCTAAACTTTCAACAAATTACTCTCAAAGATGACATTAAATCACATGAAGTGTTTGAATTAATAGGTACAAGATACCCCTAACACACAACATGGAATGAAAAAAAACTAATATAGTTGATGAAAGTTTGATGCCCTACAAGAGATGTCAGGTGGCCCTGTGCATCACAATTTGTACCAACCTTTTCATTAATAAAAGCAACAAAGTCATCCAATTCACGACCGACATCATAATCTTCACAGTAAACCTGAGAGGCACTATAAAGCAATATTTAAAGTTTTCCCTCCAAATCAAACCTCAATCGTCTAGCAACAGGTCTGTACCAACATAATGAATACTCTTGAGCACAAAACATAGATTCAAAATTCCTACAAACATTGATCCAAGGACTTGCATACTCTCACAGAGATAGTACCTTGTAATAGTTGTACTATTTTATTCAAGGGGAGGCATTTCTAATCCACCACATCAAGGGATATGTTTATTATCAAATGAGTTGAAAAAAACTCCCCAATCACTCTTACTGATTGAGAAATGGATTTTAATGACAGCAGAATATCATATATAATTAATGAAGTTAAAAATTGGTAGTAGTGGGTGTGCGACCAGAATTTTGCACATTTATAAAGCTCCAAGCAATGATACCTTTACATGGGTTCTAGACAACAAGTTAAAGATTTGTATTTCATGTTTTCTCTTATCAATATGATCCTACTAGCATCCTACATGAATTTTGAGCATAGATTTATGCTACCCCTATATTGACATCTTTCCTAAGGGATAACTTTCCCCTTTGCTGTTAAAACCTAAGGGACAACTTTCCCCTCTACTTGTTGAAACCTTGGGCATGATATTGAAATGCATCTCCACTTAGCATTAGACAAACTGAAAAACTATTCATGCCCACTGGACTAGGTACTACATTTGTACCCAGTCCCTTTCATTGAAGACTGCTCCTTGCAATTGGGAGCTTCTAAAAGGTGATTCAAGGTGAACATTTGGAATAGTGGAGTGCAAATCATTTCATCTAAAGGTTCTGTTAGAAACATCTCCAGTGAAAGTAGCCCCTATCTGATAAGGGAGGCTAGCTACAGGATGAACATGGGCTGCTACAAGATCATTAACTCCTGCTGCATTCTAAGGTGCTTTTCTTCCATCATATGGTACCAAGTCAAGTTCATTGTATTCATCTGTTGGTGAAGGTCTGAAATAGGAAGTCTACATGACTGAGGCTGCACAAATGTTCCCAATGCAGGATCCAAGTAAGGTTGCTGCTGCAAACTGCTAATAGAAGGCACTGTCTCTACTTTTGACTTCGAAGAAGTTGGGAAAACCTGATAGCCTGGCTCTTAAGATGAGGGCGCAGGACTGTGCAGCTGCACACAGATCATGGAGAAGCCTAATATTAACTGGTCTTAAAGGGGAATGATTGAAGTGAAATTTGTAACTTGAGTTTTTAATTTGTTAGTACTTGAACAAAGTGCAACTAGCCTTATGGATGTTAAAATTTATTCTTAGTTTTAGGATTGAACTCTTACGTGACTTAAGACTAGTGTGGGTATATATTAACTTGAATCAAGATTGTTTTGTTCCAGGTAACAGTTGGCAATTGGTTGCTTGATTACATTTCTTTCAATGCAAAATGAACATTATATTCAACTATAATAGGTAGGACTGCTCTGCTAGGTTCCTAAAAATAGTAATTGCCATCTTAATAAGCGCATTGAAAGAATACCACAACATACCTGTGATGAAGGGCCATGCATCCTTTAGAGCCTCTCAAATTATCTTGACATTGTCTCCATGTACTACAACAAACCCCTCAGTCACAAGGTTTCCTATAGCATTGTGAATATGAAATACAACAAGAATAATATTCAAGCATACTATTCCAAAGCCAAACATAGTTCAAAAATTCCACACATAAACAAAGCATTTCTTACATCATTAAGGTGTCCTTAAGGTCCTTAGAGGGAGTTGTCATCGCCATAAGATATGGGTATTTCACCTTTGGTAGTTATAAATCTTCAATCTTTCCATATTCTTCAAAATACCTACAGGGACATTATAAAAATTTAAATAAAGCACATTTTTGAGATAATTATAGGAAGCAAGTGAATTCATAAATGTTGCAACACCACAAAATAATTTGAGAAAACTAGTTCATATTTAAGGAACAAAATTGACTTTTGAAACATCTCCTTAGTAACAGAGGGTGGAATTCTTGCAACAAATATGTATGTAATCTTCTTGGAAGAAGGTTTCCTTTCCCCTACAAAATCATGTTTATTATATAAAAAAGCATATCGTATTATGATATAAATTAAAGATAACAACTACACAAAGCATATATATTATATTATAAATATTCAAAAAAGTAGCCAAATAAATAAAATTAACCATACGGTATGTATAGAGCAAAAAAATAATCCACTCATAACAACATGACAAAAATTGGAATTAACTCTTGGAAAAAACTAGAATTAACCTATATGGTATGTATATTTGACAAGATTAATTGGAGTAACATAACAACAAAGCTGGAATAAACTCTTTTCATTATAATATATAATGACAATATCCATGCCTTGACGAGAGGCTGATCTCGCCCTCCTTTGGTTTGAGAAAGGAATTAACATATTTCATGACTTGTACAAATTTGGGAAGTGGATGGAATGGATAGACCTTAAAGCTTTCTATAAGCTTCCTCAATCTTAGTTAAGAATGTATACAATGATTGGCGTCGAGATTGGAAACTTAATGTGTTGTTGTTTTGGGAATTGAAATCAAGAAAAATGCAAACAATATCGCAAAATAGATATCTAGGCCCTTCTTGGAAGTGTAGATGTCATGAAACTAGGTTATGTGTCTAGGATTCACCCTTGGGATCACTTCAACCATGTTATTTTAAGTTTTCATGGGTATAAACCCGAGAGAGTTTTGCTATGTAAATTGATTTGAACAATTCGAATTCCAACTTGGAAACTACACTCCAGCCATGGTTCAAATTCTAAAAGATGTGTGCAAAGCATCCAATTTTTGCACGCAAGTTTCGAATTAGTGGAATTAGTGCCCTCAATCAGCTAGTTTTGCAATGTACAGATTCATCTGTAAATTTTAGTTCATCAAGTCTACGGCTCAAGACTTCGTAGACACCTAAAATTGGTTACCAAATTTAGTGTCCCCCACGTTCGTTTACCTTCTCTGGTAACCTAGGGCACATTTATATCACCACTTCTCCCTTAGGGTATTATTTAATATTTGATTTAAACATCTATCCTAAGTTTATTTCACCCCATTATGTTTTACCCATAGATAATTAAATATTAACTATTTAATTACACTTTTTACATGTATCTTAACCACTTATCTACCCCATATCAATTCCTAACCTCCCATATCTATTTTATCCATCTATCCCCCCTATTTCTCCTCCTCCCAAACCGTGCAGCGGGATATTTCCCATATTTGAGGTGGAAGGATCACTTTCATCTTTCCAAAATCACCCTTTTTGGCCATTTTGGGAGTCTCATTGCACGATCGGCGCCTGGTGGTACTCGATCGACGCCGATTTTTTGGAGCGGTTATCTCGGCCGATTACAAATACAGGGCCAAAATTCAGTCTCAGTTAGACGAGAAAAAGAATGATAGAGTTTTGAATATCACAATTTGAGCATTATCTATCGAGAGAAAGCTAATTTGTCCAAATCAATCCTCGAGAGGAGTACCGTTACTCTACTCCTACCACATCGACATCGTACAAGCCTCCATTGATCTCTTGGTGACTCTGCTCCTACGTCTAGCAAAGGTGGAGCTTTGTCTAGCATCCCAAAGGCTCCTGCAGATCCAGCGGACATTGACGATCTAACTTTCATTTTTATTTCTCAATCTTCCTGTAATTTTCCCCTAGTCGACGCCGACCGGTCACAGTCGACGACCGATTTTCTCTAGTCGACGCTAACCTATCTCAGTCGATGCCGATTTTCCTAATCGACGCCGATCTACCTGCGGATAGGTAAAAGAATTTAGGTAACACAAATCTAGCATTGTTTTCATAGTTTCCTATTTTCTATTGATTTCTGTCTACTATTTACATTCGTCTGTCATTTTTAATCAAAAAATCTAGACATTTACTTACATCTTTTATCATGTATGCTTCTTTCTTTAATTGAAAATGTGGACTGACATCCGCCGAGGGAGCTTATCACTTCCCGGACCCGCTTTTCAGGCAGTCCACCCAAATATATTTTAACATTGTCTTTTTCTATCAAGAATCTGTGTCTCGCAGGTTTCTCGGATCTACCTTATAGGATTGCTCATGTGCGCCCGTCTTGTCTACATCGGCTTTCTTTTCCATCTACATCTTCGGATCTTGTCTTATCTATCAGGTATCGATTTCATTTGAGTTTTTCAGGGTTTTTGTGTTTAGTTTGGTACATTAACTTGGACATAGGTAACAAGTGTAGAAATTCTTGATCTACATTCTGGCACGCTCGGTGGGACCCAACCAAAGTCCCTTATTGGTAAGTTCATTTCTTTTCTATTTTTGAGCTTTTGTTCTGTTTCTTCACTGCTTTTCATCAGTTCTCCGTAGCATTTCCTTCCTTCATTTTGGTCTTGCTTCTTTCATTTATAATTTGCAAAGTTAAAGTTTCTTCTTTCTTGCAAAACTAAATTCCAATTCCTATTTCAAAGATTAATAAATCTTTCATTTGATTTCAAGATTGCATTTTTGATCCATCTCTTTATGCAAAAATTGTTATTTTCTTGAAAGTTTTTTAGTTCCTTGAAATAGAAATTTTCATTCTACTATTATCTGGATATATCTTTCTAGATTTGTTTGTGTGTTTTCTTAACCTTTTCTTGCAGAGCACTTTTCTTGTTCATGGGATTGTTCGAGGGGAAGAGCTCAACAACACGCTTTTTGAAGTCCACACACCTTAGAGAGCTAAATCTATAGGTATTCCTCTTTTACGGTGTTTTCTCCTTTTTAGGAACTTAAAAAGAACTTGTTTGTTTGTTTTCTATCACATTCAAACATTTCAATTTTGGTGCTTAAAAGGAATTTAATCGCATTTGGGAAAGAACTTGTTTGACTTGTCTTCATCGAAATTAAACACCTCATCTTTAGTGCTTAAAAAGAACTTTTTCTTTGTCATTTCTGTTGTATGTTCTTCATCTAGTTTTCTAAATAGGCTAGAAAATTGATCAAAATCAGTAGTGACACTATTTGATTTTTATTTTTCACCCTTGCACACAAAGCCAAAATCACTAGGTATTAAGCATTTAAACAAAAATTCCTTCCCTGGCCTGCCTACTTGGAAGTGACATCCAAGAGGAAGAGCCTACGCAGTACTTGGGCCGCGCTATAAATTCACATGGAAGTTCTGGTATATATTGGCAAAGCACCCGACTCCCTTATCGCAGCGGTGTGTGAAGTGCGGGGGTAGGCCCCTATATCAAGCCACGTACGGTCTTTTACTGAAGTGCCTTCAGGACTCCTCACCAAAACATTCCCCAAACCATCCTTAGTTTGGCTATCTAAGTAGTTCCTATTCTAAAAATCCTTCCCTAATATTTTCTTTCTTAAAAGCATGAAAACTTAAAAGAGATAATCACCTACACTGCTTGAATTGTTTGTGCATTAGTTAGGACAATCTCCTTTTTTCTATATTTCTATTTGTTTATGACGGTCATCACCGGTTACAATCTAGAAAAATGGCTCAATTGGCCCCTTCTTCATCCGAGACCACCACTAATGTGGATGTTTCAGCACCCCTCGGGTCTTCCTCGGGACCACTGTTAGTTGGTTCCCCATCTTGGTCATATAATCCTTTCTATCATCCTAAAGTGATCCCATCACATCCAGCTTCCCCCAGTCCTTCAGAGGTATCATCTGCTTCTGATATAGAGTATGTTCCTCATGGAGATCCTAAATTTTAGGCACTCCTTGATTGTAATCCGGTAGCCCTTATGGACTATCTAGTGCATAATTCTATGTTCCAATATCTAATCAGGGGCCACCAATCCAGCAAGTTTATGATTACTCTCACGAGCCATCTCAGGCTTTTATAGAATAGTTAGCATACTTTTTCTCACCTCGAAGCCATGGAAGAGGGTGGCACATCTGTGCCTCCTTTTTCTCTTCCACCGACCACGTCAACTAGTTCTCAAATGACCTTTCCTATTCCTAGTGCCGTGGCTACCTCGGCTACTCCACAACCTACCTTCGAGAGGCCCTCTTCTTTAGCTATGATGGGTGCATCCACGCTCTCATGGATTACTTGTTAATTCTTCTATGTCATCTATTACATCTCAAGGTCAGTACCTCTCTATGAATCAACCCCTTCTATGAGTCAGTTGGTTTCTTCTTCTCATCCTCTAGCTGGCCTTTCTTCTAGTGCTCCAATGACAGTGACCTTTACACATCCTCTGGCATCAGCACCATTAATAACCAATCTAGCAGTCAAAATCCTCATTCAAACTTTGTTCCCCACCATGTCCAATCAAATCAACACCCATGTTCCTCAACCCATTCCGATTCAGTCGACAAGTGTAGGAGCCTACCAATCACAGGCTCTGTCTTTCATTCAACCACCTTTTTCTCAACCACTTATCATCTCACAGCCTGTTCATACGCAGGATCCTTCACAATAAGTACCTCATCAGGTGTCACCCAGAACGCCTAGTTATTCCTCTTATCATCTTGTTAATCAATAGATGAATCCCCATTAACACCTCAACAAAATCTACCATTCACTTCTTATGCAGGACATACCAACATACCTCCTCCTCAATCGGATGTCGTCCAAATTCTTTTCAAGAAAATCACAGACCTAGAAGCCTCCACCAAAGGGGCTCACCCTTCATACTCTTTTGAAGAAGTGTGTAATGAACCAATTCATCCATCAGTGGCTTTTAAGCCCTATCCTCCCCAATGGGAACTTCCCAAGTTCTCAAAATTTCATAGTCGGGAGGATCCTCAACAGCACCTGTGAGCATTCAAACATGCTTGCTACCTTATAGTCCAGGATCAGGAGCTTATGCTCCACACTTTCCCTATGTCTCTAGCAGGGCCTACTTTAGACTGGTATAATAACATTCCTCAACACTCCTTGTTTTCTTTCTCTCAATTAGCTTAGATGTTTGTTGAAACTTTTCAATAAATATCACACATAAGATCTCGATTATAGATCTTTATAACATTCATCAATTTGATGACGAGTCTATTGCAAACTTTTTCGCTCGGTGGAGAGGTATAATAAATCAATTGTCTTTTTCCCTCCCTCAATCTCAATAGATCAAGTTGTTTACTCGATCTTGTGCTAATCATATTTCTTCCACTTTAAGGATTCAAACCTTTCACACATTTGAAGAATCCTTTACGATGGCATGTAAACTTGAGTCCCGTGCCATTGAACAAGGGAAGTTAAAACTTCGCTCTAAATCTAAACTAGATTTTTCTCGGTTTACAAAATCAAACCCTTCCACTTCTAACAAAGACAAGAATCAGGGATCCACCAATGCTATCATATTAAAAACACCACGAGCCGATAACACTTCTAATCAAACACCACGGAGAGACTCCTCATCTTCTCGAAAAGGACCCTCATCATCTCGATCTTTTACTTTGTTGGGGGAATCATATGCTTCTATCTTGGAAAAAATGTTGGAAGTTCACATGATCGAACTTCCCCCTATTAGAAATTTTGATGAGAGCCAAGAACGTCCATTTTGGTATAGGGAAAATGACTTCTGTCATTATCATAGAACCAAAGGCCATGACATTGAACGATGTCAGACCTTCAAAAATCTTGTCCAAAAATTCATTGATAAAGGTGAGCTCATTCTAGATAACCCAAATGCTCCCCCAAATCAAGCACTTGATGTCTTTAAACAACCTTTTCCCAATCATTCCCAAACAATGATGTTTTAGGGTCTCAAAAACCAAACACTCATACTATCAGCTTCATCTCTACTGAAGAATCTTCCTCTAAAACTAAGCCATCTATGAACATGTCGACCGAATCGAAACTTCCTCCCACTCCGTTAAATTCTGAAATTCCGCCATCTTCAGACAATTTGTCTTTGAATATTTCTCCATTGTTAGAGATGGATTCATCTCTCCCTGCCTCTTTGTCTGATCTTCCATCTATGCCAGAGACAATGTCATCCTCATCTGTCTCGTCGTCAGACATTCTTTTGATGCTGGAAACATTTACATCCCTTCGAGTTTCCACAACGAATACATCTACTTCTATTTCTCCCATTTTCACCGTGACTATGCCATTGGTAAATATACCTATAGTCATACCAACGTCTCTACCAACGGAGGCATCTTTGATTCTGACTCTTCCATTTCCTTTCCTATAGTAGTTACACCCACAACTACTGTACCAGAAGTATCTCCCTCACAGGGAACCACTTCTTCATCACCCGCTTCTTCCATCACCAACGTTGCCTTGCCTATTAAGGAAAAATCTAAGGAAATAGCAACACCTACACTTTCGGTTCCTAAACTTAAACCGAGACAACTAAAGTCTAACATTGCATCATCAGTACCACATCATCTCCTTCCCCGAAAAGGTTACAATCACCTTATGCGGTTGAAGTTGTCACCATTCCCGAAAAAGGAAAACCAATATTTCAGACTATTAAAACTCTTGGTGCTTTTCCTCAGAAATCTCTCTCCACACCTCATAGAAGATTGGATTTATCCACTGAGAAGGTGTTTTCTTCTGTAACACCATCAAAACCATCATCTTCTTCTACAACACCTTCTTCACCGGTGCCTTGTAAAGTGAATTTACCCACTAGAAAGGCATCACCTCTTTTATCAGGACCATCATCTTCATCACCAAAAGCCAAGGCACCCTTTGTTCCTCTTTTGGGAGCTCATCCCTCATCTAAGTTAGTCTTATCTAAATCATCATTTGTTTCAACCAAGCAGCATTCTTCATCTCTAAAGACCACAACACTTGTCACATCTTCATCTTCTTCAAAATCTATCTTAGGAGCTCCTCCTCCACCAAAATCAATCTTGCCTCACTTACTTCCATCTCAGGTGCCTAAGGCTGCTTCTCCCAAAGTCAGAAAAGCAAAATGATCCCTAAAAAGACTGTCAAACCAGACATGTAGATTATTTTACCTCGGCAGTCTATTGAGGCAAAAGAGGCACCTTCGTCATCTCTGTCCTCATCTTTGTCTACCGGATTCTATACTGAAATTCTTCACCAACTTATCCAATATTCATCCATATCTCTTCCTCCGATCAAACCCTATAATCCTAAAGGAGTAAAACCTTCCTGGTTCAACTCTAATTTGATTTGTGCTTACCACCACACTCCAGGACATGACACCGAGGGATGTAAAGCCCTCCAATCTATCGTGAGTAGTCTTTTGGAAGAAAATGATCTTCTGCTGGAAGAAGAGGAGGAACAAGTATCTCCTATCATCTCAACCACATCTGAGCCTCAACGATGCACTCAGGCCTCTAGTTCTATTAATTCCACTCCGGATGGTCTTCCACCTTCTCAAATCGACATGATTCATATCGCCACTAGAACACAACAGTATGATAATCTATCATCATCTATGTCTCGGCCACGGGTTGTCATTTCTGTAGCCCTTGAAGGAGTTCCTCCTTCCTCATTAGCCTCGAGACCTCGGGTCTCTATTCATGCTTCACCTCGGGCTCAGATTCCCGTGTCTGTTGAGGAAAGTGTTATGAAACAACTTACCCATGCTCCGGTCAAAATGTCTCTTTTTGACCTCATTCAATCATCTCCACAGCATCATCAGGCTTTGATTGATAATTTGCATCACATCGTAGTGAATTTTGATGAGCCCCAACCTTTTGAGATGGTTGTTGGACTAAATAGACCATCAACGGCCATTTCCTTTGAGGATTCTAAAATTCCTCCCCTTTCTTCTGAGGATCTAGAGGCTCCCCTCTTTATCACAGTTCAAATCAACAACACTACGTTAAACACACTATGATTGACAGTGGTGCTGCACTCAACGTCATTTCCTCTCACACATTCGAGCAACTTAAGTTACTAAAGAACATAGTGTCACCACCACCTTTTGCCCTTCGATCATTTAACGATCAGCTGGCGGTGACTTTAGGAACTGTGGTCCTGCCCATTCAGGTGGGTAAGAAACTACTTCATGAGCTTTTTTACATTGTTGAAGGAAAATTCCACTACAACATGATCCTCGGAGACATTCCTGGATTCATACAATGCATTGTGTCCCATCAACCCTCCATCGATG
This sequence comes from Taxus wallichiana var. yunnanensis, assembly GCA_018340775.1. Classification (NCBI taxonomy): domain Eukaryota; kingdom Viridiplantae; phylum Streptophyta; class Pinopsida; order Cupressales; family Taxaceae; genus Taxus; species Taxus wallichiana. Next base: position 863,988,754 of record CM031242.1, read on the forward strand.
CTTAAAATATCAAGCATTAGCCTTGGAATTCTCGGAGATCCTTTTCCTTCACACAGTGTGACATGACCACAAGATCGGCCCTCTAAAGGAGAATGTTTGGTTCAACTTACCCAGGCCTCATTCTCTCCTCATTTAATCATCTCTATAACAAAACTACTTTGATTGATAAAAATATGGAAGAAACATTGAGCACCTTTTTATTTTGGACTAAATAGAGAGCCATTTCCTTTGAGGATTCTAAAATTCTCAAACCTTTAATGAGGATCTAGAGGCTCCCCTCTTTATCACAGTTCAAATAAACAACACTACGTTGCACTATGATCGATATGGTGTCTTCAATGTCATTTCCTCTCACACATTCGAGCAACTTAAGTTACCAAAGAAGACTAGTGTTCATTTACGGTGGTCTTTGATCATTTAACAATCATTGGTGGTGACTTTAGGAATGTGGTCTTGCCCATTCCTAAGAAAACCCTATTGATAAGGTTTGATTGTTGAAGGAAAATTCCACCAACATGATTCACAAAAACGTTTATTCATATATGCGATGTCCCATGGAAGGGCTTAAAATTGGCTTGAGGGAAAATATGACTCAGGGGTATCCATTTCCTCACGTCCATTCCAACTCTTAAACCACATCAGAAAATTTGTTTCCTAGAGAGGATTTAAACCTCTCCTAAAAGCCACCATCACCATTCTCGATGAGTCTCTCTCCATTGAAGAACCATCTCTCTCAAACACTTTATATCTCAAACCAGTCAGAAGCATCACTTAATTTGGATGATCAAAAGCCATTTCCATCATCACCATCTTCTGGTCTACCCAATAACTTTTTTTTAGTCAATACCATTTCCATAGGTCCATTGACCTATAAAACTAATGGTGAATCCACTTCCATACCATTAGTCTTCCCTAAAATAATTAGAGACGACTCTCCCACTATCAACACTATTCACTGTACGGATGATGATTTTGTTCTCACCTATTTGGGGGTAGAGGACTCTTATCTTCCTAAAACCATTCCTTCTGACACATCTACGCTTCTCAATGAAGCCACTGTCAACCTTAATATAGGGACTTCTGAAGACCCTCACATCATTAAGGTCGGCCAATCTCTTAACCCACAGGAGTTAGGAGACTTTACCACATTTCTTTCCAACCATCGCCAAGATTTTGCTTGGTCATACGAAGATATGCCAGGACTAGATCCTGATATTGTGGTCCACAATATCGTTACTCTTCCAGACATCAAACCGGTTAAACAAAAATTGCGTAAAATGCACCCTCGTATAGCCCTTCTTGTCAAAGAAGAGTTGCAGCGCTTGCTTTCTGCTAACTTCATCCAACCCATTGATTATCCACAATGGGTTTTGAATGTAGTACCAGTAACTAAAGCTACTGGGAAAATTTGAATTTGTACCGACTTCCGGGATCTTAATCTCGCTTGTCCGAAACAGTTTCCTCTACCTAATATCGATCAACTCATGGATTTAACCGTAGGTCATGAGATGCTTTCTCTTATGGATGGTTTCTCTGGATATAATCAAATTCTCATCGCACCAGAAGACCAACATAAGACTTCTTTCATAACTCCTTGGGGGACTTTTTGTTATTGTGTCATGCCTTTTGGTCTTAAGAATGCAGGAGTAACCTACCAACAAGCAATGACCTACATCTTCCATGATCTCTTACACAAAACTATGGAGGATTATGTCGATGATCTCCTCGGTAAATCCAAATGCCATCAGGATCATCTTTTCATTCTTGCACCTCTCTTTGAGAGGCTCATTCATTTTTTTCTTCGCCTAAATCCATCTAAATGCATGTTTGGCGTTCTCATTGGCAAACTCTTAGGCTTTATCATTTTTATTAGGGGCATTGAAGTCGATCCCACAAAAATAAAGGCTATCCTTGAGATGCCTCCCCCATCTAACTTAAAACAGCTCCGTGGTCTTCAGGGACGCCTTCAATTAGTGTGTCATTTTATCTCGCAACTATCAGACCGTTGTCAACCTTTTCATCATCTCCTCCGTAAGAATGTGCATTTTGAATGGGATGAGCATTGCCAAAAGGCCTTTGATGATCTCAAAGCTTATCTTCTTTCTCCACCTGTGCTTACACCTCCACGTGAGGGGGAGCCATTCTATCTTTATATTTCTATGACTGACCATGCTCTGGGAGCCATGATCTCGCATCGGGATGCTAACGGTAAAGAACAAGCCATATATTACATCAGTCGCACTCTTCATGAGTATGAAACACGCTATTCTGAAGCTGAAAAATTGTGTTGTGCTCTCTTCTTCGCAACCTCTAAGCTTCGTCACTACCTCCTTAATCACAAGACTTATATTGTTACGAGTATCAATCCACTCAAGACAATGCATGTGAAACTATATCACAATGATCGTATCACTCGTTGGCTCATGCTCATGACAGATTTTGATCTTGAGTTCGTCTCACAAAAATCTATCAAGGGTCAGGTCATTATGGATCAATTAGCTGATACTCCTCTTCCAGACACTCAAATTCCCCTTGCTCAATTCCCAGATGAATGCATTCAACAAATTGATTTCAGTCTTTCTCCATTTAAAATGAAACTCTTCTTTGATGGGTCCAGATGTCAGCAAGGGGGAGGTGCAGGTTTTGTCATGATTCCTCCTTGGGGTGCACCTATCCCTGTCGCACACAAACTTAACTTTGAGTGTACCAATAATATGGCCAAATATGAAGCTCTTGTTTTAGGTCTTCAAAATGCCATTAATCTTGGCACTCACCATATCGACATCTTTGGTGATTCTGAGCTCATCATTAATCAAGTCACGGGTGTCTATCAATGCAAAAATGATATTCTTCAAAAATATCATGATATTGTTCTCTTTCAACTTCAAGCTTTTGATAAATTTACTATCCAAGCTATCCTCACACTATGAACCGATTCATGGATACAATGGCTTCTTTAGCCTCACTTATTCCACCTTTTACCGAAGACTCGTGACTTTTTGTGGTTGTGTAGCGTTTAGATCAACCCTCTCATCTCAGACAGTTGACTTCAATCAACGCATCACAACCAACACTCAAGATGAGTGGTATCGGCATATTTTTGATTATCTATCTCATTCGGTGCTCCCTTTGATCTCGACATCCAATGGTAGAAGATCCTTTATCCTACACACTAATCGCTATAACTATTTTGGGTGGAATCCTCTACAAACGTGGTTTTGATGGTATTTTGCTTGGTGCCTCAAAACCCCTGAATCATCTAAAGCCATCTAGGAAGTCCATGATGGTATCTGTGGTGGACATTTTAGTGGCTTGGCTATAGCTAAACACATCTTACATTTAGGTTATTATTGGCCTTCTCTTAATCGAGACTATTGCAAATACACTAAGAAGTGTGTCAAGTGTCAACAACATTCCAATCTTACACATATCCCTAGTCAGGCTTTGCAACCTGCAACAAATTTGTGGCCTTTTTCACAATGGGGTCTTGATCTCATCGGTCTCATCAATCCCCGCTCTTCACAGTGTCATCACTCTATCATTACTACCACAGAATACTTCACTAAGTGGGTGGAAGCTATTCCTCTTTCATCAACCAAAGCTAAACCCATTGTTGATTTTGTCTATCAACACATCATTTTTCGCTTTGGTGTCCCACACAAACTCATCACAGATAATGGTAAATCTTTCAAAAACATCAATTTGTAGAACCTCTGATGACACTTTCAATATCAAACTCAGCTTTTCTTCTCCATACTATCCCCAAGCTAATGGCCAGGCTGAGGCTTCCAATAAAACTTTGCATAATATCCTCGCAAAGGTGACTAGTCGAGCTGGTAGGGATTGGCATCTACATATCCCTTTTTCTCTCTGGGCTTATCGGACTAGCATTCATACTCCTACTAGTGCTACTCCCTTCTCTCTAGTCTATGGGTCAGAGGTTGTCCTCCCTTTGGAGGTCCAGATTCTGTCTCTTTGTGTTTCTCTCAGAGAATTTGTCTCTGATGAGGACTATCATCAAAATAGTCTAGCGCAGCTTGAGTTGCTAGATGAGTGGCATCTCAATGCTCTTGAGCATCATCAAGTCTATCTTGAGCATGTCAAACGTGCTTATAACAAGCACTTGCAGCACCGTGACTTCAAATTTGGTGATCTTGTTCTCAAATAAAACCAAAATGTCACTACACTAGAAAGGAGTCGAGTGGTAAGTTTGCTCCTAACTGGATGGGTCCGTACGTAGTCACTCATAAATATGGGTCTGGGGCTTATCGTCTATCTTCCATGGATGGTGTACCTGAAGTGGAGCCTCTTAATGCCTTGCATCTAAGGCCCTTTTATTGTTAATATCTATCTTACACGATCTTAGTCACAAAACCAGATTCTTCATCCATCTGCAACCAGTCATGTATTTCATAGTGATTCGGAACTATGTGGTTCTCCGCGTTATGTCTTTTCTACCTTAAATATGAGTATCGCGGCTATACTCATGGCATTTTTCTTATGGATATGTTCCTCCTCATGGTAGGAACACCTTAATCACTACTTCATCTGTCCCAAGTGTCTATCTTAATCGAATCTACTCGGGGCATGAGTACGTGTTTTTATATGTTTTCTTCCCCTCTATCTGATCTATCTGGTCTAAACTCAGCTTCTTTCAAAAGCTCCAAAAAAGCTCCAAAAGCTCCAAAAGCTCCAGAAGCTCCAAAAAAAAAAAGATGTTATCCTAAAAATTCCAAAAGATAGACTGATCCCTCGAAGGACAACTATCCATGCATTATCAAATGAATCAAAAGATATAGACCATGCCCTTGAAGGATGGCTATCATCACATTCAAAATATAGACCGCTCCCTTGAAGGATGGCTATTTATTTCATGGAATTTTCAAGGCTTCTCGCATTGATCAGCCTTTGCAGTAACAAACTTCCTCTTCAGCAAGTTTGTTCACTTGTTCACATCATTGAAAGACTTCCCGTATCGATCAGTCTTTCTACGTCTGGAAAACTTCCCGCATTGATCAGTTTGCTCTTCTATCAACACAAAAATCATGAAGCTGAGATATAAGACCTTTTGTGATCATATGGAGACCCTATTTTCCAATATGAGCACATATTCTATCTAGATTCATACTTGCTTCTCATCCCATCTATCTCTTAGATCTGGTTTGTGACTGACTAGTGTCAGGTTCATTTTATCTGTATCTATGGCCTTATATGCATCGTCTTTTTAGTTTCCTACCAAAGTCTCTATTTGTGGTCGGTTAGGGGCCTAACTTATCATTCTTTTTCCTATCTAGGTGTATCACTTTTTATCTTCTAAACTAAGATAATATCATTACATCCTTTGCTGTCACAAAGAGCATTTCCACTTAACATGTTAATTTAGTCAAAATCTATCATCTATCTATACTCATCTTATCTACTTTGTCTAAATACACATCTATCTATATCTATTTCATCAAAATTAAATTAACATCTTAAACATATCAAATCTAATCAATCACATCAAACCACATCACATCTATCTATCCTCTATCAGCACATGTCTATGACCATCAAACTTACACTACATCTATCTATATCTATTTTCATCAAAATTAAATTAACATCTTAAACATATCAATCACATCAAATCACATCACATCTATCTATCCTCTATGTCTATGTCCATCAAATCACATCTATTTATCCTCTATCAGCATATGTCTATATCCATCACAATTACGCTACATATATCCATATCTATCAAAATTAAATGCATGAGTACAATCATATAACATAGAAAATGATGAATCTATATATATACATGAGTGTTTGTACAACAAAGAATGGATGGATTTCAATCAAGCCATCTATATCATACATCAAAAATGCCTTCAAATCGAGGCTACATCAATATATCGATACAAAAAAATAACATATCTATATCATAAAATCGATAGGTGGAAGACACTATCTCCTCCACCCTCCTCTGGTCAGGTTGTCTCTCCTAGCCACCACCTATCGAGCTAGAAGCACACCAGCCTGGGGCATGCCGCTACCTCGATCTCTCTCGATGCTCCCACGATGCACCACTAGCTATGGCTGTCGCTGATCTCCTCCTCACACCGTAACGAGGCACCTCAGGGGCATGTTGTGCCAGGGCGTCCTCATAGTATCTCACCTCGGTGAGGAGAGACTGATAAGTGCTCAGACTCACCATACTGGGTGCTCGTAATGGTGCTTGCTCTCTGCTCCTGGAGGCCCTCCTAATGTCACACCCTATGACCTGGACTCTAAAATAGTGCCTGTATCACCGTATTTGGCCCTGAGGGCCTCTCTGTGTCGATGGTAGCAATCCTTCTACTGGATCATTGTATCTTGCTCTTGGCGGGTGTGTCTCTCTCTAGTATTAGTGCATCCCTCTCCTCTTCAGAGCTCTAATCTCCTCGAGGGCAGCCTGGTGTGTCGTGTCAGGGTAGCATGCTCTCCCTCCAGCCTCTCCAACACTGCAGCTATGTCCTCCTCATCTACATCTATGGATGCTTTGGCGGTGTTGTGGTAGCTCTATAGAATACCATGCCACATAGCCATCATCTACTTCGTGTCATCATCACTATCTGTGGAAGGTGGGGCCTCCCTCAATGGATCTACCGGGATCAAAATCAAAAATCGGTCTCTCTGCTATCTAGCCTGTATGGCTTGTAGGTGGTCAGAACTCTTTGTACTAAGATGAACTGCCTCAATACCGTATAAATGGGATGCACTCCCACATATCTGGCTTGTGGCCCTAACCACCCTACTCCATCTTAGCTCCACCAGGTGAGCCTCCTGACTAGCCCATGTCGGGTAGACCCGATATGGTCTCCAAATGACCTACTCTGGTGTCGACTCCTGAAGTGCTTAGCATACCACTCCACAGATCTCCCTGTATCTCCTCAGGGCCATGTCGGCCGCCATCACCGGAATCCATAATCAAGGGCCCCCTCTGCTGCTGGCATCCATGGAAGCCCGGATGGCCTGATCACTACTATGTGCTCATATGCCCAGCAATGGAGCACAAAGCTAACATCGATACCTATCTACCTACCGGTGGTGTACATCCATAACTCATAGTATATCTGAGCTATCAGGCATCAACAAACACAAACACCTACCTAAACTGTAGGATGTCACAAACACAGTCTAGTAATAAAGCAATGGAAATCTCCCACCTCCTGAATCTGGTAGAGAAAATAGGAGATAGCCATCTGAATCGCTATCTGTCTACTCCTGGCATCATCCTATTGTTGCAAATCAGCAGCACCCTTGGATGTTGATCAGATTTCTAGTTTGATCATCCTAAACATCCAATGTGATTGCACAACATTGAATCCTCTTCCCAAGCATGGGACTTGTTAAATGGAAGAGAAATCTCTAGTTTAGAGGTTGGTTCCTCAACTCCTCTGATCAGTTATATCACTTGCACAATTGCAGAGGTTTGAAATTTCCTAATTCTACTCTAAATTCCAAAGGGACAAGGATAGAAAATACAAAAAGGAACTAAAACTAATGCTAATAGGTGATGCACCAAAGGAGTGGTGAGCATTTCTCACTTTTGCAGATTGACACAGTTCACAGAATGCAACAAAAACAACATGCACAAACTGATATCTGTAATAAAGAACCAGAAATTAGTCAAACAACACTAGCATAGGATGAAAGATTAATCACAGGGCCTGTATTGTTATTTTAACATCAAAATAACTTGCATTACAACACCTGAGAGGAAAAAATGAGTTGCAGTTCTTAGAAAAGGTCTATTATTCCACCAAAATCACTTCCAAGGTGAGAAAGGGGACCTGTAATACACAAAAATGTTCAACCCTTTGAAAATGAGCCAAATCTAGCTTTTACAGTGCAAGGGACGAGCCCAGGAGAGAGAAACGTGGGAAAACATGGGAGAGATTCAACCATTGACCAAAATTCCATCAAAATAGCATGGGCATCCTTACAGACCCATTCCCTAACATTTTTAACCATGCTGGGAGAGAATGCGAGCCATTCTTCATTAAAAACGGTGGTTGAAACGTCATTTCTATCCATGACCACGTGCCAGAGGTGTTTTCAATTTTCTCTCTCCAAAACTCCATCAAAATGCAAAAATGACCCTAGAATCTTGTAGATAATTTCACCATCTTTCCATTGATATAAAGAATGTGAAAAACCAAGCTCTGGATCGAAAGATATGGCCATTTGAAATTTTAGGGAAAAACAGGGCCAAATCGGGCGGCGGGCAAAAAATTTGAATTTTTACCTTTTTGGTCATTTGGAAAATTTTCCAAAATTTCCCCATGCTCCACCTTTCTAGGTGCCATGTGGCACATTTTGATTGGGTGGGCCCATCCTGCTCCATTTTCCTTTATTTTTCTTTGGAAAAAAATTTCAAAATTTCCCTGGGCCGATGAGTGGGACACGTGTGCTGCGATTGACGACGAGGGCCTGTCCTTCCAAATTTTTCCGCGGGCTATTTGATTCATTTCCATCTTGGACACGTGGCATAACCCCATTAGTGTGGGCTTTCCCCTTCCTATTTTTCCTTGTGGGCTTTTCTTAAGTTTTGGCACCACCTGGACACGTGGCGAGATTCCATTGGCTCGCAATAAGGGAGCGGGCTTTTTCTTTCGAATTTTCCTTTATTTTCTCTTTGGGAAAATTTCCCAAATTCTCTCCTTGCTCCACCACTCTAGGACATGTGGCAAGATATAATTAGCTATGGGCCCTTGGGGAAAATATTTCCTTTTGCGCCAACACTTTGGGAAAAGTTCCCAATTTCCTCCGCGCTCGCAGTCCGAGCTCGGTGACATGGCAAGCATCTTGATTGGACACGGGGCAAAGTGGGCTAAAACATACCTTTTGAAATTTTTGGTGAAACACTTGGTAAAAAACCAAGTTTTCTCTCGACCTCCGCCACCTCCGGCTGCATAAGACACGTGGCATGTCCTTATTGGGCGCGGGCCCTTCCTTCAAAATTTTCCATGTGCCAACACTTAGCCAAATTTTTCAAATTTCCCCCTGGACACGTGGCGGCACCTGATTCACTGGTGGGCCTACGGGCTAAAATGTTTCCATTTGAAATTTCACCAAACACTTGGTGAAAATTCCAAGTCTTCCTCGACCCCCGCCACTTCCATGACACGTGGTGACATCTCATTGGCCGCGGGCCTTTCAGGGAAAATTTCCCAAAAAAACTCCACCGAGCCATAACTTCAAAAATACATGGAGTTAGGAGGAAAACTTTACCTTTTTGGAAAGTTGAGAAAGAGCTCTATCCAATGGTGCCATTTCTAGAAGGTTTTGAGTGCCTGAAAAAAAAAAATTATGACTGAGGCACAAGAGAGGGAAGAATGAGAGGAGTTAGCCACAAAATGAGCAGGGGGCACATTTTGGATAACAATTTTGGCGACTCAGAGGGGTCATCTGCCTACTGGATGAAGTTACCAGTTTCTGAAACAATCCATTGGGCATGGAGTCATCATATTCTCTATTTGATACCCCAACTGACTAGAACACTGCAAGGAGGAAGATGGAATATCACCTGATGGAGCAAGGCCTACAAACACATCTCCAGGAACAACAAGCTTGTGCCAAAGCACTTAGGGAAAGAAAACTAACCTACAACAAAACAATGTGCACAAGCACTTGGAGGAATGAAAACCTAAGCTAATATTTACAAGGTGGAGAATTTCCCTTTAGTAGTAATGCTTTAGATGGATTCCATTGACTGGAATCTGCAGTTCTTCACCATCCAATGAAGACAATTGGAAGGCATTGTTGTCCTTACACTTTGTGACCATGTATGGGCCACTCCAAATGGCATCAAATTTTGAATGCCTTCCCGATTTTGCTCTATCTGCATCCCATTTTAACACTAGATCTCCAACTTGGAAGGATCTATTCTTGGCCTTTCTATCAAAGGTCTTCTTTATCAAAGCTTGATCCTTCTCCATTGCTTGGGATGCCTGATTTCTGATTTCTTGGAGCTCCATCAATTCTACATATCTGACTTCCATGGGCTCAAATTCCAACAACTCCAACTGTTTCATGAGTTCCAATGTTGGCAACTCAAGTGACATGGGCAAAATTGCCTCTCTCCCATAAACAAGCTTGAATGGAGAGTTACCTGTAGATCTCTTGGGAGTTATCCTATCAGCCCATAAGGCTGATTTCAATTTAGTATGCCAAGACCTCTGATTTTCATCAAGAGTCCTTCTAATGATCCTCAACAAGTTCTTGTTTGTAGACTCAGCCTGGCCATTACCCTGAGGGTAATAGTTTGATGAAGTACTTAGGTAGATCCCATTCTTGACAGCCCATTCAGTCACCTTGGACCCAATGAATGCCAATGCATTATCTGATATTATTGTAGTAGGTATGCCAAATCTGGTTGCTATTCCTTCATAGAAATCTAGGATACTAGATTCATTTGCTTCCTTGAGTGCTACTGCTTCAGTCCACTTAGTGAAGTAATATGTGGCTGTTAAAATCCACTTGTGCCCTTGGCTTGAATTGGGATTAATGACTCCAATGAAGTCTAAACCCCATTGCATGAATGGCTGGTCAACTGAAATTGGATGCAATGGAAGGGCAGCTAGTCTCTCTTTACCTGTGAAGAATGCAAAATTCTTGCACTTCTTGATCCATGCGTAGCAATCATTGAAAATCTTGGGCCAATAATAACCAGCCCTCATGATCTTTAGAGCTGTTACTCTTGGTGCAAAATGACCACTAGCTGGTCCACCATGGAACTCTTCCAACACCCTATGAATCTGATTTGTACCAATGCATCTCAGTAGTACTCCATTCACATCTCTTTTGAACAAAACACCATCAACAAGGGCATATGGGACAGCCTGCAATCTGAAGTGTCTTCTTTTGGTCTTGTTCATTTTGGAGGGCATAGACCTGTGCTTAGGAAGTGCATTATGTCTTGGGTCCAGCAAGGAATGGGGACACCATTATTTTCTTCTTGAGTGCTTCCTTGCTCATGGTTGTCTTGCAACGCCAAAACAACCTCCTTCTCATTGCATGCTTCCTTTTGTTTGCCCAAAATCAGCTACTCACACAATCCTTTCCTCACCAACTTGGTAACTTTGATCTCAATGTCATACTCCATGACACGAGTAATCCAACCTGCCTTTTTTCATTCAAGTCTTTGTTGAGGAGGAAGTCTTTAACTCCCACATGAGAAACCAACAACTGAACCTTGTTGTTTGAGACTAAATGCTTGAATTTCTTCAAGCTCTGACGATTCTGCAAGAACATGCTTCTCAATGAAGGAATACTTCACCTCGTAGTCCTCCAGCTTTGGTGAAGAAAGCAATTGGCTGCTCATCATTGTCTTTGTTTTGTTGTACCAAAATTGTAGAAATAGTATCATCACCCCAAATGCATAGAGGATGAAATCCTTGGAGAAATCTAGGTTGATGAGAGTTGGGGCTTGAGAGATGGCTTCTTTGATTGCTTCAAAACTTTCTTTTCCTTCTGTTGTCCATTTGAAAGCCATGCTTTTCTTTAACATCTTGGTGATAGGTCTGACAAGGGCTGCAAAATTTGGGACAAACCTCGAACAAAATTTATTCTCCCAAGAAACTTTGGAGGGCCTTCTTGTGGCTTGGAAATGGCAGTGCTCTTATGGCTTCAACCCTTTCTGGGATCAATTGCTAATCCTTCTTTAGAGACAATGTGGCCAAGGAGTTTTCCTTCATGGGCTAAAAACACACTTTTTAGGATTCAAGGATACTCCAAATCTTTTGCACCTTTGGAACACTTGTCTCAAATGAGAGAGGTGGTCTGCTGCATTTTTGAAAAAACTATGATATCATCAAGATATATCAGCACTATGTTGTTAATCAAACCCTTGAACGCCATGTCCATTGCTCTTTGGAAAGTAGCTCTAGCATTGGACAGCCCAAATGGCATTTTCCTGTATGCATAAGTTCCCCATTTGGTTGTAAAGGTTGTCTTGAACTGATCTTCTTCCTTCACCATAATCTGATTATACCCTGAATAGCCATCAAGTAATGAAAACCTCTCGGAGCCAACAACAACTTGCAAAATTTTCTCCATGGAAGGAAGTGGATAATGATCCTTGAGAGATGCTCTATTCAAATCTCTGAAGTCAACACACAATCTGATTTCCCCACTCTTCTTTCTGACTGGAACCAAGTTGGCAACCCAACTAGAATGCTTGATAGGGAATATGATTCTTGATTCTATCAACTTATTCAATTCTTTCCTCATGAGAGGCTCCATGTGGGGTTGACTGGCCTTTGTTTTTGCCTGATGGGTTTAGTATTTGGATCCAATTCAATGGTATGTTGAGCTAACTCGGGATTGAACCCTTTCAAATCTTCATAGCTCCAAGCAAACACATCAGGAATTCTTGACAAAGCTGTATGAACTCATACCTTTCTTGCTCAGTTGTCATCTTACCAATTTGGAGTGATTTGCCTTCTTCTAACAAGATGGACACTGAATCTTCTCCCTTGACTTGGATGTTTGCTTTCTCCTTCCTAAACTGATCATTAGGATTGAAAATGGACTCCAAAGTAATAAGTCCCTTTGGTAGCTTGTTGGTTCTCAGCTGCACCACTTGGTCACCATACTGCTGCTCCAACTTTTCCTGATTTTTAGCTGAGAACTCAGCCTCTTCTTGCAAGAAATGGATGATTTGCTGATCATTTTCAAACACTTGCCAACTTACATTGTTGTCTGGCACTGAAGGCCTCACAATCACATGGATGTTTGGTTGTACCTTGTCTTTTGAATGCTTTCAACAACGTCAAAGGCTGCCCCAACTGCTGTAAGCCTTGTCAGTAACTTGGTTCTCTTTTCTAGGAATGGATTTTATGCCAAAACCCTCAAAATCTTCAATGAGGTCCCACACCCTATTCTTGTAGCATTTGAGTAGATCATTCTTGACAGCATGCTGCCCCTTAACTTGGTTGACAATCAACTCACTGTCACCAAAGACTTGCAAGTTCTTTATCCCCCTTTTGATTGACCAATGCAATCCTTGTATCAAAGCTTCATATTCAGCAGTGTTATTAGAGCATGCAAATTGAAATCTAAAAGCTGAATAATACTTAACTCCTTGTGGTGAAACAAGCATAGCTCCCCCTCCTGCACCTTGTCTACTCCTTGATCCATCAAAAAACAACTGCCATACCTCATTGTCATCCTTGTGGTCTGGCTTGGTGATGCTAGGAATAGGCTGATTTTCTTCATGCATGCAATAGACTCCTAACTCAGATTCTTCTATTTCTTGATAAGGATCAAAAGCATGTACCTTGTTCACCCATTCATCAAGAGTTAGATCTGGGATACTTCCAACCTTGGTGTCAGCTTCATCAGTGCTTGGATAATCTTCTTGATCAAACGCTGAACAATTGGTATTGATCTGACTTGGAGTGTAAGGCTCAATGTGAAAGTTTGCAATAGGCTCAGATCTGATTGTGGCCTTGGTTCCATATCTTGTTCTGAACAACATGTGTGACCAATCAGCAGATAAGTAACCTCCAATCTTGGCTGTGAAATCCCTTGACAAACATAGGGCAAAGAGTGGTGGAAGGTCTATTACTGAGACATCTTGCAAAACAACAACATTGGGGCAGGCATGCAAGGTAAGACTCAAGTTTTTTATCACTCCAACTGTTGTTACTGCTGTCCCATCCAATTGCACTACCCCTTTGGATATGACTTCATACTGAATTCCCAACTGATCAGCTATTTGCTTGGGCATTACTAAACTACTTGCTCTGGAATCAATCATGCAATTGTGTACTAATTGATTTCCAATGATCAATGAAACATAGAATGGAGGGGGCTTCAAAATTTTACCTTGCTGTCCTCCATGATTCCCCCCTAGGCTAGGGCAGCATTTGTGAGCACCTTCTCTTGCATTTGGACCTGCTGATTTGAAGTTGACCAGTCCTTCATGGCAGCTTGTAGCAAATCTCTTTGGCCTGGGATAGATAGTGATTCCCACATTGATATGTTTACATTTGTCTTCTTCATCTGATCAATGATATTGAATGGAGATGAAGTATCCCTTTGCTGTCCCTTGGCCTGCACATTCATTCCTTGCACATGGGCAGCAACAACTGGTATTTGAGTTGGCTTAGGAGCTATTTTGGGCAGTCCTTGCATGTTTGGGATTGGATTTTGTTTGCCAATAGTTTGTGGAGTGATAGAAGATTGAGGATTTCTTGGGGCTAATGGTTGTTCTTCACCCAAATTTCTCCTCTTTGACCTTGTGTTGGCTGCAACACTTTGGGAAACCATTTGATTCATGCCACAAAAATATTCTGCCTGCCAGTTTACAAGTGTGGTATCATTTGGAGCTGTTGCTGGAATGTTTCTTGATTACCCTCACCCTCCACACCAGTTGTTGTCACCATTAATGCTTGATTCAAGGCACCATTGAAGCACATGGATTGGTTATGAGGTTCATTGCATGGGAAACACCAATCATATTCTTGAGCTATGTTGTTTTGTACTGGCACTAACGCTTTAGAGGCAGATGTAGCATTGGGATTATAAGGCTGAAATGGTCTATTGGCAGGAGGCCTTGCTTGATTCAAATTTGCAGCTGGGTTGGGTGGTCTTTGGGGTTGATATGGCTGCCTGTTAGGCTGAGCTTGGGGCTGGAAAGAAGGTCTAAAACCTTGGGCTTGTTGCCTCTTGAGTGTAACCAGCTCATTACCTAAATTTTACAACTGCTTCATGACTTCTTGAAGTTCATTTGAGGCACTAGAAGATGAAGTAGAAGCTTCATTTGAATTGTTATTTCTAGGAGTGGGAATAGGAGCTAAATTAGACACTTGGCTAGTACTTGGGCTCTCTAAACTTGGAAACAATGGCATTGGAGGCCTAGGAGCTAGTTTGCCAGCTTGAATCAAACAATTTTCAGCTCTAATGGCAATACTATAAGCAATGGGGATAGTTGTGCCTCCCATGGATTGAATCAACATAGAAATATCAGAATTTAAAGCTTTAAGGTAATAAAGAAAAGAACCTTCTGTTGTTGGCCTGACTGCCACTGGAATTCTCTCCCAAGTCCTTTGAAATCTGAAATTAAAATCAGTCAGTTGCTCATTGGGAGCTCTCTTGATGGTTGTCAGTTGCTCCAAAAGGGACAAGTTGTCTCCTTTTCTCCAAACTGCTCATGGAGGGCTATACATAGTTGTTCCAATTTTGAATAGAACCTGAGGCAAGACTCCTGAACCATTGCAAAGCTTTCCCTTTAAATGAAGATGCCAGTAGTTTGACAGCAACTTGCATCTCATTGATCTCATGGATTGCACAAATATTAGCAATATCCTTGACATGATCACCAGGAGTGGTCTGATTCTCTCCAGTGAAGTATGGGATGTTTTTTAATGCTGCAACTAGAATTGGATTTTGTGCATTGAGAGCAAGTGGGCTGCTGCCAGTGAAATTGACATAGGGGTTGTTTTGTGCCATTCTGATTGGCCTTAGAACCCTGGTTGATTGAATGAAAGGCCTACCAAGTGGAGGAGTGGAAAGAGTTCTATTTGGTGGAGATGGAGACCTTTGAATCCTCCTCCCTCTTTGCCTTCTTCTTGGAGATAACTATAGATATTCAAACAACACCTCTTCTTCTCTAGCTCTTGACCTTGTAGTGATTCTTCTCATGAGTTTTCAGGTCTGCACTGCTAAAACCAAGCTGATTCTTCTTCTTTGGAGTCGCCAGATGTGTAATTTAGGGCTCTTTTAAGCAAGAATCTTACAACAAATGCACATCAATTTTGTTGCAATGAAGATGAAGACCTCTAAGGTCCCACTGGGCATGCCAAAACTATTGTTGCAAATCAGCAGACACCCCTTGGATGTTGATCAGATTTCTAGTTTGATCATCCTAAACATCCAATGTGATTGCACAACATTGAATCCTCTTCCCAAGCGTGGGACTTATTAAATGGAAGAGAAATCTCCAGTTTAGAGGCTGGTTCCTCAACTCCTCTGATCAATTATATCACTTACACAATTGCAGAGGTTTGAAATTTCCTAATTCTACTCTAAATTCCAAAGGGACAAGGATAGAAAATGCAAAAAGGAACTAAAACTAATGCTAATAGGTGATGCACCAAAGGAGTGGTGAGCATTTCTCACTTCTGTAGATTGACACAGTTCACAGAATGCAACAAAAACAACATGCACAAACTGATAGTTGTAATGAAGAACCAGAAATTAGTCAAACAACACTAGCAGAGGATGAAAGATTAATCACAGGGCCTGTATTGTTATTTTAACATCAAAATCACTTGCATTACAACACCTGAGAGGAAAAAATGAGTTAAATTCTTAGAAAAGGTTTTTATTCCACCAAAATCACTTCCAAGGTGAGAAAGGGGACTGTAATACACAAAAATGTTCAACCCTTTGAAAATGAGCCAAATCTAGCTTTTACAGTGCAAGGGACGAGCCCAGGAGAGAGAAACATGGGAAAACATGGGAGAGATTCAACCATTGACCAAAATGCCATCAAAACAGCATGGGCATCCTTACAGACCCATTCCCTAACATTTTTAACCATGCTGGGAGAGAATGCGAGCCATTCTTCATTAAAAATGGTGGTTGAAACGTCATTTCTGTCCATGACCACGTGCTAGAGGTGTTTTTCAATTTTCTCTCTCCAAACTCCATCAAAATGAAAAAATGACCCTAGAATCTTGTAGATAATTTCACCAGATTTCCATTGATATAAAGAACATGAAAAACGAGCTCTGGATCGAAAGATATGGCCATTTGAAATTTTAGGGCAAAACAGGGCCAAATCGGGCGGCGGGCAAAAATTTGAATTTTTACCTTTTTGGTCATTTGGAAAATTTTCCAAAATTTCCCATGCTCTACCTTTCTAGGTGCCACGTGGCATGTTTTGATTGGGCGCGGGCCCATCCTGCTCCATTTTCCTTTATTTTCTCTTTGGAAAATTTTCAAAATTTCCGCGGGGCCGATGAGCTTGGGACACGTGGCAAGCGCTGATTGGACGCGGGCCTGTCCTTCCAAATTTTTCCATGGGCTGTTTGATTCATTTCCATCTTGGACACATGGCATAACCCCATTGGGTGTGGGCTTTCCCCTTCCTATTTTTCCTTGCGGGCTTTTCTTAAGTTTTGGCACCACCTAGACACATGGTGAGATTCCATTGGCTCATAATAAGGGGAGCGGGCTTTTCTTTCGAATTTTCCTTTATTTTCTCTTTGGGAAAATTTCCCAAATTCTCCCCTTGCTCCACCACTCCAGGACACGTGGCAAGATATAATTGGTTGTGGGCCCTTGGGGAAAATATTTCCTTTTGTGCCAACACTTTGGGAAAAGTTCCCAATTTCCTCCCGCGCTCCGCAAGTCCGAGCTCGGTGACACGTGGCAAGCGCTGATTGGACGCGGGGGCAGCGGGCTAAAACATACCTTTTGAAATTTTTGGTGAAACACTTGGTAAAAAACCAAGTTTTCCTCCGACCTCCACCACCTCCTGCATAAGACACGTGGCATGTCCTTATTGGGCGCGGGCCCTTCCTTCAAAATTTTCCATGCGCCAACACTTAGCCAAATTTTTCAAATTTCCCCCTGGACACGTGGCACACTGATTCACCGGCGGGCCTGTGGGCTAAAATTTTCCATTTGAAATTTCACCAAACACTTGGTGAAAATTCCAAGTCTTCCTCCGACCCCCGCCACTTCCATGACACGTGGCGGCATCTCATTGGCCGCGGGCCTTTAGGGGAAAATTTCCCAAAAAACTCCACCGAGCCATAACTTCAAAAATACATGGAGTTAGGAGGAAAAATTTACCTTTTTGGAAAGTTGAGAAAGAGCTCTATCCAATGGTGCCATTTCTAGAAGGTTTTGAGTGCCTGAAAAAAAAAATTATGACTGAGGCACAAGAGAGGGAAGAATGAGAGGAGTTAGCCACAAAATGAGTAGGGGGCACATTTTGGATAACACATCCTATCTATAATGTGAGGCTATCCTCACCGCCCCGGACACTATCTCTGAATCATCTTCCCTATCTCCATATAATTGTACTAGGGCCCTCTACTGCTGCTCTCGTGGAGTAATCTCAATCAAGTCCCAGTGATCGGCAGCCTCAAGATCCTATATATATCCTCGTGGGTGATGGTCATCTCACCCATCTTGAACCAGAAAGTGCATGTCCTACTATCCCATCATCGTACTAGTGCTGCATCAACTCTACATCTCGAGGCACCCGTCAGTAGTACCGGAAGCCCCCGAGCCCGGCTAGCTCTAGGTGATGCCAATGCGTCTAGTCACATCGGGGAGAATGGTCTCTAGAAGCTCGGGAATAGCATCCCGCATATGTAAAGCCTCTCGTGCCTGCATCACACGACATCATGGACGGTGTTAGCTACTTATTTATCCAAATCCAAACATAAAAAAATACATTCTATCACTTTCTTAAGTCAAAACACTCCAATCGGTGTCGATTGAGTCAAATCGACGTCGATCCGATTTAGTCGATGATGATTGAAACCAATCGGTGCCGATTGAATTAAATTTCGTCGATTTTTACAATCGACGCCGATTGAAAGGCCAAACGCCCCACAATGCTCTGGCCTCTCATTTATCTAGTTTTTTCCTAAAAATTGGCATCCTAATACGCTATTTCATGATAAAACTATATAGGAAGTTCGGGTAGATCCACTTACCCCAGGTCGTGTCCTCTTCCGCTTCTGGCTACTCCCAGAGGCTTCCATGTTGCTCAAAACCAATTTTTGACTCTCTCTAAATCAATCATCGCGGTCTAAATAAATCGTTCATGTTTTCCTTTCTCATATTTATATGGGCTCGATACAGTCGGCACATGCTGATTTGTATGGTCGGTGCCGATTTATTTAGTCAACATTGACTTTAGCTTGATTGACGCCGATTTAGGCCCATCGTTGCTGATTGGTTGCAATTTTGCTTCTCCACATCACTTTCTTCCATCTCCTGATCTTTTTCCATAGTGTTGATGCTTGGCTTATTTATCTGGTCATTATTATGACCTGAGTGTTGCCTTTTTGGCACATACTTTCGATATTCTCACCCATTTTGAGTTTGTTCCCTGTACATGGGGCACTCACATTTTTGGCAGCTTAAAGATAATGGGTCTGTAGGCACTAGCATCATCTGCTTCGTAGACCATCTGGTTGTCCCTACCAATGTATCATTCTTTAAGTGCTACTATTTTGCAGCCCTCTTTACACTCACGGGTCTATAGGTATTAACGTCATCTCATGCGAAGACCGTCTAATCTGCCCTACCAATGTGAGTTCCTTAGGTTCTTTTTTATTATTTTTGTGCGTCATTAATGATCAGATCTACTCCAGGCATCTAGTTGGGGCATCCTGCGTTTTCATCTACCTTTTTCAAACTTGGGATCGGTTGTTCTTTCGGGACCCATCCCATCCCTAGTTTGAGGGGGATCACATCATCACTTTTTCTTCCTTTCTTCCAACTCCTTGTTTTTGTCTTGCAACTTTGCTTATCGCAAGTTACTCGACAAAAAGGGGCAAAATGTAGACACCTAAAATTGGTTACCCAATTTAGTGTCCCCCACGTTCGTTTACCTTCTCGGGTAACCTGGGGCACGTTTATATCACCACTTCTCCCTTAGGGTATTATTTAATATTTGATTTAAACATCTATCCTAAGTTTATTTCACCCCATTATGTTTTACCCATAGATAATTAAATATTAACTATTTAATTACACTTTTTACATGTATCTTAACCACTTATCTACCCCATATCAATTCCTAACCTCCCATATCTATTTTATCCATCTATCCCCCCTATTTCTCCTCCTCCCAAACCATGCAGCAGGATATTTCCCATATTTGAGGTGGAAGGATTACTTTCATCTTTCCAAAAATTGTCCTTTTTGGCCATTTCAGAGTTTGTTACATGATCGGCACCGACCGGTACTTGGTCGACGCCGATTTTTCAGTGGCGCTGATTACATCTCGGTCGACACCGATTACAAATACAAGGCTAGAATTTAGTTCTGGTTGAGAAAGAACAATGACAGAGAGTTTTGAATATCATTCCTGAGCATTATCTATCGAGTGAAAGCTAATTCTATCCAAATCAATCCCTGAGAGGAGTACCATTACTCTGCTCCTACCACATCAACATCGCAAGCCTCCATTGATCTCTTGGTGACTCTGCTCCTGCATCTAGCAAAGGTGGAGCTTTGTCAGCATCCCAAAGGCTCCTGCAGATCCAAGCGGACATTGACGATCTAACTTTCATTTTTCATTTCTCAATCTTCCTATAATTTTCCCCTAGTCGACACTAACTATCCACGATCGACGCCAATTTTCTCTAGTCGACACCAACCTATCTCAGTCGACGCCGATTTTCCTAATCGATGCCGATCTACTTGCATGAATAGGTAAAAGAATTCAGGTAACACAAATCTAGCATTGTTTTCATAGTTTCTGTTTTCTATTGATTTATGTCTCTGCATGTTTACATTCTGTCTATCATTTTTAATTAAAAAAATCTAGACATTTACTTACATCTTTTATCATGTATGCTTCTTTCTTTAATTGAAAATGTGGACTGACATCCACCGAGGGAGCTTATCGCTTCCTAGACCACGCTTTTTGGGCAGTCCACCCAAATATCTTTTAAACGTTGTCTTTTTCTGTCAAGAATCTCATGTGTCTCGCAGGTTTCTTAGATCTACCTTGCAGGATTGCTCGTGTGCGCCCATCTTGTCTACAACTTTATTTTCCATCTACATCTTGGGATCTCGTCTTATCTATCAGGTATCGATTTCATTTGAGTTTTTCAGGGTTTTTGTGTTTAGTTTGGTACATTAACTTGCACAAGTAACAAGTGCGGAAATTCTTGATCTACAACTTCAGAAAAGGAATTTTTTTGGGAATATTTCCCTCAATTCACTTCAATATGCAAACAACTGAACATGGTGTAAAACAAATCAGAAAGGAAAGGTTATGACCAACAATTGGTAGTCCAGGAACAAAAGTTGATCTCTGATCTGTTCTTACTACTGCATAAAGAAGAGATGTACAAAATTTTCCAAGATCTTATTGAAAAACCCATTATTTGCACATCCTGCAATAATTGCAATCCATAGACCACATTTTTAAGGCATTTTGTCGAACAGTTCACATGCTTTCACATTTTGCATGTATATCTATCAGAGCACTTGTGACTAAAACATCTGACAACAATCCCTTCTCCATAATGCTTTGTTTGGTCGTCATGAGAGGCGTAGGAGGGATTCTCAGCAAACAGAATATTAACAATTTAAAAAATTTGAGTCCAAGGGAGATTTGACGCTGTTCAGCATCGTTATATCAGTCTGATTAAATACATCAATCATGGGTTTGCACATGGCTAAGCTTTGTGAGGAGATTCTGTTCATGAGCTATGGTCTTTAGTAATAAGAAAACTATCTTTCGACCATCCAGATACGGGCATGTTATTAAAAATATGAAGGTATTGAGATATAGACAGTTAGTATTGGAATTTACATGGTCATTGTTAGATTGTTAATTGTGTTCAGGTACAATGTAAAAAAACAATTCTAAGGGAATGAATAGCTATCATTCTGACTTTCTATCATGGTTAGATTTACAATTGCAGGCCCTTACAGTTTGGCTTGTCGTGACCATATTATTTTTTTGGTACTAGGATTGTAAAACCCTCTTTAAACAAGCAAAAAATAATTGTAGGAATCCAACACTTTGAATATCAGTTCTGAGATTATCCCACCAAACTCAAAGATAGTGATATCTATAGAAAGAAACACAGTTACAATAAGAATCAAGTGATAAATCTGAGAAGAATCTAACAAAACTTACAAAAATGGACACTCTGGATGCTTAAGCTACGCACAAAATCAAATCATGCCTGAATTAACATATTGCAATGACACATAATGCTAGGAAAAACATGATGAGTTCTATATAGTGCATGGTTGAATCATTCAATGCTTACCTAATACAAAAACAACATGCAACATTTTCTCCACGCATTCAACTCCATTCGCTATCTGCAACTGAAAACACTTTCTTCAACATACGTTGTAGATAAAACTTTCAATCATTATGCTTTGGTTAATACGAACTAGCTCTATTTCAGAACTTGTAGGAGATCCGAATGATTAAAAATTGAAAATTCTTATTCCTTTCTTCTGGTTGTAAACAAGATTCCTAATGGATTAACTGCTACATAATTACAAAACATGTCCTCACCCACGTAGTTTGGTGAAGAACAATATTGAGAAATGAGCAGCAATATAAACATGAATTGGATTATTAAACTATAGTGAGAGTACCTTCTCCAATAGAGGAGCTTCAACCAACTTAAGACAACTCGTTAACATTGTAATCTGGTGCAGAAATATTTTTACATGCTGATGCTAGCATATCAAATTGTTTTGTAGCCTTGAGAAGACTGATATTTAGTTTTTATAATTATGACCATAGTTTTCAACTATAACTTGTCACTAATTTAGAATATTATCTTCAACATTCTAGACAATCTCTAGAGAATAAAATACTCTGAGAGCATATATTGCCAGTGAGATTTTCTTCAGATTGACAATATGCAAAAATGTAGCTCATCTAGAGGATTCCCATGAATCTGCAAAGCATAAATATACGCTTGTGCATTTAGTTTGCAAGGTACCTTTCACTCTTGTAAACACATGCTACTGTGTAGTGTTTCAATTTACGGTTATAGGAGTCTTTTACCTTTTCTTCTTCATTCTGTACAACTGCGTGCATCATGGGCTTATGAATAGAGCATTGTCGAAAGTTCAGGAGCTCCTGGAACTCTAAACCATATAGTGTGGTGTCTCTATTATACATATTCTCATAGGGATTATTTGCATTAGACATCTATCTTCCAGTTTGCTCTGCATCCAAGGTTCTTTGGAGCTTAGACCTGGAGTTATTTTCAGCTCACTCATCAATTATTGCATGAAGAGAATTTGGTATACCTCCATATGACTTAGGCCTTCTTCCAACATGACCTCCAGCTTCATCTTGGAATGATGATAACAATACTACGTGGGAGTAATATTCTCTGTGAGCACATATTACTACTAAGATCTTCAGATTGACGATAAGAAAACTTGCAGTTTGTCTACAGAAGTCCCAAGTCTATAGTATAGGCAAAGCATAGAGATATGATTGTGCAGGCTGTTTGCTGAGGTACCTTTGATTCACGTGAATACATGTTCTTTGACAATATTCCAATTCACTTATAGGAGTCTCTTACCTCTGCTTATCTCTATACATAAGACATGCATCACAGGCATATGAATATAATATTGTCAACAATGCAAGAGCTCTTGGAAAGCTGTACTACAGTATTATGGGATCTCTATTATACACACCCCAAAAAGCACCTACCAATGCATGGGGATATTATGTATGGACATTTGCATCCCAGTTTTCTCTGCATCAAAGGTGCTTTTTATTCTCAGAGTATTTTATGCAAAACAAGGGAAATAAATATCATGAAACAACAACGATGCATATTCCACTTACTAGAAGTCATAAAAGAAACCATTTTGTACATATGCCACAATCATAGCCATCCAGGAGACATCCCTTTGAGGCATTGCGTGAAAGAGTTTAAGTGCCTTATCAATAAGTCCATTCTGTGCATACCCTGCAACCATAACATTCAGTGAGACCAGATCTGGTTGACAAAAATTCTCAAAACAAGTTTATGCCTTTTCAACTTTCCCACATTTCACATACATATCTACAAGGGAACTCATGATAAGGCGTCAGAATACAATCCTCCTCTAGCTATTTTTTCTATGTATCTCGTCTCCATGCTCCAAATATAGCCTTTCTTAACCCAAATCAAGTCCCAAAACACTTATCCATACCTATCATGACACAAGATCAATAATTCTAGGTCTCCTTTATGCATTCAAGATGTCTTTCAACTTTCATGCATTGATTCTTCATCAGTTATGCCCAGCTCAACCTTCTTTATAATCTTTCTTAGTGACTTAGTACAGTCATATACCCTATACAAATCTGATTAGAAGAAGCCTACATGAGTTTGCATCACACATCTATGAAATTAAAATATGGGATGGATTTGCATCACACATCGTTGAAATTAAAATGTCTTATCCACATTTACTTTACATGGCTATCAAAGGAATAGGAATGAACTCAGACAGAAAGAAAAGCTCAAGAAATAGATAGACAAGTTACTAGGTATGTTGAAGACACATACAATGTATCCTTGTAGGAGTTATTGATTTGATTGGTAAGGTATAATTCAAATTTTTACAAGTTCACTAGTATACTTAAATTTCAATTATACTACCAAGAAATATAAGATATCATGAATTACCTTTATCCAATTATGCCAATCATGTGTTTTCATTCCAGAAAACTCTGAACCATCTCTTGTGAATATGATTTTTAATGTCGCACCAAAACTAGTTGGAAATATTATGCCACATGCATAATATCAAACATATATTGTTTCTCCTCTAATGTAAGAACCCATGGCACAGGATCATATGTGTTATTTTCATGTAACCACATGTTTGGCATCATATTGATGGTTTTGAGGTCCTTCCTTAATTTTATTTGGTCTTTATTATTGGTTCCCTTTAGATGTTTCCATAAGTACTCTGCCACATTTTTCCAATATGCATTGTATCAAATAGATGAGCTATTGGGAGATGCTCATAATAATCTAACTTATAAAACTTAGATAGTCTTTTCATTCCCAATGGATAAGCTCTCCCTTCCTTTTTGTCATATGCTGATTTCCACCTCAAAGGGTTCATCCTTTTTGGCCGCCTCCTTTCCTCTTCCTTTCCATTGAACTTATTTTCTCATGCATGTGATAACGATGGTTTTGAGGTAAGAAGTTCCTGTATTCATCGTACATGGTTTTTTTAAGATCCTTTGATTTCCTAGATATAGTGTTTGGCCCACATGATGGACAACCATGTTTCCCTTTAGTCTGTAGGCCTGAAAAATTAGTATGGAAACCATATTTAATTAATGGGTAGCAACATAAATAGAATGATTACAAATGAATATGATAAATAGATTACCACAACACATAGAGAGCCCCGGAGCATCATGAATTGTCCACATAAGTATTGCATGAAAAGGAAGATCCTATCATTTCTAGGTCTCGATACATCATACATGTTGACACCCTTCCATAATTCACATAGCTCATCAATGAGAGGCTCCATGTATGTGTCCATATCTTTCACCTGGTGTTTTCCTATGAATAAAATGTGAATTAAAATTTAAATATATTCATGTAAATGTACATCATCTTCAAGAGAACATAACACTAAGAAGTTCATGTACCTGGTATTATTAGAGTTAGCATTGCATGCTCTTTTTCATTGCCATCCAAGGGGGAAGATTATTGTTAATAAGGAAAATTGGCCAAACAGAGTATGTTGTTCTAAGATCTCTGAAAGGATTGACACCATCCATTTTCAATGAAAGTCTTGCATTCCTTGACTCATTTCTTAAATAGGCCATTTTTCTTCAAGCTCCTTCCAATCTTTGCTATCAGCCACCATACACATGACACCATCTTGCTCCTTCTTAGTGCATGATAGTCCATAAATTTTGCCAAATCCTTACATTTGAACATCCTCTCAAACCTCGGTGTTATTGGAATGTGGCATAGAACCTTATAAGGAACTTTCTTGGACACTTGATCTTCATGATATCTATTGGTGAAACATATTGGGCATTGCTATAAATTTTCATTTTCACCATAGTATAAGATATGGTCATTTGGACATGCATCATATGTTTTGTACTCCATCCCAATGTCTTTCATTGTTGAAGATACTTCCTTTTGTGAATGAGGCATCTTATTTTTCTTTGGAAGTATCTTATCTACCAAAATTCTACATAAAACAACAAAAGATCTTTATATTATTCACTATACACAATATTCAAAACTTGAATGACATGGAGAGATATAGTTTAGAGGAGTTTAAAATATACCTCAAGATATCAATGAAGCATGTATTCGTCATTCCATGCATAACTTTCAAGTTCAAAAATAACATAAGTGTTTCCAATAGAAAAATTTGCATTTGGGTAAAGAGGCATCCTAGCAAGTTGAGTTAGGGGTGAATCATCAACTTCTTCAGCATATGTGTAGAAGTCTTGTAAAAATTCGTTCACCCCATCCTCATTTAATTGAGAAGTGGTATCACCCATATATGTGTCTTCTCCTTCATTGTGAGTGTCACTATCATCATTGTCATATGCCCTTTCATCAACATTATTATGAACTTGGATTGGCTAAACATTACAATATCATTTAAAATAGTTAATAATAATGCGATATGAAAATTTTATATTTTTTAATAACAAGCATTTTTGAAATTTCATTATAGTATACCTCTTCTATATAAACTCCATACTTCAACCTATGGATACCAACGAGTCGACGCTTCTTTAATTTTCTATTTTTGCACTTTTCACAAGTACAATATATCATTTCATTAAAATATTCATTTTTCCCTGGAGTAGGTCTCGGTACATGTTCATCTGAACATTCAGATGAAGATATACTATTTTCCTGCATAAATCATATACTTTAAATAATGAGCATCTACCTCTCAACTTGAGACTTATATTTTTATAGTTTGGAAATGGGTAATTCTGTTATGATGTTTCCATAAACTAAAACATCATTAGTTTGAACTATGAGATCATTTGTGCCATTATATATTCCATCTACTCATGAAAATTATGGTCCTTGGCCCTTACTTATCCATTTTTTGTAAGCTAAAATAGGGTCCATTATGAGTGTTATTTAAGATCTGAGTATTATTAAAAAAACTCATGACTATGATAATATTAATCTTCATTGAGATTCAATTCATTAAAGAAATAATACAAGTGGTAGAAAATGAAAGTACCTATCTTTCCATTTTTTCCAAGAATAGTGGCTAATTGGGTAATAGTGTCCTACAAAAAAAAGTAACACTCGTGATAATAATACAGAAAAAATATTTTTAAAAATGAATAAAAGTATCTACACGTTCTAATTATTTACCAATATATCTAGGACTAGAATGTCATCTTATCTTACCTTCTTGCACTAAAGCCACTCCACACCAACTAGAGCAAGAGAAGACAATGAAACCTGGAAAAAAGGAAAAGATGAAGAAATTAGACAAGGAAAAGCAATCTAATTTATTAAAAATGAAAAAAAATAGCATGAGAAGGTCCACATATTCAAAACCATGTTGCAATAAGACCTACGATAAGTTACAAGGTTAACTTGGAAGCAAACTTGAATCTTGGAACTTATCATAGGTCTTTGTTTTCATTAGAGATAAAGTAGATTGCTTTTCATTGTCCAGTATCCAGTATCAATCCAATTTATACTCTACAAGCTCCGTCATTATAATATCTAATGACCAAATATGTGCCTTGAGAAGAGGCTTTCTAGTCCCATTGTATTAATATCTCTTGTTCCTTTTGAACTTATACATATATCACTTCTGCCCCTCATGTTTAGCTGACTATTAAATTCTCAAAGAATTTGGGATACATGGTAGCTATTTGCACCAAATGTACAAGTCATGAAATATTTTAATTCCTTTCTCAAATGAAAGGAGGGAAGAGAAGCCTCTTATCAAGGCATGTATCTTGTGATTATATATTATAATGACAAGAGATTATTCTACTTTATTATTGTGTTACTCCACTTAATCTTTTCAAATATAGCCTTTATTTATGATCTTAGAATTTTCCAAACCCGAGAATAAGTTACAGTGTGCTCAGTTGTAATGTATTATAACATTAAAACTATACTAACAAGGAGGAACATTAATCAAGCCTAAAGATAGTTTGGGTCAGAATAGTAATCCAAAGAAAGTAGGAAAAATCTTGTAGAAACCAAGAAATATCAGGCTAGAAAGCATCCTGACCAGACAAATACTATGGAGGGAGTTCGTCCACTCTATCCAAGAGTCCTAATTGTGATTATAGTATTTTTTTTCCTTTAAAAACTGAACTTATACGTATTTGCACTTTTGCCCCTCATTGTTTGGCACTATCTAAATGATATAGGTATTTGGAAAGCACAAAAGGCTCTCACAACTATAAAAAGAAAATCATGCATGCGGAGGTTTAAGAGATCAAAGATTGTAGTTGTTGGTCTATGTTTAATGAAGGCTATCAGGTGAATCATGAAGAAGAGGTGCAAAAGTTTCTGTTAGAAGATGATGTAGCTCTTGCAGAAGTGAAACAAGGTCTCTCTGTTTGTGGATGCCAATGATCAATGTGCTTTTATAGATGTGTGCTCAAAAAGGGTCATGATCATTCTCTGTCAGACCATTCTTGCATGGGTGACCATTTATGTACTGAAAGTTGTAGCTATTGTACTACGAGAAGGAATGATTGAGGAAGGATCCGAGAACTTAATTCATGTCAGTTTAGTTCTCAGTCAAGTCATTGTTGAAGCAAACCTATTTAGTAAGCTAGAAAGGAGGCTTTGGAAGAAACTTTGCAAAGTGAGTCTTTCTCAAACTATACTAACCTAAACTAGATCCAAATGGGTTCTCTGAGTGAAGCTTAGAATGAGTCTTCAGTTTATAAAATATCGAGGTAATAATAATTTATAAAATATCTCTTACATTTATATGTATTTACAAGATATTTCCAATATTCTTGACCGGTTTTAAATCATTCTTAACATTCAAATTTCAAATTCAGGAACCTACTTTTAAAATTAAGTAACCACATATAATATATATATATATATATATATATATAACGAAATGGAGTCAAGAATAAACATGCTTCTGAATATTTCAATCTTATTCTGTTTTGTCTAGGGCATGTTTGTTCAGGCATAGTTTGTTTGTTTGTTGCATAATACTGCTATACTGCAAGGTGTCTCCAATGGTAAACCTCTCGGATGACTGTTGCAGAAAGCATGACCCAAACTTTTAGTTTTTCCCATAGATCCTCCATTACCCAGTTAAGAAAAATATTGATAGCTTCATAACTAACTATTTAAGAAAATTCGTGATGTGTTGGTCCATGTTGACTGATACTTCTACTTACAACTTTTTTAGCATGTGCTTAGGCATGAATACCTTCTCGTATCCTTATGAAATTATTGTTTCAGCAAGAAATTAGACTACATTAAAGTTTTATAATCTATATCTCAATTGAAGAAAATTGAGTTTATCTATATGCGAGATGGTCACAGATAGTAGCCAGATTACCAGGAAGAACTGATAATGAGATTAAAAACTTCTAGAACTCATGCATAAAAAAGAAGCTCAAGCTATTGGGAATAGACCCTATTACTCACAAACCTCTTACAGAAAATTGTAGCTACACCGAGGGAGATTCAAACAATAGCAAAATTGCCCCATCAAAGATGCACCCATCATCAATATTACAAACAGAGCCACAACTCCAAGCTTCATTTTCTGCAGGAAAACAGATATGGGTAACATTGCTATCAAAGATTCAATGCCATCTTTGAAAAGTGAGGAAGATTATGATCACAATGATTTGTATGGTCTACCCAGTTCTAATAGTGGTGCCTCTCTGCCAAAACTATTCTTTACAGAATGGTTATCACCATGCTCACAAACTATAAGCAGTCAGGACAATTCAGAACATTTTAACTCTGTTCATGATTATCATGTCTTTCATAATATAGCATATCCTCGCCATGATCATTTTACAGGGCTAGAGGGTTCTTCATTATGGAGGTTAGCATATATTAGATTCTTCCTAATTTCTTTAGATTACTATTATGAGCCAAACTATCTTTAGGCTTGTTTAATGTGCCTCCTTGTTAGTATTTTTTTAATGTTATATTAACACTTTATAGCTGAGAACACTAACTTATTCCTTCTCGGCCTCCTTTTTCTTGCCTAAGATCCACACCAACTGTTTTCCATTTTGTGGTTCTTTTTTGTATGCGTTCAGTAATTTTCTTTGTACCCCTCTATTCTTCTCCAACATTTTTCTAGTTTCTTCTCCAACTTTATCAAACGAAAGGAGGGAAAATCAGCCTCTTATCAAGGCACATATCTTATCATTATATATTATAATGACAAGAGCTGCTTGCATAATGAGAGGATATAAAATCCTAATTGTAACTATATTTTATCATTCCCATTCGAATGGAAATAATTGTGAAGCTTCAAGGAATAAAATGGTATTATTCTTGTGTGTATATGTTCTTGTAATAATGTGAAGCATTCTTGTGCATGTTGAATGTTAATGAAGACTTTATGCAGGTTGATAGAGAGGATATGACTGACCTATGATGAGAATTTGTGTAAGTTTTGTGGACCTTCATTGTTTATGTTTTTAGTGCATGTTGGTGTAGGCTTGGAAGTCTTGTGACAGTGGTGTGAACTCCTTAGTAAGTAGCATCTATGTGTAGAAGGTAGACTCTGTAATCATAGGAGATCAATCCAGGTAAGGGGACATTGGCACTGAAGTGATAGTGACTCTGGTGAGGACTCTTTGGTTGCATGCAAGACTTAGGGATTTGATAAGTTGAATAGTATGTCACAGTGGTATGAACCAGTTCACCTAAATAAGAGAATCAAACATAAATGTGTCTGATCAGGGTGATTGTCATCTCTGTTGGATAAGGGTGATTATGAAATTTTATTCTGGAGAGAGAATAAGAAACTATGAAGAAACTAGTGATGTTGTAGGAGTATGTATACTTCAAGCCTGACTGGAGCCTACAAGAAGTTGACCTATAATAGAGAATAATCTTGGAACCAAAACAAGGAAAATGGTTTAAAAGTTTTTCAAACCTTAGCTAGCCCTGAGGAACCTTCATAAGAGGAAAGGATCATACTTGGCTTAGATGTATCCTGGAACCTTAAGATATCTTTGTTTTCATGAGCAATATAGTAAAATTTACATCATTAAACGAAGTGTGCAGATCATTCAAGAGCCATTGAAGGTTCTAGCATGCTTGACGAGGTCAAGATAGTTGTCTAGGTAATATTTCATGCTTTGATATAAGGATTAAGTCTTTTCCTTATAGACTTAAAATCTCTGCTTCAGGATTAAATTGAGACAGGATTTTCCTTATGATTGAGGTGAAGTTTTAGGATGGCAATTAAGTTTTAGACTGTATTTCAAGTGTTTTGAAAATATTGCAGTTCTCATCTTAATATTTCTCAAAAGAGGAGCTAATGAAGTGCAAAGTAACTTGAAATCTATCAAATTAAAGAATAATTTTAATACCTTTTAGTTCACTAGGACATAAACCCTCTGCTTCTGGATTAAATCCAATAGCATTTTTTAAAAAAAAAAGAAATTTATATCGGGAATTGAATTCTGGATTAAATCCAATAGCATTTCCACAATTGGGTGCTGCTTAAATTCATTTTACCCATTGAAAATCCACAAGCCTAGTCATTTTCTTGGCACAACCAAGGTATTGTCATGCCCATCTCTGAAAACACGCTTTATTCCTACACACAATGACCATATAACCATCCCAACACCAGCACAAACTCAAGAACAATTAATCCAACCTCAAGTGCCCCTGTTTGAAAGAAAACCCACATTTTCTACAAGTTTAGAAGACCTTAAAAATGGAGAAAATGGGCTCAAGATTTGGAAAACTAGTTGGTTCAAGCTATTTAGAAATAGATGGGGGGCCTGAGTCTAAAGACTTATTGAGGAGATTGAATGGCTTTTGGAAGATGCAGATGGTTGGGTACTACCCAAATTTAGTAATGCCCCCAAATTTGGCTACGAGGGAAAGTATTGAAGAGTTGTATGTATTGTGGAGGGAGAGAATTGAGAAGAGGAGGCCATTTCAGTACATTGTGGGGTGTGCACATTGGAGAGACTTGGTGTTGTCTATGTGTAAGAGGGTGTGTTGATTCCAAGGCCCGAGACAAGAAACTGATAGAGATTGTTCAAAATGTGATATTGAGAGATGGGTTATTGGCTGAGGGGTTGTGGGACGATTTGGGTACTGGAAGTGGGGCACTTGCCATTGGGTTGGGACAGTTATTGGGCCCTGGAGGTAGAGTGGTTGCAGTTGATTTGAGTCATGTTGTCATATCAGTTGCTAGGTACAATGTGCAGAGATATAACTTGCAGGTATGTTGATTTGTTCCCATTCTCCTTTCCTTCATTCAATTTCTTTTATAAGTGCTTTGTTCACATTCTTCCTTCCTTCCTTCAAAGCTTAGTTTGAGACTAGGATTTGGTAGGTCCATTTTGGGCTTGGCCTCGGTTCCATAGGCTGTCTTTAGTAGCCTCATGGACGTTAAAATATCTTCTTTTTATTCTTCTTAAAGTGTAGTTTTAAGACTAGGACGGAGCATGCTCAATTTTGGGCTTAGACTCGGACTGAGGATGCCCAATTTGAACTTGGACTTGGATTCGACAAGCCCAAATCGAGCTTGGACTCGGACTTGGCAGGCCATCTTTGGCTTGGACTTGGCAGCCCCATTTTTGGCTCGGAATGGAAAAAACTATCTCAAATTAAAATACCGTATATTTTATTGTATTTCACTAAAATAAATGAATAAATGTCATCTTTGCATAGATAATTCATCCGGGAAGTTTCGGGTTCAGCCTCAGCAGATTTATCAAAGCATTGTTTTGGGATTTGGACTGGGCATGCCCAATTTGGGTTCAGCCTCGACTCAGTTTACTTAATCTGGGTTGGGACTTGCCTGGTCCAATTGGAGTTTGGACTTGGCAGGCCATCTTTGGGTTGCACTTGGCTAACCCATTTTTGGCTTCAAGTGGAAAAAATTGGCTAATTAAAAATTTGTAAATTCTAGCATATTTCACAAAAATAAATAAATAAAAGTCAGCTTTGCATAGGCATTTTGTCAAGGAAAAGTCAGAGAGATTATGACATGTAGTTTGCAGGAAACTCATAGAGACACTTTGGCAAATGATTTGCATATAAAAACATAGATACATTTTAACATGTGATTTGCATGTAAACTCATAGATACATTTTGACAAACAGTTTGCATATAAACTCATAGGGACGTTTTCACAATGGTTTGCATATTAAGTCATAACCAACATAATTTTGAAGGAATATCAATAGGATTCCACAAACACAAACAAGCAACAAAAAATTTTGTCTTTATGTGCCAAAATACTGATTAAGAAATTTGTTGTATTTTCACAAAAAAATTACATATAAACTAATACAGACTTTTGACTAACAGTTTGCATGTAAAGCTAAAACCATTGTATAGATAATTTCAAAGGAATATCAATAGGAATCCACAAACAAGCAACATAAAACTTTGTGTTTATGTGCCAAAATACTGACTAAGAGATTTGTTGTATTTTCACAAAACGTTTGCATAGAAATTGGTGTTTGAGGCAAAGCCAAGGAAGATGCTTAATGGATTCAGGGCTGCCACAAACAATATACTTGGGAGCTCCATTTCATTGTTCATGCCTTTTCCCCTGGGTATGACAAAAGCCACTGATTGGTATCCTTTGGATAATGTCTAAGGAAGGGTTTGTTTGTCAAGTTACCAATTCTAGTCGCACCACCAGAAAATTAGGGGTTAATACTGAGGTGAGCTCCCAAATTCTTGTACAGTTCCTCTATTTAAATTACATAGCCTAAAATCTAATTTCTTGCCAGAGTTTCCTATTACAGAGCTGATGAGAATATCTACCTTTCATTGTTTTGATACCCTTTTGTTAGAAGTTAAAGCAGAAAACCACGCCTTGTGTTGAAGCCTTGAGGGGCACCAGTTACTGCAGAGTACTAGAGACTACTGAAAGTTAGTGGGTACTAAGGATAGTCCAGTTCTGAATTATTCACCTACCACATGAAGATTGGTTTGATAGTTTACCAGGCCTTCTAATTTCTATAGATGATAAAGGTGCCAGAAATAGAAATGGCAACTGGGACAATTAGAAGATTATGGAAATTTAAATGAGACCAACATTGGGTCGATGAGAAGGTTATGAGGATTTAGTTGAGACCAACAACTAGGCTGATGAGAATTTAAATGAGACCAACAACTCAGTGACCTATATGCTAGAAGAATTTTCCATGTGTAGTTGCCTTTTATGGCCTTGATAATCCATTTGGACAGAAGTTGAATGTGTTTGGTGTTTCCTTTAATGCAACAACTGATAGGGTGGAAATCATTTCTTTCCAAGGGTGGATGATTTATCAGAACATTGAATCCTCCATTGCTCAAAGTTCTTCATCAAAACAAAAACCCTCTTCTTCCTACAACATCAGTCTCGGTGCTAAATTTTGTATCGATACTAGTGTCATACCCTGGGCCAACACTGATATCGCTGAAGTATTCATAGCTCTGGTGTGATGATGGACCCAAAAAAAGGGCACGAAACAAATCATGGGGGGCAGTAGAAAGAAGGGCACTAAAAACTATATACGAATCTCAAGAAGGGTACATACGTAGGGAAGAGGAGTCGAACCGAGACAAACCGAGCCACGAGACAAACGTGCCCTCACAAACCAAATTGAAATCTGATTTTTTATAACAACATTTTTATTGATATCCTTGTATATTTCTTTGAAAAGCAGTGTCGATTCTTGCATAAATGTAAAAAAAAAAGGGCAAAAGAAATATTGGATGTGGATACTTGCTCGTCCTCCTCCTTGCCTAAGATCCGCATGCCGCGAGAATGAAATCCCCTCCCACCCAATGTAGTTTTCCATTTTGCTCGCAGCATTCATTTTTCCCGTAGTTTCCCCGCTTTGCAAGCCGCAACTGCAAAAAAGAGTATTTTTAATTAAAATTTGTTATATTAATTAAGGTATTAGCTAGAGACAAAATTAGGAGGGTGTATTAATTAGAGACAAAAATATATTTTTGTCTCTAATTAATGTCTCTAAACACCCCTCCATGTAGTAGTGCCACCTGCTTTCTTTAGAGCTTTTCTGCAAAGAAGTAGGGATGTAGGTAAACATTGGCAAAACCAAAATTATGATTTTCTCCGTGAAGAAGAAAAGCCAACAACCCGAATTTCAATTTGAAGGTGAACCTCTGGAAGTAGTGTCAGAGTACAAATATCTAGGCCTCAATTTTCATAGCAAGCTCAAGTGGGACACGTGTAGGATGAAGTGAATACAAGGAGGTTGGAGAGCTCTCTTTGCGCTCCAAAACAGGTGCAGAAATGTTGAGCTATGGGATTGGAAGACCACTAAGGTTCTATTTGGGTTGCTTGTCATTCCAGTGGTGTTGTATGGCTGCGAGCTATGGGCTAGTGGAATGGCAAATTCAAAATGGAGACAACTAGAAAGAATTCAAAAAGGCTTATAACGCACCATTTCAGAATTAAGGCTACGGTTCCCTATGAAATCATCATGGCTGAAACAAGTTCTTTCCCCTTGGAGGCAACTGCTATGACCAAGCTCATATGTTACTTGAAAAAAGTTGGAAACATGAAGACAAACAAATGGCCTAGGGCTGCAATGGACGAAGAGTTGCATAGACGAAAGAACACGTGGATGAAGCATAACTACAAATGGATGGAAAGATGGGATATCAATTTAAGTGAATACCCAAACCTTAACAAAGACATCAAAAACTATGTAAATGAAAAGTTCAGAATGATGATGTGGCAGAAGAAAACAAGCAGGAAGCGTCAACATTACATTACTGAGTTCAATCCAACATGTGATCACGGTGAAAAAGCTTATATAAGGGCCGAAATAAAATGGAGAGAGAAGATCCTCATTGCTCAACTAAGGACTAGCTCTCACAAACTTAGATGTGAAACATGGCGGTGGACAATACCCAAGGAGCAGTGGGAAGAGAGAACTTGTGTATTGTGCAATACAGGGGCAATTGAAACAGAAGCACACTTTATTCTCCAATGTCCAAGGTACACGGATATTCAAACCAGATATGAAGAAATTTTAAACAGTGGGTCCATGGTAGAGCCATTTGAGGAAAACAGAATAAAGGGTTTGGGGGAAATGCTAACGCAAATCAGCCGGAAGAGGAGCAGCCTCTTAAAAGATTTCAAGAAGCGTATTTAAAATCTTTCAATTCAATTCAATCGGAACGGCTATTTATGTGAGGTTAAGTTCAGATATAAGATCAAGGCTTTAATTGTACGAACTGCAGCTATGATCGATCTTCCGCATTGTCCAGGGAAACCCACGCTTAGGAAAATATGTGGAGGACATTGTATTCATCAGGAAGTTAAAGACGATCCGCCATTTTTATTTTCCAGATACACCCTTTCAGATCAACAACAGTGCTTATATTCTCCCTTGGCTGCAGAAACCCTTGGCTACGATTTAGAGGCCAAAATCAAGGGTTTGTGGACAGGGACGTCGATAGTGCAAGAGCTGAACCAGAAAAGCGCTGTTACGGCCGAGGATGTGAATAAATTTCATTTTTATCGCTAATAATTTTTCGTCGAACAATGATGCCCACGAGAAAGGGTTTGGTGGAGCAGAAGTCAAAAATGTGGAGATTATGAATTTGAGGAAAGGAAATTTTAAGCTCCAGGACTCCATGTAAAGGATTGGGAGGTGAAGGTCTCAGTCAGCAAGAAGTTGAAGGAACTTGAAGGAGCAATTGATTGGTAGAGTCAGAATATTATCAGGTAGGTCACTTGCCTTTTTTTTCATGTTTTAGGTGACCTGGCATTAAAACTCGATGTCAGGAAACATTGGATATCGAAGTAGGTTGCGAAGTCGCTCCTTCCTTTAATAATGATTAAGATTTAGCAGAGTTTTAAATTTTGTGGGGCTGAAACTATCTGCAGCTCCGTTTCGGCATGTCTACTCTGTAGATGTTATGCAAATTTATCCCTAGGCAGTCTGTTCTTAATTTTTGCTGCAAAATAGGTTAGTAATTCTTTACTATATATCGGGGCTTGGCCCGGAGACTATCATCTAGGTCAATCACTTTGTTGCTTGGTCCGGACATTGTCATGTAGGTCACTTGCTTCTATCCTTGGTAATTGACTCAAAGTTAAGAATATTTTTCAAAATTTGAACAAAAATGTGGATATTGAGAAATGGAAGAAAGATTTCCCAATTATGGGAAGAAATCAGTAGCAGTATAATTTGGTAAGCTTGGCAAATTTATTGACCTTGCAAAAGAGGGAGCGCATGGTGTTCTTGTGGTGCTTTTTTTGTAAGGAGCTGAGTTAGTTCAGAAGAAATAGATACATCACAAAGCCAATTTTTCAGTGTCATTAATTTATTAGCAAATTAAGGGACATAGTAAATTGTCCTACAGGTAAAAACACATAGACAACTGAAAAATGACCATATAAGAGTGATTTCATTTATTCAAATTCTCTAGTAGTACATGGTTCCTTATATAATTAAAACTAGAATATCTCTTCAAAAGAAAAGCTGAAATTCACATCTCCACATCAAAAATACTTAAATAATCTATTCATACATAATTCTGGGTGGATTTTATTAAAGTAGTTTTTCTTTTAGCTTCCTTATTTATGTTCATTCCACGCTGCAGGGTTCAGCTGTGGTATGAAACACACATGAAAAATTATCTGTTGGTTATTTCATCCCAAATACCTTTGTAACAATTTGGGGTTATAGGGGTTTGCAATGCACCGAGACCTAAGCTGCATGAGTCGCCTGTAAGGGGTCCTCCCACGTTTTTGAATTTTGGAAACGGAACGGAAACTGAAACTGCTCTGAAGTGCTCTGAAGTGCCTTTGAAATGGCTACATTGTTTTCAGGGCATTTCTAGTAATGTCTTGACAATTCTGGGCTGCTTGAGGGACTCGCATATTAAATTGTAAAAACATAGCTAAATTTCCCCTTACTTTTAACAAAAAATCAAACTAACTCGCCAAGTCAACGAAAGATGAAAAAAAGTAATACTTTTCTTAAACACACCCATCCAAATGCTGAAACAGGGAAAGGGAAATCTTGAAAGCCAAAGGGAAACCTGTTACTTCAACGGGAAACCATTAGCTAGATATTTGAATTTTGTTTTCCCGGTATGCAAAATATCCAAAAAAATTCCTTCACGATACTTTTCATAGAATGTAGATTTGTAATTGCTCTTATCGAACCTTTTCTGATTCAGGAAAAGATGATCCTATTGACATTTTGAATCCTGTTTCTGGTCTTCCACTCTTTCCTGAGTTCTCCATTTTGTCCGTAGTTTTTGATATGTTATGGAAATATCCTGTCAACATATTCTGGTCTCAAAGAGTTTGATTTTCCAAGTTGTGATGTTCCAGCCCCAGATAGCATTATCGACAAATAAAATGCTATTATGAAACTTAGAATATTTGGAGGTCTGTACATTTTTATGCACAGTAATAAAATGACATTGTTTTCACGTGCAAACACTATGCTGATCCCGTCATGCTTCTTGCAGGCACTTCTAAACGAGTGCAATACGAGAAAGGTCCTTATCAATGACGAGAAAATTAAGAACAAGGAGGAAAAACAAAAAAATACTGAAGCAATAAACATTATACTCAATAAAATTGGAGGTCAGCCTTGATCAACGAAGCTGTTCCGTGAAGTTGAAGTATGTATGAATTCAACATGAAAAATTGAAAAACATAATACAAATTAATTTGTCAAAGCATATAATTGTGTCCCACTTTTTTGCCCTTTTTGTACCTTCAGAAAATTATCCCAAAACCAAAACATGACCAAACACATAAAATGATTAAACACATATTTTTAAGAATTTAAATATACTGAGGTGCAAGACATCCAGTATTTACTTAATTTTTGAAATATTTTAAAGATTTATTTACATGTCAGATTTAAAAATATTTTTGACCACTAAATGAGACACACTTAAATGCTAATTTAAGCTCACTTATTTAATTAAATTGTCTAGCCAAAAGAAGCATGATGTATATAGATAAAGGAAATATTCAAAACCAAAGTTTCTATATCTACGAGAGATGAAAGGGGTATGTAGAACAACTTGAGCGAGATGGTAATCTATTTTACTGTAATCCTTGAAATATCTACTAGGAAGGTGTTCATCTAGTCTTCAAATTCATGGCAAAGAGTATGGTTTGTGAATGAATATTGAGATGTTAGGTATTTTGAGCCCAAGGAGGCGGCATTTTGATTTTATTAAGGAATATTATTAAGAAATTATAGAAATTGGTATTATTGGTCCATCTTTTTATTACACCGAAGGCGTTCCCCCTATGGGAAAGGCCTTTGTGGACCTTTCTGCGACTAAGTTAAATTTGACGGTTTGACATTTGTTTGGACGTTTTCACGTTTTTAATAGTTTTTTTTTTGGCATTTTCTCTTTTTTTCGGCTATTTTAATATATAGAATCTCCATATACATTCATGATTTGGTGTGTAGAAACACGTCATGATAATTAGCTTGAAATATTTATTTATAATTGAAGCTAGGCCGATTTACATAGTAATAGAAAAATCCAGTCTTGTTTCAGATTTAGTCACACGATGATGTGCTATGTCATGCTAACACTGCTTTATTTATTTATATCTCTTGTTGTGTTTCAGACGTTCCCCGGCATGAAAATGCCTGCACCCAACACAAACAATGTGAATAAATTTAATGAATCTTGTACTAAAATTGCAGAGAATGCAGGTTAAGGAGTCTTACGTGCTTCTACTTGTGTTGTGCGTTGTTGAATGTCGCAGCGGGAGGGTGAGACGTTGCAACGTTGAGGGAGTTGTCTTGCTCTCTGTAATTCCATCTGCTCTTCTCCATGTCTTATTCCTCATTGATTATGGTTTAGCCTTTAATACAAGTGCGCCAATATAATGGTTACACTTTGATATGCTCGTGTAGTTTGAGATTATAGTTATTTTATTATTTTATTTTATAATGATTGCATGTTCTTATTGAATTCATCGAGTGTTGTTGTGTTTGTGGTATGGGAAGGAAACCAACACTCGCCACTTTTCATTGCTTGATTGATAATACCCTCAGTGTCTGCATTCCACCATTCCCCTGCAATTCGCAAAAACAACACCAATTTTTTTATTTTCATTTTGAGATCACATTAACTAGTCGACACCACATGATGAATTGTTTGACTAAATCCCTAGAACATATGTGATCTCATGAACTTTATCAATTGCAAGATATCCATAAAAGGCCTTGGCACCTTCATAAAAAATGTAATTTCCAGGTGTACAAGTGGACTCCAAAACCTTTTCTAGCATCCTCCTAGCTTCGCCAGAATGGGAGATTTAAAACAAGGCATGTCAACTGTTTGATGAAATGCCTAGGTGAGATGTGGTTCTGCTCGGAAAGAAAAAACAAACTACTGCACACAAAGTAGATATATATGTGAAATGTGAAATCATGCAATTGGCATGTCAACTGTTTGACTAAATGCCTCAACGAAATGTGGCGTCCTACACTGTAAGATTGCATTGTAGAATATGGATAAAATTCATACTAATTAAAATTACTCCACAAAATTCTTACACGACTTCACTTAAACATAGCATTTGATGACTTCACTGTACAGTTTTTTCTTTCTTTACCATTTGTTCTTTAGTGTCCCTGACTTCATAATAACACCACAAAACCTGCAAAGATATCACTAAAACCTGGCACATCTCCTCTTTTTCAAAACTTTAATACGGGTATACTTAGTAAGGTTTTTCTTTTCTTTCTTTAATGCATTTAAATTTTGTTTTTTGTGTACATGGCAGAGAGTTCTTCGAACATAGTCACATTTAGCTCCAAATATATGATGTGTCAACTGACAGAATCTTTCATGCCATTAAAAGCAATTCAATTTTGCTGCAAATCCGGCACCGCATGCGGTAGAAATGCCTTAAATGGTTAGACATTAAAGTCTTTTACATCAAGATTGTTGATCACGCTAGAGTGTTTGACGGTCCATTACCTGCAGGCTTCCGCCGAGAACTTGACTAGAAACTGCGTTAGAAGCATCAAACATCGGAATCTTGTGAGTCTGCATGGATATTTGTTTTCTACACATGGAAACATGTTGTATTATGATTACATGGTAAATGGAAGTCTGTGGGACATCCTACACGGTGAGTATAATGATTATGTTATGAAGAAGAAAGGAGGATTCAAGACTACTATCACTCAATAAAAACTACTGTCAGTCGTAAATACTACCCTCTACTTTGATAGTGTAAGCTATGAAAAATACACTACTAACAAGGAAGTAAAATACCAATAATCATACCTCCTCCTTCGTGTTCCGTAGCAAACCTCAGAATGGGCTAGGAAACTTGGATTGAGCCCTGATTTTGTGATATGTAGGTGTTTTTCTTCAAGACGGAGCAAGACCTTCCTGCAACAACGATCTTCTTACTTTGCACTAGATGGGAAAAAGGATTATGAGGCTATTTTGGCATTAGGACGAGGCAAAATAATGTTCTTTGCTCAAAGGATGCAAGAACTTAGATATGGCATGAAAGCTTATTCTCCGTGTCCTTAGAGGGGAGGGGTAAGGTTGTATTTATAGCTCTGAGGAGTGATTAGCTTAAATTAATTTAAGTAATCATGGTTTGAAAATGTGGACAAGATTAAGTGGGTGGTTTGAAAATGTGGGCAAGATTAGGTGGATGGTTTGAAAATGTGGGCAAGATTAGGTGGATGGTTTGAAAATGTGGGCAATATTAGGTGAGTGGGGCCACGAAGAATGGGTGAGGATTTGAATTATATTTTTAATTCATAAGTGGAGGATTTTAGGTGAGTGGGGACCACGAATGGTGGGTGAGGATTTGAATTTGAATTTTTAATTCAATAGTGGAAAAACATGGAGAATAATGACATGTTGTGAGGATTAGATTATTTTTAGATTTGGAAATGGATAATTAATTATATTTGATTAATTTGAAGTGTATTTTTGTGGGATATGAGGAAGGGAAATTAATTGATTTAGGATATATGTGAAATTGGGGTGTCTACATTTGCCCCTCTTTGAAAGGGTACTATGAAAGTAGTGTCCTTTCAAAGAAAGTAGACAGTATGGGGAAGAATTCAATCTACTTTTTAAAAGGTAGAGTGAATGTTTGTTGGGAGAATAGAAAGTGGTGAGTGACGGATGTCATGGTATCCTCCAAGACAAAAATGTCATGAGAAGATGTGATTATGGATAGATGTGGTGATGCCCCCTCGAGAGGATCGATTTGAGAATGAAATATACGGCAGTAACTCTCGAAAAGAAGGAAATGGATTTGGTGGAGAAGAGGACGATAATGGAGTGGAAGAGACTAGAATGACCGCACGACGCAAATGGAGAAGGATTCAATCGACCTTGAATGCTAGGTGTGAGGGTGTGGGAAAGAGAAAAGGGAATGGATAGGGTTGGGGGTTGATTATGAGAAGAGTAAGGGAGATAGGGGAGGGAAAAAAAAGGAATGAAAGAGGTAGAAATAAGAGAGAGGGATGATAGGGGAAGAAGGGAATGATGAAGGACAAACAAGGAAAAAGAGGAAAATGACAGAGTAGACGGTGAAGGGATGAAATACGAGAGATGTGCAAAATGAAGGAAGCAACAGAGATAGTAAAGAGGGATACGTGGCAGTGAAATAAATGAGAGAGTGAAGAAAAGTAGGAAATGGGAAATGATAAATAAGAAGGAGAAAACGAGGTGGGAGTAGGGGGTGAAATGGAGGGAAATGGAAAGAGGACAAAAGAAGAAGTAGAACGGAGAAAAAAAAGAAACTATGAGGGGCGAGGAAAGTGTGAAAAAGAGGAGAGAAAGGAAGAGAAACATATACAAAATGAACAAAAAGGTAGGGGTGGTAGAGAAAAGGGAAGTGGTCAGAAGAAACGTGAAAATTAGGGGGAGAGGAAAGGAAGATAGAATGAATACAAGGAGAAGATTGAAGGAATCACGTCATTGCGAGGAAGACCAAGGCAAAGAATATGGAACAGACCGTATGGAGATGCATGTGGAGAGTGGGATGATAAAAAAGACAGGACAACGCTGAACAACCAGGTTATCGATGGGGATGTAAGGAGGAAACGTGATGGAAAAAGGGGAAGAAGATGATATAGGGGAAGTAAAATAAGACGAGGGGTGGGAGAGAGAAGAGGATAACAAAGAAAATGATGGAGAAGGAAGGGAATACAGAAAGGGGGTAATAAGTGGAAAGGAAATGGTAGAAGGAATGTTGAAAGAAGAAAGAGGGGAAGAATGACATCGATTGGAAAAGATATGGAGATGCATGAAATGAGGATACTAGGATGATGGGAAAATAGAAAAAGGATGTATGATGAAGACAATAAAGATAGTGAAGAGGGCAAAGAGGAGATGGAGAGATGGGTAAGAAGCGACAAGAAAGGGTGGGAGTGAGGGAAAAGAATAGGAGAGAAAAGAGAATGGGGGATAGAAGAGGCAATGCCAATGAAAGGATGTTAGGGAAATCCTCTTGACAATGAGTGGTGGGGAAGGGTGAAAGAAAAAATAAAAAAAGAGAAAGCGAACGAGGACTGGAAAGGGTAACGCCAACAAAGGGACGTTAGGGAAAACCCGTTGCCAATGAGTGGTGGGCTTAGATGAGGGAAGAAATGAAGGGAAACTCTAGAAGGTCCAAGGGAGTGAATGAGGTCGTGCGGAATGAGGATTTATAATTTTTAGGGAAAACCCGTTGACAATTATGAGCGCGGGAAGAAAAGATGATGATGAAAGAATGATATAGGAGTGTTAACAGTAATGGCGAATATGTGTGTGGGTAGAAATGTAGGGGGAATGTGAGAAGATGAAGGGGAAAGAGTGAAGAAGATGGGAGGGAGGAGTTGGGACGAAGTGAAAGCGAGGAGAGGATGGGGGTGATGAGGATGAACGAGGTGAGGATGAAGAACCAAGACATGAAAAGAATGGGAAGAAATGGTATGAAGGATGATGGATCAAGGAGGGGAAAATGGGGGAAAAGAATGTGATTGTAGGTGGAAGAGATGAGTTGTATGTTGTAAGAGAATATGTGGAGAAAGGATAATAGGAGGAAAAAGTGGGTAATAGGAGATACCAGGTGGAAGAAACGATCAACAAAGTGAACGAAGAATGAGGCGGGGGAGAAGTTCACGATGACAAGTGAAGTGTAGGGAGGACCCTGACATAAGATTGT
The DNA here is from genome assembly GCA_018340775.1 of Taxus wallichiana var. yunnanensis. Taxonomy (NCBI): domain Eukaryota; kingdom Viridiplantae; phylum Streptophyta; class Pinopsida; order Cupressales; family Taxaceae; genus Taxus; species Taxus wallichiana. The sequence continues at coordinate 864,032,864 of CM031242.1, forward strand.
CATGTGACGGAAGTGGTTAAGTAAGATTGCCATGTGAGCAAAACTGGAGATGAAAAATGGTCAAGCGAGAAGTGGTGTTTGCGAGAATCGAAAAGGAGGTGAAAGGATGTGATAATGGGGAATGCCGAGAAAAAATGAAGGGTGAAGGGTGTGTAGTGATGGGGAAAGGCAAGGAGACAGATCATCCTTAAGAGGGACTCTTAAGTGAGATCGCCATGCCGGGTGAGTGGTTAAGTAAGATTGCCAAGCAGAGGAGGGTGATAGTGGTGGGAAAAATATGTGATGATGGGGAATGAAGAGGAAATATGGATAGTGAGATTGAAGAGTGATGGGCGAGTGTAAGATGACATGTCATGCTTAAGAGAATCTCTTAAGTAAGATCGTCATATTGCTGGAGAGGTTTCGTAGGGTCACCCAACCGACATGGATGATATGTAAAGAGAAAGACAAAATGATATTGGGAATAGGGGTGGAATGGTAGGGTGAAGAAGATGATCGCGATGAGAGGTGGGAGAAATAAGATGGGCGAAATATGATGGGATGGGGGAAGGCCACAGGGCAGATCAACCTTAAGTGGAAGTATTAAGTAAGATTGCCATGCGGCTGGAATGGTTAAGTAAGATCGCCAAGCTGAGGAAGAAGAAGGATGATGTTAGAGTTGGTGGGAATAGGGTATGACAAAAATGGGTGAAGGGGAACCTCAAGTGAATTGGCCATACTACGAGAGCGTGTAAGTAGGATGACCAGGCATAAGGTGGATTTGGGGAAGGATGAGAAAAGAGTGAGTGAGGTATGCCTAAGTGGTATATGATATGAGATGAGGTGATAATAAGAAAGAAAGGACACAAAGGAGTATAACATGAATGGATGAAAGAATATATGTAGTGGAGGGTGGAGAGTGTGAGGGGAATCCTTAATTGGGATGCCCACATGGTGAGAGTAATGATGCGGAAATGGGAAGTAAAAGAGGTGGAGTTGGAAGATGTGTTTGGTGGTGATGGTTATTTGATGAGAGGGCATGTGGTGAAGAAGCTTCTACAAAGCAGGAAGATCTTAGGGAGAGGGTAAACCTCACTTGAGGATTCCATATAGAAGGGGTTATTAAGTAAGATTGTCAAGCGGGAAGAAAATGGGTGAAAGGAAAGAATACCAATGGGTGAGAGGGGACAAGAATGGTGAGAAGGGTAATATGGGTATAAGCGGCAGAGGAGTAAAAATGAGAAGTGAGAATGAATGGATCAAATACATGGTGATCATGGTGGGGGAGAAGGAGCTGTTGGATAGTGAATGCTACTTGAGAAAGATCGTCAAGTAGGTAGGATTCGCAAACTGGAGAATGCATTAGTATGGGTGAATGGATGGGGTGCAAAGTAAGATGTTGATCATGCAGGAAGATACTCACGTGACGAAAAGCATCTTAATTTTAATATAGCACATAACAGGATGCATCGTGATATAAAAGATCAGGATGACTAGACTGTAATATGCGTGATAGCATAGACAGGGGCCATCAAAAAGGTTTGATGCCCCAACACGATATACAAATGGAAGAGAGCATAGACAGAGGCCATCAAGAAAGTATGATGCCCCAGTACGACATGCAATCAGATAACATAAGAATATTACAGAGAACACCAGGATACATAAAATCAAGATGCCCCCTGTAATATATCAAGATACAAGAAAGTAATTAATAATTTGCCACTAATAATGCAACACAAGAACCAGTAAACATGTCCCTAACGTGTTCCACAGTGATGATTGATTAGATGTGCCCCCAAGTAGGGGTACAAGGGATTGGGTCAGTCTCCTCAAACAAGGAAACAATGAGAGCCGGATTTTCCCCAAGCGAGGATTCACGCGAGGAGAAGTGGTTTGAAATTGGTAGTCATAAGGTGGTTGGACCATTTGTTTGGGATAATAGTTCAAAGGATGAATTGTGTTGCTTATTGAGTTTTTACGATTTTGTGGATGTTTTTGGTCTTTTGAAAATTTTGCAAATGTTTTTGTATTTTGGATATTTTCTAATGTTTTTGTTTTTGGATTTTTGGATTTTCTAATGTTTGTTTTTGAATTTTATAACTTTTTTAGATTTTTTGGAGTTTTTTGAATGTTTTGTATTTTTGGAGGGATTTTTATACTTGGGAATTTGACGATTTTCAAATGTTTTTGGATTTTGAGATTTTTATACTGTTTTTAGATTTTTGATGATTTTCAAATGTTGGTAGATTTTTGGCGATTTTCAAATGTTTTTAGATTTTTGACGATTTTCAAATGTTTTTGGATTTTGAGATTTTCAAATGTTTTTGGATTTTTGACGATTTTCAAATGTTTTTGGATTTTTGACGATTTTCAAATGTTTTTAGATTTTTAGTTTTTTACATTATTTTTGGATTTTTGACGATTTTAAAATGTTTTTGGATTTTTGACGATTTTCAAATGTTTTTAGATTTTTAGATTTTTGCATTATTTTTGAATTTTTGACGATTTTCAAATGTTTTTGGATTTTTGGATTTTTACACTGTTTTTTAGATTTTTGACGATTTTCAAATGTTTTTGGATTTTTGACGATTTTCAAATGTTTTTGGATTTTTGACGATTTTCAAATGTTGGTAGATTTTTTTACACTGTGAGTGGCAATTTATGGCCCAGAGTGCAGACTTATTTTTGAGAGGTGATAAACCAGGATATTATTCGTATGTAGCGTGTTCAGTGTGGTAACTTATGCTCAGAATAACACAAATTCTCTTTCCATTGGCAGGATATGGTGGTGATGATATGATGAAAAGAATTCCAGCTCCGTTCTTGACTCCACACAACTAGTAAGATGTGTGGGCTCATCACCGAGAATCAAGAAGGATGCAGGAGGAGGTGGATAATGAATATAGAGACAAATGCTAACAACAATCCCTTTGGGAAATTATGACTCCATTCTTCATAATGTAATCTTGGACCGGTTTCAAAAATGGCTTTCACTTTATGAGTCACATGCTAGACTTAGACAATTATGTGGCTACTCTTGATTGATAAGATATGAGGTTAAGGGATAGTTCTCTCTTCACTTAGGCATCTAAATTACGTGTTTGGGGATTTTATAATTTGTAAGCACTGTAAGATTTTGTATTTTTGAAATGACTCCCTATGCCTTGCCCCATGCTACTAGTGAGAAGCAAGGGCTCATCACCAAAGGCAAAATATAGGCGAGTGAATTTCTTTTTGGTCTTTTTTTTTTTGTTTTATTTTTGTTTTTTGTTTTATTTTGCAATGTTTTTATGCTTGTATGAGAATGACCCTCTACGCTTTGCCCCATGCCACCAGTAAGAGGCAAGGGTTTATCACCGAAGACAAGACGTAGAGCGAATAAAGGCACCTTCCTCGATTCCTAGTCTCACACTACTAGTAAGAAGTGTGGGCTCAACACCAAAGACTATGAAGGACGAAAGATGTGACAATGAATTATTCATAAGTTATTGAATTGATGAATTTTTATTTTTACAATAGTGCTTTGTATTTGGGAAGAAACGCATCCCCCTCAATCTCGGCCCACACGACTAGTAGGACGCGAGGGTTCAACACCGAAGACTGAGATGGACGATCAAACAAACTGGGTAACGAAGTTTAGAGCTTTGTTATAAAAGAGAGAATGTATTAGAAGGGGATATATTACCATCGTAAGATTCTAGGTATGACCATAGAGGAAAGCGTGAAAGTGGAAGAAGTATGACGCTCACAAACTTAATAGGATTTATACTAACACTTGTCTCATGATGATAAATATGAAGATGTGATTTTGATAATGAAAATGTCTGCCAATGGAAATGAATAGATTTATTCAGAGATAAGCAAGACAAAAGGAACAATGTACACGTTGTTGTTTCCTGGAATATAGAGTGCTTTCAAGAATAAAATTTCTTTGAATGGAATGCATTCATGGGTTTTTCAAGGACTTGGCCTGTGTCAATGGCCAATTTATAAGCTCCAAACCCAAAATTATCTATGATTTCGTTGGGCTCAAATTTGTCTTGTTTGTCTCATTCTTTGGGTGTGTTCTTTCGATTTTCTTTGAGAATGAAATGATTGACCTTAAATTTTCTAGGTTTGAATTTTTTATGGTAGTTATGCCGTAGCCGATTTTGATAGACTTGAAGATGATCTAGGGCATTAAGTTGTTTTTCATCAAGAAGCTCGAGTTCATTAAGGCGTGACTGTTGATAATAATCTTTATTGATTACATCTTTGAGGGATATTCTGAAGGATGGGAATTCAACCTTGACATGTAAAATAGCTTCCCAACTATAAATAAAGTAGAAGGGAGTGGCTCCAATAGGTGTGTGATAAGATGTGCGGTAAACCCAAAGAGTGGGATAGATTTGGTTAAGCCAATAGCTTCCATGTGTGTTGACAATGATGGTTTGTGTTATTTAGTTTTTTGCTTCTATTTGTCCATTAATTGATTGTTTTGAGGATAGATTCATAATTAAAGATGGAAAAGGTTGTGTAAAGATATTCTTGGGTATAAGTACCTCGTAGAATGGATGCACGTAGAAGTCTTGACAGGTGAGACTAATTAGTGATGAGATGCCTACAAGATCGATAGTTGAAAGCATGATGGACACGACGGGTTGCATTGTCGCAAGTGTCCAAACTTGATGTGGTTGTGTTTCGACAAAAAGGCTAGAGATGTTAGGCATAAGAGCCAATATTGGAAGAATAGAATCAAACTTAATGGTACCTGTTGATGGAACCTCATCTGTAGTGTCTACAGTAATATCAAGGTTTGAAAGGGAGTCTTGAAACGAGATCAAGGTCTCGTTAGATGTTGGAAGAATGTTGTCGCCCAAAACAGGTTCAATATATGTTTGGGCTGAAAGAGAGTCTTGAAATAAGTTCAAGTGCTCAGTAGATGTGGGAAGAATGTTATTGGAAGAAAGCAGGGGTCAATGTATGTTTGGGTTGAAAGAGTGTCTTGAAATAAGTTCAAGTGCTCAAGATGTGGAAGATGTTGGAAGAATGTTGTTGTTTCTAAAAGAGTTCAATGTATGTTTGAACTAATGGAAGGAAATTTGAAGAAGATATGGATTGGTTTGGAATTAGAGAGTCTTGACTATTGTCATCATGATCTCGTGGAATTTTAGTATATATAGGAGTTTCAATAAAGAGTCATCTCTTCATGGAAAGTTGTGGTATTGGATGTGTCGTTGGTTGCAAGAGCATTGTCATCAAGTTCTACAGAGATGACTTCGTCGTCAATTAAGTCTTGGACGTAATTCTTAAATCGTACACATTTATCTATGTGATGACCATCAATGCGATGAAATTCACAGTATGTGTTAGGTTTGTACCAGCATGGCTTAGCTTCCCCTTTGACAAAGGGTTTTGTAATTGGATATCTTATCAATTTAGCCTCTTTTAGTTGATGAAAAACACTAGAGAGACTTTCTCCAAGGGGGGTAAACTGACATTGGACTTTACATGAAGTGATTTCTTCGTGAGGTTGTATGATTGGCTTTTTGGGTGATTGTTCACTGATTTGGGTAGCCATATGAGAGAGTTGTGTTGTCATCTTATTAATTTGTTCTAATAGCTCATTGTGTGATGTTTTTCGTGAATTCATCATGTTTGAAAGAGAGGGAAAATGAAGAAAGGTGCGATGAAGAAATCAACCTATTGATTGTGATCTTTGTTTTGGCTTAATCGAGTTTTAACAAGTAAGGCTATAAGGAGAAAGCTTAAAAAAAAGCTACTCGGGATACAAGTGGGATATAACTCAAACAAGCTATGACGAATATCCTGATTAGTTTGGATTAAACAAGCATGAGATAAAATGTAAGGAGTACACTCAAACAAGGTACTCAATACAAGTGAGATATAGCTCAAACAAGCTATGATGAATATGTTGATTGGTTTGACTTAAACAAGCTCTGGATTTTTGATAGGAAGAGTAACTCAAACAAGTGACTCAACACAGTTGCGAACTCAAAATGAGATTTGAAGAGATTTGTGTCGGATGGGATTTTGTTAAACTTGACAGCTGATGAAATAATGAGTGAACTCAAACAAGTCACCCAATGCCATTTTGATATAGCTTGAAACAAGCTATAAAGGATGTTCTGACAATTGATGAGATAAGGAGTGAACGCAAGTCACTCAATATCTATTGGATATAGCTGAAAATAAGTTATGGCAGATGTATTATTAGCTAAAGCAAGCTAATGAAATTGGTGCGATGTTTTGGTCTGTGTGGTTGGATTGTTTGGATGTTTTCGCTTGGTATTGAATTGGTCGAGAACTGATTTTTTTGTGGAACACAACTAGGGTCTGAACTTTTACAATGAACACATTGATATCAGCCAAGTTTTATGATAAAAAAATGCTAAACTATTGTGTTTTCAAACAGCAAGCAGTCATGTGGATTCAATTGTTTTGGCTTATGAGGTAACTTCTTCAGGAATGATCATTGTTTCATGCAATCATACAAGTATGCTGTGAAATGGTGGATGCAGGCTCTTATTACTCCAAGAAGATGCGTCCTCCAATATACCCTAGTCTGATATACTTAATTTCAACGGGGGACGGGAATTGGTACGGGGAACCCTTAGAGCACTGGAGGAGACTCACCAATTCTTACTTGCTTGTTTTGGAGTGAATCACCACGTCCAGAACAGGTTTTGTGAAAAGGTGGAAGGTGATGGAGGGATGAATGTGTATGGTGTCCTTATAACTCCCCGAAGATTTACAGGGACGATGCCTAGGCTTCGTTGTTACAGCTATTTAGGCGTGACTCGCATGCATTTGCTGCTGACAGCGGCATGCACACATTACTGTAAGTGAAGAGCAAGCAAGCGCAGGTAAATCGAACGCGTTGTGATGAGACTAGGTCTCAAAGTGCAATGCAGATGCAAATGCTATTGGTGCGTGGTAGTCAAGTCCACGTCACCGGTGTAGCTTTGGTGGTGATGAAATCCACCTTGTCTACGTGCAAAAACAATATGATAAAGTGATTAAATGCAAGGTTCTTTCCAACTTGAAATAAATCACTAGCAGAAAATAATTGCGTACCTGAGCGTACTTTTTTTTGTTTCAGCAATTGTCTTTGAATGGTGGTATTTTTGTGCAGATTTTGTTGTTTTTGTTGTTGTTTTTGTTTTTGACAATATTCCAGCAATGCGGTTCTTTCCGTTAAAAAAAATGAAGTCATTCCGAGTTCGGGAGCAAAAGTTATGGCTTCCGGAAGATGGGCTACGAGAACGCTCTGAATGAAAATTTTAAACGTGAGAAAAACGTCCCGGGAGCTGGTTTTTTTATTTTCTGACTTCTATACTTCACCTGAGAAGCTAAAATTTTGACAGCAAGGTTAAAAAAGAAAAATAAACAGAAAGAAAGAGTTAGATCACAAAATGATTGATTAAAATAAAAGAAAATAAAAATGATTAACTTCCTACAAAGCAGTTATTTTAGCAAAAGTAAATAAATAAATGCATTTTCCGGATTGGTTGTCCCATGACAGTAAGATAATAAACTAATGGCTAGTTCATGTGTTTCTACAGATGATGAGTAAATAACAAAATCAAAACTGGGAACTAAGCACCAAGCACCGAGGAGATCAAAGACAGAATGAGCTTCAGAGTTTCATTGTTGCTATAACCTGCAGATACACCACAAGACACCACACAACAAAAACACTATCCAAAGCGTGAAGGTTAACCAAAGAAGACCATAAGGAACAGAAAATGAAATAATAATGAACAATAATAAACAAAGAACAGATAAAACCACTAATTGGGAAATTAATGGTAATAGATCGAAAGTAACCGGGCGTGCCAGAATGTAAGCTATGAAAAATACACTACTAACAAGGAAGTAAAATACCAATAATCATACCTCCTCCTTCACGCCCAGTAGCAAACCCTCGAATGGGCTAGGAAACTTGGATTGAGCCACCCGATTTTGTGATATGTAGGTGTTTTTCTTCAAGACGGAGCAAGACCTTCCTGCAACAACGATCCTCTTACTTTGCACTGGATGGGAAAAAGGATTATGAGGCTATTTTGGCATTAGGACGAGGCAGAATGATGTTCTTTGCTCAAAGGATGCAAGAACTTAGATATGGCATGAAAGCTTATTCTCCGTGTCCTTAGAGGGGAGGGGTAAGGTTGTATTTATAGCCTGAGGGAGTGATTAGCTTAAATTAATTTAAGTAATCATGGTTTGAAAATGTGGGCAAGATTAAGTGGGTGGTTTGAAAATGTGGGCAAGATTAGGTGGATGGTTTGAAAATGTGGGCAAGATTAGGTGGATGGTTTGAAAATGTGGGCAATATTAGGTGAGTGGGGGCCACGAAGAATGGGTGAGGATTTGAATTATATTTTTAATTCATAAGTGAAGGATTTTAGGTGAGTGGGGACCACGAATGGTGGGTGAGGATTTGAATTTTAATTTTTAATTCAATAGTGGAAAAACATGGAGAATAATGACATGTTGTGAGGATTAGATTATTTTTAGATTTGGAAATGGATAATTAATTATATGTGATTAATTGAAGTGTATTTTTGTGGGAAATGAAGAAGGGAAATTTATTGATTTAGGATAGATGTGAAATTGGGGTGTCTGGATAGCACCTCCACTACTAATTTACTCAAACTTCTTGTATCTAAAGTGATATCAAATGTATTCATGTTTAGTGCAAATAAAATTGGCCACAAAAGGCAACCACTTATGATATAAAATTTGTAAATATACATAAGTCTTCATGTATTCATGTTTAGTTCAAATAAAATAGTTCACAAAAATCAACCACTCATAATATGAGATTTGCAAATGTGTATGTATGAATTTGTAACAATTTTGAAATGTATAGATAGAACCCTTAAATGTAATGCTTCATCTATACTCCTACACTTACACTATCAATCACACCCTTCGTCAACATCAACTACAAAAGTAATAACTATCCCTCTAAATCAAATAACATATAACGTTCGGAGTTCACATTGCATTGTATACATGCGATTGCTAGTTGTAACTATCTTGTATTGAATTGTTAATATGTTCAAATAAAATTATGATTTATTTAAAATTAAATTACAATTTCATGAATTTTTTTAATCCATTATGTATATACTTAGTCCCATAATTAACTAAAGATAGTCTCAAGATGTGCCTAGGCTTTCAGAAATATTTGAATAAAATTGTCATTAAGAAAAAAACGTCAACTAATTTTTGAAATCTGGTTCCGATTCATTTATCTGAAGTTTTTATTCAATAAAAGTGTCACCAAGAAAAAGGCGTGAACTAAGTTTTGAAATCTGGTTCCCATTCATGGGAATGACTATTTATCTAAGGTTTAAGTTCAAATATGGGATTAGGGTTTTAATTGTATGAACTGCAGCCATGATCGCTCTTTCGCATTGTCCTGGGGAAACCCACGCTTAGGCAAATATGTGGAGGACATTGTATTCATCGGGAAGTTGAAGACGATGCACCATTTTTTCCTAGATACACCCTTTTCAGATCAACAAGAGTGATTATATTCTTCCACAACTGCAGAAACGCTTTTCTACAATCTAGAGGCCAAAATCAAGGGTTGACAATCAGGACGTCGATAAGACAAGAGCTGAACCCGAAAAGCGTTGTCACGGTCGAGGATGTGAATATGTTTCATTTTTATCGTTAAGAAGTTGAAGGAACTTGAAGGCAATTGATCAGTAGAGTCAGAATATTATCAGATAGGTCACTTGCCCTTTTATTCATGTTTTAGGTTACCTGGTATTAAAACTCAATGTCCGGAAACAATGGATATTGAAGTAGGTTGTGAAGTCGCTCCTTCCTTTAATAATGATTAAAATTTAGCAGAGTTTTAAATTTTGTGGGGCTAAAACTATCTGGAGCTCCGTTTGGGCATGTCTGCTCTGTAGATGTTGTGCAAATTTATCCCTAGGCAGTCTATTCTTAATTTTAGCTACAAAATAGGTTAGTGATTCTTTACTATATATCGGGGCTTGACCCAGAGACTATCATCTAGGTCACGCACTTTGTTACTTGGTCTGGACATTGTCATGTAGGTCACTTGCTTCTATCCTTGGTAATTGACTTAAAGTTCAGAATTGAAAATTTGAACAAAAATGTGGATATTGAGAAATGCATGAAAGATTTCCCAATTATGGGAAGAAATCATTAGCAGTATAATTTGGTAAGCTGTTGCAAATTTATTGACCTTGGAAAAGTGGGAGCGCATGGTGTTCTCGTGGTGCTCTTTTTGTAAGGAGCTGAGTTAGTTCAGAAGAAATAGATGCTTTACAAATCCATTTTTTCATTGTCATTAATTTATTAGGAAATTAAGGAACATAACGAATTGTTCTACAGCTAAAACACACATCGTAACTGAAAAATGGCCATATAACAGTGATTTCATTTATTTAGATGCTCTAGTAGTTCATGGTTCCTTCAAAATTAAAACTAGAATATATCTTGAAGAGAAAATATGAAAGTCACATCTCCACATTTAAAAAGTCTATTCATACAAAATTATGGGTGGATTTGATTAAATTAGTTTTTCTTTTAGCTTCCTTATTTATGTTCATTCCACATTGCAGGGTTTATCTGTGGTATGAAACACACGTGAAAAATTATCTGTTGTTTATTTCATCCCGAACACCTTTGTAATCATTTGGGGTTATAGGGGTTTGCTATGCACCGAGACCTAAGCTGCAGGAATCGCCTGTAGGGGTCCTCCCACGTTTTTGTACTTTGGAAACGGAAACAGAAACTGAAACTGCTCTGGAAGTGTCTGGAATTGCCAATACATGTCTTTAAATGCCTTAGAAATGGCTACATTGTTTTCAGGGCATTTCTAGTAATGCCTTGACAATTCTGGGCTGTTTCAGGGGTTCACATATTAAATTATAAAAAATTTAGCTAAATTTCCCCTTACCTTTTAACCAAAAATTAAATTAACTCGCCAAGTCAACGAAAGATGAAAAAAGTAATACTCTTCATAAACACACTCATCCAAACGCTGAAACAGGGTAAGGGAAATCGTGAAAGCTTATAAAGGGAAACCTGCTGCTCCAACGGGAAACCATTAGCTAGATATTTGATTTTTCTTTTCCCCGGTATGCAAAATATTTTAAAAATTCCTTTATGATACTTTTCGTAGAATGTAGATTGTAATTGCTCTTATCGAACTTTTTTGATTCAGGAAAAGATGATCCTATTGACATTTTGATTCCTTTTTCTTGTCTTGCATTCTTTCTTGAGTTCTCCATTTTGTTCGTAGTTTTAAAATATGTTATGGAAATATTCTGCCGACATATTCTGGTGTCAAGGAGTTTGATTTTTATATAACTTTCAATAGTTTGCCCAGCATAATTTCTTCCAAGTAGTGATGTTCCAGCCCCAGATAGCATTATTGACAAATAAAATGCTATTATGAAACTTCGAAAATTTGGAGGTCTGTACATCTTTATGCACAGTAATAAAATGATATCGTTTTCACGTGTAAACACTATGCTGATCCCTTTATGCTTCATGCAGGCACTTCTACAGCAGTGCAATATGAGAAAGGTCCTTATCAATGATAAGAGAAAATCAGCAACAAAGAGGCAAAACAAAAAATTGACTTATTGAAGCAATAAACATTATACTTACTGAAAGTGGACAGGCCTGAATTAAGGATTATAAGCGGCCTAGGCAATACCAGAGTTAATGCCTTCTACGAAAATAATTTGTAGTAAAAAATTAATTAAAGTTAAACAAATATTGGATTATTTGATTATGCCTCTACTATCCAAGAAAAACTTGCTAATAGAATTATTTGTAGTTGTCACTGCCTAAATTCCTCGGCTAATTATCTACCATATAGACTATGATAATCCTCCTTTATTAATATCTTTCCCAACTTATTTTCTAAAATTCTACACAAATTCACCATTCTTGATCTTTCCTACGAAAATTACTTGTAAGACTTCAAAACAATACAAAGTATTAAAAATAGAAATGTCTACATTAAAATTAACAATGAAGGCACTTGCTTAGGTTTCGAGGCTAGCTAAATATTACAATTTTAATATTTAATTATTTAAAAATAATTTTACTTTCGGTAAAAAGAGAATCAAATTGATATGTAAGGCTAGCCACTAACTACTACTAAATTATATGGTTAATAAATAGATCTACTCTTTATAAAAACTATGATAAAATAAAATAAACTAACGCCCTAAATGTTGGTGCCTTAAGTAGTTGTCTAGGCCTTAACCCCCTTTGAAAATAGAGGCCAATCTTGATCAACCGAGATGTTTTGTGAAGCTCAGTATGTATGAATTCGACTTGCAAAATTGAAAAACATAAAGTGAATCAATTATATGTCAAAACATATAACTGTGTCCCACTTTTTGCATTTTTGTACCTTAGAAAATATGTCCCACAACCAAAACATGACCAAACACATAAAATAGTCAAACACATATTTTAAAAGATTTTTTGTACCTTCAGCAAAATATGTCCCACAACCAAAACATGACCAAACACATAAAATAGTCAAACACATATTTTTTAAGAATTTAAATATACGAAGGCGCAAGACATCTAGTATTTACTCGAATTTTTAAAAATTTTATAACATTTTTAAAGATTTATTTACATATGAGATTTTAATATATTTTTGGCTAGCAAGTGAAACACACTTAAACACTAATTTTAACTCATCTATTTAATTTTGTTCAAACAAAATCAAATAAATTATTTAGCCAAAAGGAGCATGGTGTATATTGATAAAATAAGGGAATATCCCAAACTAGAGTTGCGAAGGGTATCTAGAACAACTTGAGTGAGACGGTAATTTGTTTTACTCAAATTCTTGAAATATTTGCTAGGAAGGTGTTCATCAAGTCTTCTAATTTGAGGAGTTCTGTATTTTGAGCCCAAGGAGAAGGTACTATGATTTTATTAAGAAATCTTTTTATAGAAATCATGGCTGAGCTCAATCGGATGCTTAATTTTTCTAGTTATGTCATTTCCTTTCCATTTGGTTGCACGTGTATATTGAGTGATCCGTAATTGGCTCTCTATTGATGTCTAAGTGAGTAATAAAAATGTTAGTCTATGACTGATTTATTTTATGTGATCATGTAGATTTTTGTACCTTCCTTATGCACATATTCATAAAATTGTCCATATTGCAAGTATACCATGAAGAAAATGAGAAATGAACATGAAACGTGGAAAATAAATGTGTAACAATGCACACACAAGTAAAACAACACATGTTATACCTTAGAGAAGACTAGTTTGGGAAAACTCCTTCCAATCGACTATCACAAAAATGCAAGGGTACAAGACCATTTGTGCAGAAATCATCCAACTGTAAATATTTTTGCAAGTACACCTCAAACTGCAATTTAGAATCCAATTATTTAATTATGATTCCTACTTAACCTAATCATGTTCGAAAATCTATGAAAAAATATACAAATTGCGAATCAACTCAATAGTTGGCATGCCAATCAACCATTCCAATATGGTAAGTCAAATTGTTTTTCTATTTTATTTGAGGCATGTTCGATGACAACCTAACTCGCAAATGATTTTTGGTTTACGAGTTTTACCGTGGGTATATTCATATCTATGTATTGTCGGCACATGGACAAGTTCGTTCATGACCAACATTGTAACGCCCGTAAGAACGACGTTCAAGGAACATGCTAACACTTAACACTTACCCCAAAAATTGCGACTATTTTTTTGTACAAGATTAAGGATACAAGTAAAAGAGTTTACATAGGGTTAATCCCCTAGGGTACAACAACTTACACCACTAAACTCAACCCTACGGTTTAAGAACCAGGTCTACTAGAAGGTTAACATATTTTCTAATTCACTCTAGGGTCCATTAAACCCATTTCAACTAGGAAGGTAACATATTTTAATTTACTTAGTTAAATGTTTTCTTCTCCTTAATAATATTAAATCCTAATAAGGTTAGCCTCTTGCTTAATTAATATAAAATCATTATCTTAATAACTTAGGTCTTTTCTATTATTAACTAAAGTTTGATAAGGACTAACAAAGGTTTAACACTCTAGGGCAATAAAATGGCCCCATTCCCAAATTACACATACCCCTAAGGTTTTAAAAGCAACATTAATAAAATTCATTTTCACCTAACAAAGGTAGGGTTGATCCTCCACCCTTGGATCAAATCAATTCCAACCACAAGATCCTAGGGTTACAAGCAAGCCCTAAAATTCCATAAGCATTCTTATTAAACTCCTCCTTTATTCCATTCTTCTCATTTGGTCTATTTTCTTTTGTGAAAAATGTAGGTTGGAGAGGAGAAGGCCATGGGAGCAAGGATGAAGAAATCATGGAGGACTCTACAAGGACCAAGCTTAGAAGGTTTAGATTGTAGGTTTCATATTGTTTTCATTTTCATTCAAGGATTGGGAGGGATCTCTTTCCCCAATCTGGTTTTATTACAAACCATTTGTATTTGGGTTTTTAATTTGGGGCAAACCCTACCCCCATGAATAAAATGAGAAGAAATGTTTTAGATCCACTATTTGTATGTTTTATTGCTCAATTCCATGGGATTACTCTTTTTTACATGTTGGTAGTCATTAGTTAAATTTTACATCTTATAAATTAGTAAAAATCAGTTAAAGTTTTCGCACGGGGAGGATCCGCGGAGTTTTGTCGTAAGTGACAGAACCGCCGCCTAGAGTAGAATAGCGTTCACCTTGGACCGCCACCCTACCGAGCTGGCGTGTTACTGGGATCTGCCGCTTTGACAGGTGGCGGTCTGTTTAGAAAAATAGAAACTTAATTCCGAGGTTTTCTCAAAAACAAAAAGTTACAAAAAGGTGCTAAAATGCATTCTGAGCCTATTTTTGAACATATAGAGTTCCTCGTTTTATGATTTCATTCATATTGTTCTCTTCTTGGTTAAAATTTATTCATTTAAGCATTTCTCATTCCAAAAATAGTAATATAACTACAAGGTCTATTCTATCTTGTTCAACTAAATTTTCTTCATTATCAAGAGTTAAAAGAAATTTACATCTACTTCTAACATTGTTATCACCATTTCTAAATAGCAAATACTTTCAATTTGTTGTCTCTTCCATTCAATACAAATTATAGATTCAAAATACTACAATAACTTTATTTTTCTATTGAAAATGGCTCAAATCATTCAACACCAAGAATTACTTTTCCCACAATACAACCAAGATTTCAAATAAAAGAATTTTTTCTTTTCTATTTCTCAACCAATCTCCACAATACAAGTCTTTCTTCTTTTTCTTATCCAATAATACAATGCCACAATGAAAGAATCTTTCCTCTTCTATTTTTTACATACAATTTCAACCTCTACACTCATATATTTCTTTTTTCTCTCAAACAACATTACAATTTCACAATGAAGAAGACTTTCTTTTCCATTTCACAACTATTTCAACACAAATCTTTCTTTCTCTTTTCAAAATATAAATATTTGAATGCAAAATCTTCTCCACAAGATTATTACAAAGTCATCCACTCAAGGTGGGAAATAATACAAGAATGTAAATAAAGGAAACTACAATAATACAAGTTCTTCCACTCCAAGTGGGAATACAATAAGTTCTTCACAAGGAAAGGTTCTCGAGTCTCCAACAAAACTCCAAGCTTCACATATCCAATAAAGATATATCCTTCAAGATTGTTTGATTCATAACAAAATGGGGGAAAGATAACACTTTCCACCCAACCAAGACATCCAATGAAGAGGAGAAGTCATCCTCTTCATTGGCCCCCAAGCCCCAACCACATCACAATGGAAGATGATTTCAACACATGGCAACAACAAGCTTCCATTACACTTAACAAAATAGTTTCACAATCATTCCAACCACAATCAAAACAACAACATAAGAAGGAATAACTACCAAACAACAAACAACGAGGCTTAAATGAAAGCCAAAAGAGCAAGACATATGGGGAGGCCACTTATGCCTCCCAATGGGAATGCGTGCCCACCTTAAAGCCTCCAATACATATCTCAAATCCCTAAAAACTCTTATGCCTCCCTCAAGTACCCCTTATACCTCTCATATACTATTTTGTCTCCCGCAATCTCTTATGCCTCCCTCATACAAGAAAAAAATTAAGAATGCAAACATTCTTAAACCAAGGTGGGACACCCAACCCAAACTCTCTCCAAACAAGAAAGTAAACTCTTATGCCTCCTACATGAAATCTCCCCATAGTCTCCTCCTACTCCATACTTAGGAAATCTACCCACACCCAACAAGCATTCCAAAGGAAAACAACACTCAACACAAACATATAAACACAAAATAAAAGTATAACTAAAGCAAAGGTAAAACTCTTACCTCTCCATGGTAGAGCTTGTTCCAAGAATGTAACTCCAAGATCCTCAAAACCAAATAAGCATCCACAAGCTCCAACAATCCACAAGCACTCCAAAATAATCTTCTAACCCTCAAAAATTCAAGAGTCCCAAAATGATCAAGTAACCCCCGAACAAGCAAAAGAGCAACAATAAATAGAAAAGAGGGAGGAGGACGAGGTGGCTCCTTGTATGATGCCACATCACTCATCTTCAACTCCATATCACAAGTCAAACCTCAACCCCAATGCACCATAAATTGGTGGGTGAGAGGAATGACAAGATATTTGCACACACAAACTAAGCCCACACCCCCAAAGGACAAAGTTAAATATTTGAAATAAAGTGCAATAAACATTTCACTTTTTTCTCTTCCCAAAGCACATAATGGGGTCTAATTTTGACTCCCCAACCCATAGGTAGGGTTGGTATATCAATTTAAGAGGTGTGGGACAAGTTTAACTTGTCCCACAAGCCTTCAAAATTTTCCCTTAAGGTCAAATTCGAGTTTTCCATGAAGGGTAGAGTGTACAACACTCAAGATCTCAAGCATTCAACACACAACACAAAATCCAAGAGAAAATCAAGTCTAATAAATGATCTCCTTTTGGTCACATCTTTGATTAGTTTAGGAATAGATTAATTTAACTCTAATTGAGACACTTAGACCCATTAAGATAAAGGGGAAAACAATACATCAAAATTCTAAATAAATAAAACAAGTAAATTACATCACTAAAGGAAACACATACTAACATTAATAAAGGAACTAAAATAAAAGACAACACATGACCCCTTGGTCACAATTTCCCCCTAACCAAAATTCAAACACACACAATTACATGTTGCCATGGTGACCATTGTTGAATTCATCTAGAATTGTAATATGGTTGGTCTCAATCTCCTCGATGTTTGTTGTGAATACATATGTATGCCTGCAAAACACAATATACCTCATTCGGCCTCACGACCATATCAAAACATCCAAAATAAATAAGAAATTTAAATATGAAATCATCGATATATATATAAATATATATATATATATATATATATATATATATATATATATATATATATATATATAATAAATCATCATCTATAATTTCTAACATTTTATCACTATTATTCATTTCATCCATGTCAAAACGATCACAACATTATTTCAATTATCAAAGCCTACGCAGTTGTGGCGAAAAGATATTACATGTCGAAATATATATATATATATATATAACCATGCCCACAACATATCAACATTAAATATAACATGTCTTTAATAATCTAAATGCATCGTACATGAATCAAAATCATTAACCATCCAATATCCCTAGCATCTAGTATCAAGCTAAAACAAAAGTTATAACAATGTCCATAAGTGTAGTCGATAGTATCATAATCAATAACAAAAAGGTGTCGAAGGGAAATGGGCACTACATACATTGTCATGTAAGAACAAGGATGGGTTTGGTTCGGCACATACACGTCTCCAATGTTCTGTCTTTTTCCAAAATAGTTGAGGTAGAAAACACTCTTGGGCATACAAAATCCTCCCAAGGTATAGTTGCATGAGTACTAATACAAATGTGGATACAGATACGCCCAAGTTTTGACATACTATGATATGGATATGGCATATATGTATATTATTTATTTATATAATTTATTTATATAGAGTATTTAAATTACAATCATTTAATATATATATATATATATATATATATATATATATATATAGCAACTATTAATTTTAAATGATAAATGAATTTATATAGTAGATTAAAATTACATGTAAATTACAATCCTAGTCCAAGGGAAGGTAGGAGGTTGGGTATTTAATGTATTATACAAACTTACAAAGTTGTGTGGACCGATTAAAAATATATGAAATAAAATAAAAGAAGTAGACTAGGCAAAAGAATTAGATCAAAATAATCGTAGGTTGATTAGAGACAATGCGAAAATTTCACGTAAAAGAGTGAATTAACATTCTCACCTCCATGTCCTCGGTTGTTGTAGCTTAAATGCAAAATTGATGATCATTTGTAATTGTTAACAATTTTTTATACCTTTAAAGGATTTTTTGGTTAATTTCTTGAACTTCTAAATAAGATATAAATATGGTTTCCCTTCATACCATATCCAAATGTATTTTAAATGGTCCAATAAGGGGTTTGTATCTAGATACGATTGGGTATGATATGTGATCTGTCTCATACTCGTATCCAGATCCAGCATACGAATATGTAGCTCTAGTAGTAGAGGTGGCATATATGGAAACCACGTTCCTTGATTACACCTCAATAAATAAATGTGTGTTAGTTTAATGTGTTATTATTTATTCATAGGATTAAGGGTTAGTGTACGACATCGAAAATCAACATGTGACCTTCAGTCACACTCGACCTCTTGAGGTTGCGTCGGGATAACCGATGTGGAATGAGTTGTTAGAAGCACAATGGACTGAGGGAGGGATGAATCAGTCCTTATAAAATTTTCAATTAAATTTCAGATCTGAAACTCAAATTACTTTAATCAAACAACCACAATAATCACTAATTCAACTTTTAATGTGTGCATGCCATAAACCATCAACAATACATGAAAGCACAAGAACACCATAAGAACACAAGATATAAGTGGGAAACCCTCAAGGGGAATAAAACCCATTGAAACACAATCTTATATTTATATGTTTCAAATTTAGTGATGCACCAACCCCGCAAGAAGAATCAACCCTACAATGAGCACCAACCCCTAATTTTGTGAAACACCAAATCCATAAGGAGGCTACAACCCCCCAATATGATCAAGAACCCACTAAACCACCTTATGATGTGTAGATATCTGATTTTTTTCTACCATAACTGATGGAGATCCAATTTCTAGCTCACACTTCTTCACTCAAACCCTAGGTGACAAATCTTCACAAAACAAGCTCCACAATCACTCTAAAATTCATCAAATCCTTACTTTCATGTTCTATAATTTTTATCAACCTGAAACACACTTATTTCAGCTTCAAATAATCCTCAATAACTTGCAATCATACCTCACCTATGTCGCTCCTCCTTGCACACACTCAACTCGTTAATAAAAGCACCCAAAACATGCTTTTTAAATGTAATTCATCTTTCAAATTTAGGATCAAACTTTTCCCTCAAATTGGTTTGACCAATAAATAAAGGAAACATTAAAATTTGAAATACAACAGCTACATATGACCCATATAGGTCAGCCTAGCCAAAATCCTCTTTACATTTGTCAAAAATGGCTCAAAACCCATAGGGCACAATCTTAAAATGTCCTAACATGAGTCCCATACTTTTCATGACCCATGAACCTTTACATATGATTAAAATAGCATAAAAAATTAATACATGGTCACACATTTAATCAACCAATCAAAACATTTCATTTATTGGGCTCAACTCCCTTTACAATTCTCAAAATAGTTGTTTTGTGTACCCTTGAACACCCCTGAAACTTTATGCCGCCACCAAAACACTCATATTGAATGAAAGCATGCCTTGTAACCATTCAAAATTAATGGAATAGACTATAAAACACTTCTAATAATGTTATAAGTCATGAAACATCTCTCCCTCTCTCCTTTCTCTCTCTTCAAATCACAACAAGATTTGCTTTCACCAAATCAACCTACCAAAAAGGTTATTTCAAAGGTTAGCTCATAAAATCAAATATAAATGCATTCAATACTTCCAATTGGATATTTTAGATGTAAAATTCACCCTTTTCACATTAAAGGTGATAGGAAGCATCACCAAATCCATTTCATGCTTAAAACAATGTCAAACTTACACAAAAACAAATGTTGTCTTGAACTACCAAAAATATTCTTTCTCAAAGAATGCCTTGAAAACCCTGTCATATGACCTCATCATGAGACAAACCATATACCATTAGAAATCTCTATGAATCTTATTTCCAACACAACTTTTATCATTTCAAGAATCCACCTATAACTCAAGATATGGCCAAAACACTAAAGACTACTTTTTGAGATCCCAAAACTACCCTTTGACCAATCAACCTATTTGGACCTCAAAACTTTTTTGAACTTGATCTGAAACCTCCATGGAAATCTAGAAAAAATCACATGGATCCCACAATGACAATTTTCCATAGCTCATTTGACAACTTTCCCTCAAACTGGAACTCTTGAAATTTTTGTTTTTAGGTGGGTCCCACATATATTCAAGGCCTCAAATATATATTTTTGGAAATAAAGAGGAGTCTAAAACAATGTAAAATCATCAAATTTGAGTTTGCAATCAAAATAGACTCATAATACTTCACCTTTTGCAAATTGCTCCTAGCTAGGGTTTAATTAGGGTTTTTGACCTTCTTACCTTCTTAACATTCATTCATAAAAAATAATGATCAAAATAACCTCATTATTATTTTGAAACCTTATTTATTTATCTTATGATCTACCCTGAAAGGCTCAAGGTCCCATGCAAAGCATATTGTCCACAACAAGCATCGAAGTTCAAACTTGAGCTGGATTTTGCATTGTTCTTGACCATGTCTTACCAAAACTTGCATAAATTGCAAAATACTCATCATGGCACCCTAAAATTTTCTGAGAGAACTATGACACATCACAATAACATCTCCAATCATCATAACATCAATACCATTGCCCAATCTCTCCATTTACTAAGACTTACCTAAGCAAACATGTTTGATCCTCACTGTAACAACTAGGACCAACTAGAAGAGTGCAATAAATGAACATGGAATCTCTAAAAATGACCCAAACATACCTCATATGCCATGATATACCTTATTATATGTTTCCATGAGCTCATCTAGCCCCAATGCACTTTATCACACCTCCAAGCAAGCATACTGCTCCCAATGAGCACCTGTAACATGGAGATGTACCTGTATATATGTACCATACAACTATTGTGAGTGCATAAGCACCCTCAAAACTTGTTATGCATCATGTCAACATGCCTCTCAATTATACAAGAAGCTCACACTATCAAACTATGCCTTCTGGACACCTGTATAAGTTTGCTTAGAGCAAGCATACCTTAATAAATCTTCATGTAGCAGCTCATAACCATCTAAACCAGTAAGTATGTTAGCATCTCAATCAACATCATGACATCATCATACAACATCCAATTTGTCATTAATGTGATTTTGCATCAATGACAACACTTATTAGGCCTACATGTCAACAATCTCCCCCTTTGTCATTGATGGAAAACACCATGAACTTCTCCCCCTTTTTACATTAATGACAATGGCTAGTGTAATTCTTATCTCATTCACTTGAACCATCTTCATACCTCCATGATTTGGTTAGAAACATCAACCAAAGGTCTCAATCAAGCCTCTTCTTCTTGATTTTTCTCAAAAACTAAATTTTTCCTTCATGCAAATGTCAAGCACCCCTGAAAAACATTGAAATCATATGAAAAACATCAATACACCATAAAAGAAACAAATTCTCACCTTGCAAGGGGCTAAACCACCATAAACCATCTCCTAGACATGTAAGAGCACCATTTTCACCATATACCCTATTTTGAATTTCTTGCAGCAATTGTAGTGATCTTCTGGGAACTAAACCAACTTCATCATTAACATGCCAAAAATGTCAGTTCATGAGCTCATCAAATCATCACTCACCTTTCTTGACAAAAATTCATTATCTCTAGGCATATAATTAACTTTTTCAATACATTTCCTTGTTCTTCATACCATACATGACACCAACTTCCCTAAACAAGAATCTCGGTGCATTTTTGACCATTTTCAACGTCCTACATCAGGTTAACCATACTTTGACTCATCCAAAAACACTCTCCTTAGGCTTAACATGCCTACTTCTAGCTCTTGAGCACAAACTTGACAAATTATGCTAACTCACATACCTTGAAATCACTCTTGCAACATTTTCAAATCCATAAGCACCATTTTCAGTCATATATAGACATTTCTAGATGAGATAAGCAACAACATACCTTTGAAAGCAATAACAACAAGAAAACATCATCTTCATACCTTGGGTGATCTTGAAAACACTATTTCACTTCATGAAGCTTGAACTCAGCTCCCTTTTCATGAAGAGCCTACATAGACCATAGTCAACAAATTTCTTGCAAGAATTAACACTTTCATCACTGTTAGCAGATTGAGACCAGTATAACTATATCAAGACACCAACTTGAGGTCCATGAGGTGATTTGTAGCACTTAAACATCTGCAACAACTTACGTTGGGGCTAATCCATACTATCCCTATCCTTGGAAGCAACTATACATCATTAAGCCATACAAAATTTGTCTCGAGATCACGTAGCTCTATCACACTCACTCCATAAAGGAATAGACTTATAATAATGCATAACATTGATCAATCTATTTACGAATGAGCCACTTCCACATGTATACATCATAAAAATTCTCATTCAAGGGATTGAAGACATGATTGGACCCCAACATGATAATCATTATACAAGAGATGAGATTCTACATCATGTAGGTGACACCTTTGAGCAAAGAAGCAAGTACTTCTTACCTTGACACCTATTAATGGTCTTCTCCATGTACCATTTCATTGTAAATGTGGATAGATAACTAACTCAAACCTTTAAACTGAGATAAGACCTTTAAATCATGAGTCATACCTCTTCAATCTTACAAGTATGTCTCTTATACCTGTAGATGATCATTCTTCCTTCATGTAGCACCTAGAAGGTCTTCACAAGCATATTGTAGACACCAAAAATTGGGTCACAGTCCCTGTGGTTCATTTTAAGAGACCTCTTGGAAATCGGAGGTGGAGAATACCTCGCGAATATCCTCAAACTGCGGTTTCGCGAGAAGCTGATTTTTTTGGGGGTTGTATGAAAAAATTTCACCTGATTGTCAAGTGGTGCGACAAAAAGGCGCGCACGCACGCAGAGATTTTGCTATTGCACATCAAGAAATGTACGGTGACACGGTGCGTCAACAACCTTGTTGACGCGCATCACTGAGGTCTCTGTTGACGCATGTCACCGAGGATGCTGTTTATTTCAATCCCCGCCGCGACCTCGCAGCCTCCCACCTCGCTTTCCCATAAAAAATCTCCGTTTCACGCGTCAACACCGCCCTTGTCATGCGCGCCTTTACTTCCTCATCACGCGTCAACACTCTCCTCTCTCGCGCATCACCACTACCCAAGTTACACGTCAACACTTCCTCTATCGTGGCGTCACTACTTCCTCTGCCGCGCATCACCATCGCTTTTTCTATCGCGTGTCAACACTTCCTTCGCATCATGCGTCGCCAACACTCATCATTGCCGCGCGTCACCACACACTAAGTCACGCGTACAACACTTCCTCTAATCGCGTGTCACCACTTTTCTATCGCGTGTCACCACCGCCCAAGTCGCACGTCAACACTTCCTCTCGCTGCCAACACTCCCTCTCGCCGCGTGTCACCACGCCAAGTCACGCGTCAACACTTCCTCTCTGTCGCGCGTCACCACTTCCTTTGTCATGCGTCACCATCGCCTAAGTCGCTGGCGTACCACTTCCTCTCGCCGTGCATCAACACCTCCTCGCGCTGCTAGTCGCTTGTCACCGACCAAGTTGCGCGCTGGATCAACACTTCCTCGTCACGCGTCACCATTCCTCTCGCTGGCTCACCATCGCTTTCAAGTCGCGTCAACACTTCCTTCGCCGCGCTCAACACCGCCTTAAGTCGCACGCCAACTCAAGACAAGCTGTTGTCGTGCATTAACAATCATAAAGGCACACAAGAATCTAAATCTCGGGTGCTTAAGGGTATGCGAGTTCAAATTTCACAAAGTATTGGTAATTTGTTAACTACTTGAGGTATACTACCCAAATAATCAGCTAGGTTTTTATAAGAGATGTTTTCAAATGAAGGCAAAGCCGAATTTTAAAAAATATACTATATATTTTAGGCGAATAGGACACCAACTCACTCCGAATAATTCACCTTTTCAAATTTTCATAAAATGAAATTTTCACCATATTCGAATATTCGCACGCAAAATTATCCCTCGCCCTTGGTTCCCATTAATTAATTCATGTAACGTGTCCAGCTAACCATGATCCCTTACCCCACATTCATATTACTTTAATTACTTACAATTGAATTAATATTCATTCTCACACTATTAATTAATTTAATTACTTTAATAAATTTAATTTACACCTCACCTAGCCACATCACCTAAACACCTCACCATGGACTTATTCTTAGTCTATTAATTAACTAAGACTGAGTCTCTACTTATCTTAACCAACTGGGACTCTTTCAAACCCTAAAATTAAATTCTTATTCCTTCTCCAACAACACTCCTGCTTATCTAAATGCTAACCCTCACTTGAGACCCAAAATGACAATCAGAGCACGCCAAAATAGCAAAGATTTGCCTATTTTGGAAAACCTAGATTTCCCGCCTTAACTGACGCCAATTATTCTTCAACTAGCACCAATCACCTAATCGTCACCGGTTACCTTAAATATGTTCTCACAACCCATTACCGGGGTTGGTCATTTTGAGTTTTGGAGAATTCTATCATATTCAATTGTGAATAAGAGGTTTCTAAGCATCTGCAGACACAGGATCTATTCACCCACAAGCTCAAACAAACACCGAGGCTCATCCCAAGGCCTCGTGGATATTCATGGGAGCACTGGGCATATTGCCACGACACTGACCATAAACTTCTTCACAAGTCAACTATTTCCTTTACTTCAACCACCAAGTTTGCAAACACAAGTAAGTATATATGATTTGCATCATTATGCATTTTCTTAAAATTGTA
The DNA here is from genome assembly GCA_018340775.1 of Taxus wallichiana var. yunnanensis. Classification (NCBI taxonomy): domain Eukaryota; kingdom Viridiplantae; phylum Streptophyta; class Pinopsida; order Cupressales; family Taxaceae; genus Taxus; species Taxus wallichiana. The sequence continues at coordinate 864,058,081 of CM031242.1, forward strand.
AGATCATTATTTTTTTCAATTATAGTTTATTTCTTCTTGCATTCCTCTTTTCCCACCTTCTTACCTATCTACCCATCGAGCCACCCATAGCCTCCCGACCCTCTATACCTGCCATTTAGGCATTTCTTAGTTTCCCTAGAACTATTACAAACCCAACCATTCTCTATGCAATCACAAAGACGTCCAAAATTGATTTTATTTAATTACCTCCGAATTTCCCCTATTGATGTATGTCACCTTAACCATCATCGCTTTACACCCTCAATCGACATAAGTCACCTTGACCGGCGTTGATATCTATGCCTATTAAATTTACCTCGACTAAAGCAAGCTTCCTAATCCCCAAAATCAACCTAAACTTCACCAAATCTTACCCAAACCCTATATGTGACCCTCATACCACTTGCACAACTTGCAACCTAACCATCTAGACTTTTACCAATGTAGTTATCAAACATTTAATTGTATTGACACGTATAGTAGTCCGAGATACCCGAATTAGAACACTAGCATTAGATTTTTTTATTTGCATGTTTATTTTTTTTATATTGAGTTATATATCAATGGGTTAATAACCGTCAAGGAAGTATCACACTTCCTAGATCTAGCTCATGCTAGACAATCCACTAAATTTTGCTATTAATTGTATCTTGTGGTCTTGCTTTGTATTACAGGTAGTGCTTCCCAAACAAAAAGGAGTTCTCCATAATCATTTTGGATTAGGAAGTCATTCACGCATGCACAACCTTTGACTGTCTATTACATGCATTCCTCCATGGCCTTCTACCCTTATCTCTGTTTCATTTTCTACCACAATCCGGTGAAATATTTGGCATGATTCTGGTGGGACCCATCAGGGGTTCTTTTGCATTGTTCATTCCTAGGTAAAAATTGTGTGATTATTTCCCTTTTGAAAGTAATCACATTAAATTTTCTTCTCTAGAATCTTCCTTCTTTCTATTATCTAAAAGAAACTTTTCTTTTGGTGTTTTAAAAAGAACGTCTTATTTTCTATTGTACTTCATTAGTGAAAGAGAATTTCTCTTCATATTTTCTACTTGCTACATCAAATTTAATTTTGAATTGGAGTTTAAAACACTTGCATTTCATCTTGGTGTGTCACATTATATCTCACATTAAATGAGGGAAACATATACGTTGGAGGTCATGACCATCTAATGGTTGACTAATTCAATGATAGTTCACTTTGCACATTCTCTTTGTCAAACCACTTAAATAATTTACACACTTCTTAAACATTATCTTTATCTCGGAAGAAGTTGTCATGATCACATGATCAAAGGATTGACAATGGACTCCCAACTGATTTATCTCTGTCTCATTATCTCAAAGAAAATTCCCCCTTTCACCAAAACATACCTAAAACCATCCTTAGATCTTGGCTTCCCATAGCACACCTTTTTTAAACCACAAACTCCATTTTATTCACAAGTCAGTCCCAAATGGCATAAGCCAGAACGTAAAATCCACCACGTAGGATTGCATTTTTGTTAGTTTTTGCTTGATTTACATTTTGAGGTGAGTTCATTTTCTTCACTTTTTTTTTTCTTTCCCCCTCCACACTGGTAGTTGGTGTATTCTGAATGTTTTTTGAGTTTGTTAGGGTTCATCATTTTCATACTCAAGTTTCTAGGTTGGTATTTTATCTAATCTAAGTCATTAAATCCATATTTTCTCCATCTTTAGAATTTCACAATCATCGGCGTCGGTCTTATGACTATCATTGGTTTACTCCTCTATCATCATTAGTTTACGTAACCATTGTCGGATTTTCAACTTTTTTGGTCATTTTACCAAAATAGCACTCATCACATTTCTATTCTTTCGGGGTTCCTCAGATACTTCACCATACCTCGAGTATTTGAAAATATTTGAAAATCTAGATTTATCTTCATTTTCATCAGTTATTGCCACATTTGCAAAGCTTTTTATTCTTCACAAGAATCGGAATCGGTCACCCTAATAGTCATCGGTTACCATCTATTACTATCATTCGGTTGCCAAACCGCCATCAATTCATGTGTTTTAATTTTTCAATTAAAACAACACCATTTTTTTCACCTTTAGAGATATTTTTCTCCATTCCTTTTGTTCTTTTGTGTCATTTACAAAGATCAGGTTACGAGTGGCTATACTTACTCACACTATTTTGACTCGTAGCAAGCCAACGCCCTTGTATTTCATGCTAGCCTTGCCGCGCTCGGCCTATCCCATCACTACCTTCCATCTTGTCACCTATGGATCCCAATCATCCTATCACCATTAGTACTGGTGAGGAGGAGTTCGAAATACTCCTCGACCAAAACCACACTTTCTTATAATATTATGTCACCCATTCATCCACTGGAGCTTTATCAAGATAGTTAGTATATGACATGCCTGTGTCCATTCCTCCTACCCTCGCACCTACTTCTGCGTCAACTACTACTAGCTCGGCCTTACCTTCTTCCACCTTACCACTTGTGGTGTCCCAACTTGACCCCACATCATCAATATATGTTGCACTTACGACATCTATCGTCTTTGATGTCAGTTGTTCCTATGGTGTCAACAACTTCTTCATCACCGCCCAATGTAGGCCTATCTACACCTTCCATCTCTTATATACCTATTTCCTCTCGCCACTCATGGTGTCGGCATCCCCACTCCCTTCCAAAACATTATCCTCTCTATCCTTTAGTCACTTCCTCTTATTACGACGAGATTCATTACATCCACTTCACCTACCTACACTTATTACCAATAACCTCCAATTTCATCTTTGGCTTACTCGTGATAGTTGCCACATACATTTATCCCTCCCTCACAATTTTCATACTTGGCACCACCACATACTAGGATGCCCTCCACGTGATACCTCCATCATCTACCCCCTTATACTACGCATGAGGTGCCCAACCATCACAACCTACCAACGATCTTATAAAAATGATGATGGAAAAATGCAAACATTGGAAGCATCGGTCTCTAGCACATGTACCTCTTTGACATATGACAAAATTTGCAATGAGCCCATTCATCCATCTATTCCCATTCACCCATACCATACACATTTGGAAATGCATAAATTCAACTGTTTCAATAGCAAATAAGACCTGCAACAACACTTGCAGTCTTTCAAACATGGGTGTTATTTGATCACTCATGACGTCGCTCTGCTCTTTCGAACATTCCCAATGTTCTTGATAGGACCTACGTTGGATTGGTATAGTGGTCTACCAAGGCATTCCATTTACTCATTCAACGAAGTAGCTCAAGCCTTCATGGACCATTTTTCGATCAATATTGTCAAGAAGGTCACCATGACCGACTTGTACTCAACCCAACAATACGAAGATGAATCTATCGCATATTTCCTCACTCGTTGGCGAAGCCTCATCAACCAACTCACATTCCAGTTGCCTTAAACAAAGCTAATAGAGTTGTTCACTAGGGCTTGTGCTAAGAACATCTCACCAACTCTCCTAGTTCAAACCTTCCACACATTTGACGAGGAATTCACCATGGCTTGAAAACTAGAGATTTGCACCATTGAGGAGAATAAGATACAATTACGTGACAAGAACTTTGCGTTTTTAAAAAAAGATACATCTTCTTCCTCTAAACCACAAAATAAATACTCCAATGTAAAAGGATCAACCCATGCGGTAGTTTTGAAATCTAGCCCATCTCACCCATCTAATCAAGCAAATCCTTCTTCCAACCTTTCTCCTATGCATACTTTCTAGTTCAAGTGGGAGAAATGAAAATACACTCCCATAGGAGAACCCTATTCTTTGGTTTTATAAAATCTTCTAAACGTTGGAGCAATTACTCTTCCACCCGTCAAACCACATACTATTTTTGACCCCTCTCGTCCTATGCTAGCATGGTATAAAGAGAATGATTACTGCAATTATCATCACATTTGAGGTCACAATGATGGTAATTGTATCACCTTCAAGAATATATCCCAAGAAATGTTAGATAATAGAGATATCATCTTGGATAACCCTAATGCACTAGAAAATCAGAAATTTTACATTTTTAAGAAGTCGTTCCCAAACCAAGCCCCATCGTCTAACCAAACAAGTGAACCCTCAACTAGTAACAATAACATTCGTGAAGTTCATTCCATTTTTTACATCATACCAACTCTCCCGATTTCCTCCCAATCCATCTATCGAGGAAATTATTGTGTGAGCTCCTTTACCCATAGAGGAGTCTCCCTTATCTCCCCCTTCACCCACAGAGGAGTATGTCATATATACCGATACGTTTCCCCACATGCCTCTCAAACCAATAAACACCCTACATAATTATCTCTCCTACGCGCGAATGAGCCATGCTCATCTTCCTCCTCTTTGCCGACCAATGATCGTACCTCATCCTACTTGTCATCTCACCTACCCATAGAGGATCCATTGGTAGCACCCCTTCCTATGGGTGATAATTCTCCTTTGGCTTTCAAAGATCCTGTTGACTTGCTCTCGGCTCTTCTACCTACAGATTTTGAAGCCAACCATTTCCCTATCTCACATACATTGTTTACGAGGATTAATACTAAATCAACATCATCCTCTCCTACAACGATGTCATTTTCATGTTTGGATGATCACTTAGATTATGTTGACAATTCCCTTCTTTGGGGACCCCTTTGGTTACCTTTTTCAAGTCAGGATGTAAATGTTGTCTATGACACTTCCACGATCTATCCAAAGATGTTTTAGACGACCAAACAAACCATGCCTATTTCAATAGTAATGAATTCTTCTTCATCGTCCTCGCCCACACCTAAAACGTCATCCTCAAATGGAATTTTTCCAATGCCTAAAGCCTTACCTATACCTTTATCTTCCACCACACCCAAACCCATCGCTACTTTGGGAGTCATGCCGACATCAAGCCTAGTCCACCCTCCTATCAAACTTGACCTAGTCATGTTCTCATAAACCAATGCATCGACTATTCCCTAACCTAAGAGGATGACCCAACCTCTTAGAATGCATCCACAAATTTCACCCGCTACCCCTCTATCACCTTCACCCCTTCCGTCTATCCTAGGACCTCATCCATCAACCTTGGCCAAACAACCTCCTATCCAAGGTAAACTAAAAACCACAATATCCCACCTCCTCATCATGATCCTCGATTACACCCAAATTACCTACACAACACACACCTTTTCCATCACCTACATCTTTTTTTCCACCTATACCTACACCACTTCCACTATCCTCATCATTACCTCTCGATTTTTCCTTCCTTCAACCAAAACCATCCATCTTGCCTCTTCCCACAACCTTCACCACACCTCCATTATCTCCTTGGATAGCTCATCCCCTTCCATCATCTACCTTCCTTCTACATCACACACTCCTTCTACACCTTTACCCAAGAAGGTGCACCCAAAACCCAAAACACACGATCATCTCAAAAGGTAGTTAAACCTACATCACCTTCATCCGCTAGATCATCTACTACATCTTTAATCAAGAAGATGCAATCAAAACCCAAAACCATACTACCTACCAATTAGGTGGTCATAATGACTTAAATTCCAATTCTATTCCCTGTGGCACCTCTTCCACCAAAACCACATGACACTTATTTCGCATTGTGACCCATGGTAGGGTCTTACGCTAATATCCTAGCTAATATTTTAGAAACCTTTGTCATCACTTTACCACCACTTCGACCTTACAACCCACTCAAACCTAAACCAAAATGGTTTGATGATACAAAAATTTACGCTTACCATAGTGTGTCGGGCATGATGTGGAAAATGTGAGGCTCTTAAGACAATTCTTCTCCAACTATGTCCTCGTAAAAATAATTTTGACGAGGATGATCTTTTAGATGAGGACCCCATTTTGCTTTCACCGATCACCACACCTCCTCACTCTTTACCTATTCAATGACCTGCATCTCTACCTCCGCAACCTTTTTACCCTCCTCCAACATTTGAGATCAATATGGTCCGCATAAGAGAACTATCCAAAACCCCACCAAAATGCCAGTGCGCCCTACTCATTTCACAAGGCTCTTATCTTGCACTTGGTTTTTGTCCCTCATGTTGTTACACCTTCATGACACACCTTCACAATATCCCTCTCTTCCTTAGATTAACATGATCCAGGTGGACACTCGCGCCCAAAAGAACAAAGGAAAGGAGAAAACAACTATCTCATCCACTAATTTTTACCCAATATCCCAACAGCACCTACCCCAAAAATCACCATTCATGGACCCACCCACCCTATTTCGACGGGGTTGCCCATCATACAATGATTAAACAATTACACTAGTCTCCCCTTAAAATGTCTTTATACGACCTAGTCCAAACCTATGAGTCTCATCGACATGCCCTCATGGAGGTTTTGTAATCTATTAAGGTTTTACCAAATGACCCTACTCCCTTGGCATCCATTATCACTCCTGACCATGTGGCTTCTCTTACCACTTCATCCATTTCCTCTTCACCAGTTTCCACTCATTAAGTATCCACTCTCGTATCTCCCGATGACAAGATTGTACCTCTCCAATCAAATGATCTTGATCCCACCCTATTCATTTTTTCTACATTGATAATATATGTGTTTGTCATGTTATGATTGATGGCGGTGCGATAGATAACATCATTTCCTCCCATACATACAAAAAAATGCATCCATTCCAATATAATACATAATAATCCAGTTATGTTGCGTTCATTCAATGATGCCATGACTTCTAAATTGGGCACCATCATTCTCCACATTTGTGTAGGCCCCATACCATTCCAAAATTATTCTATTTTAGAAGGGAAATTTCCATACAACGTGCCGCTTTGATGCCCTGGATCTGCGCATCATGGGTTGCGTTCCTCCAACTTACACCTTTGTTTAAAATTTGAACATGAAGGACATAATTATACTAAGGACATTGATGTAATTATACTATTCTATTCCCTTCATTTAATCCCTTCTCCATTCAAGACCTAAAGGGTAAGTGCACCGAGTTGGGGGGACAATTAAGTGGACATCAAATCCTGAATTTTACATTAAAAGCAGAAAAACATCAAATTTAGTCTTCCATGACTTGAACCATGCCAAAAAGTAAAAATGAAATTGTCATCGATCCATTGATGTCCTTATATGTGTCATGCTTAAGGAATGAATAGAATAAGATAAATTCATAATTTTTTACTGAGGGGTGTTGTTATTCCCTTCATTTAATCAACTCATCAAAATGTGATGTCATATTCAAACCATGGTGAAATTATAAGCATGTTCAAAAGAAGAATCTTTGATTTCAATATTTTTTAGTGAAGTTATTGCAAACGAAAAGTGTTTTTTTGTATTTTACCACTTTCATGGGGATCATAAAAATAAAATATTTAAAAAAATACAAAATAAATGTCTTAAGGACATCTAACTTCTCACCAAAGGAGAAAAATATAATCAATTTTGGTCATCAAACTATGAAAATCTTATAGGTGTTTTTGGAAGTAAAAATACCAAGTCATTGAAATGAAGTTTAATAGAAATAATCACATTTTTTTAAAAATGTATTTTAGAAACTAGAAATCCGGAACACATTATATAAAGATAATTTTTTCAATTAAAAGCGTATGTATTGTTAATAATCCCTACAAGTTGATATTATGTTGAAAATGATGGAAAGAAAATAAGAATATAATGTAGTACACTATGAAAACTGTTGGAAGTAAACATACAGAACAAGTATACAACACTTGCTCGATTTTAACTTGACCGATTTTAACTGAAGAATTAAAAACGATACGTCGAAATTGATAGATCTAAACTATTTTCACTAAAAATATAAATAACAATAATGAAGATCTTGGTTCTTGGGGGAGTGGGCCCTTGCTCCTCCTTGAATCAGGATTTGACAACTTAAAATTCTCTCAAAATATAAATGGCTATTTTATTGATAAAATGTTCTGCATTAAAAACGTGTTGGATATGTGTATATCAATATATATCTATCTCTTGTTCTATATCTATATTTCTATATAAATATCTCGCAGTACTCGTGTTGGATATATATATATATATATATATATATATATATATATATATATACTTCCTCTAGAGATACATTTACACTCATAGATGCCCCAATGATTCAGATGGAATCAAATAGTTCCCAAAATAGATGCTAAATCAAAATGTGACTGGATGTAAAATGATAAGATAACTATCCTAGATCTAAGATCGAAATCTTCTAATCCCTCCCTAATTGAAAGGGTCATTGATGCTAAATCACTGGATGTTGTTGGAATAGACAAACTCCCATCATTTTGGAACTTCCCTAGAAAATCGTTCAAGATCAAAACCGTGAGATTTCTAGGGCTATACATAGGAATTCTGCAACTAAGTCCAAAAATTCTAGAACTAAATACTAGAGTTCGGAACTAAGTCCGAAAGTTCTAGTTCCAGAACTAGGTGATAAATCTTGTGACTATGTAATGGAGTTCGGAACTAGTTTGGAAGTTCGAAACTAAGCTGTATTGAAACAAATAATTTCAAAAACATGCTGACCACTTCATACTTTGTTCTTCCGCCTAATTGTGACTTGCTTTATTACAAAACTGAATTTCCAAAACACTTTGTTAGGAATTATAGAGCTTTTAAATGTTAGAATCATAATCAACAAAAGATGGAAAATTACATCCTAACTCATATCAAATCAAACAAAAGTCACAAAATGTAGTCAAACTTAATAAAAAAGAGAGTAAGATGAGATCATTTATTGTACATTTAACGGGCATATTTTGGCCTCATAATTTCCCCCATTCTTACTTGTTTGTAAGTCCCTTTACAAATTTACTCTTCAAATTTAGGGTTATATATTTTGCATTCCATTTGATTGCTTAGGTCAAATGGCTGGATCTGAATATCCCAATGCTTTAATTCAGAGGTACTATACCTTGCTCCTCCTTCTACTTTCCTCTGTCATTCCTCAAATTGAGTAGGATCTTGAGGTTCTTTGTTTTGCCAAGGAGATATGGGGGTGAGAAGTAGAGGGGGCCTTGTTCACATTCCTATCCATATGCGCCTATGGGCTTCATTGATCCGCGGAATTATTGTGCATAAAGATTTTGCTCTTTTTAGACTCCAGATCAAATTTATAGGGGATATTACTTCCCTTCTTCTCAAGGAAACCGTGAGAAGCTCCCACCTTTTCAAGCATCCCTCATAAATGTCTTCAAAATTTTCCTCCTCATAGGAGGTGAAGGCATCAATACTTTTTTGTAAACTGGAAAATAATGTGTCTTGAATCGTTCATCAAAGGCATGGGTTCTAAAATGTATGAAGAAAGTAGATGGTTTACCATAGTGAGCTCTCATGCAGAGACCAGTCAAGCTAGCTTTCAATAGAAACTTAGAATCCCTTTCCTTCCATGCAATCTGATTTTGAAGAATAGAGACAAATGCATTAAGCTGACTTTCTCCTACATACAAATTGATCATAAATCCTGTGTTCTTTTCTAGCATCAGATTACAAAGATAGAATTCACAGAGAAGGTTTTTTTGCTCTGTACTGGCTGAAGAATAAGATGCCATGAACTCAGATTCATCTTTTATTTCGTGTGGAAGGCCACATGCAATCCTTGACACCTTCGTGTGAGTGAATTATTCTTCTAGAAACACATTATATGTAGGAGAAGGTCTCCGCCTGCAAACAACTTTTCACTCATTATGCAAACCATTTATACTTTTACAAGACATCTATATTTATCTTCTTCTTCTTTCTAAAAATTTTCTTCCCATTCCTTTCTTGCTTTCTTTTCTTCTTCCATTTTGCTTTTCAAATCCTCATTGGATGTTTTAACTTCACTGAGTTCCCTACAAGTATCATCCCATAACTACTTGAGTGGAAAATAAGTTAATTTAGTTTGTGCAGAGACTATTGACACAACATTCTGTCTCCTGGAAGTTTGACATTCTTCCTCTTTCTCCATCAACTTGTTGTTTAATTCCTACTAATTCCTCAGTCCTGGCTGCAAGCTGAGTTGTTAGTTCTTTAATGAGCATTTCTCTCTATTCTAATTTGAGTTTGAGGAAATCCAATTCCTCATCCTTTTCCCTGATAATGAGCTCTGCTTTGGACAAAAACAAAGCCTGTTTAACCTGCTATTTTTCTTCTTTCTCTGAAATTTCTTGGGGAGTTGAGCATTCTTCTTCTACCAAAGGAAATTTCCTTTTTGCCTCCAAGATGCCAACTCTTCTTCTTCATGTGATAATGCTGCTGGTTCACCCAATTCTTGAAGAACTTGTTCTTCAAATCTCTCATCTTCTTTTTCCATCTCAGTTTGGCTTGGTCCAGGAGGAGTCATGGCCATGCTGCCCAAAATATCAACAACCTCTTTTTCATCTTTTCATGTTCTCTCATTTCCTCCGAGATTTCTCTAGACCTCTTATGAATTCTTCTTCTTTGAGGAACTTTAAAATGCCCAAGATGGGTCTCCTCCTAGATATTTTTCTTATTTTCACTTTCTACTCTTGCTTGGGTGAACTATCACCATCAAAGACACATATTAGCTCCCTGTAGATGGAGAAGGGGTTTCCTTTAAAGGTACAAATGGTTATGTATTTCGATCCTTCTTCCGAGATCTTCTTCTTTTTGGCATATTCTATCTTCCCATTTCCTTATTTTCTTTTATAGGGCATCAATTTCCAAATTAGTTGAAGGAGAAAAAGGAGTTGCTATTTCCCTCCCGATAATATCAAGGATTTTCTTAAATTTGTTAAGAAACTTCTCCCAAATTTCTTCTCCATTTTTCTTTGATAGAAAATGATGTTGCATACCAAATGAACTAACCCATGATGTGTAATTGTTCCCACACCCCAGGAATACTTCTGGGCCATGGTGGATAGAGTCAAAAAGAAACCCTGGAAGGTTTACTATATATTTTGGTTTTGTAGCTCCATATCTAAGATATATGAGCATCTTCAGGACTTCTCTTCCTACCAACCCAAATTGACCATCACATGTTAAATACTTGACTATCCAAAATGCCACTCTATCAAAGGGTTTGGGAAAACTGGCCCTTTTGACCCCTTTTATGATTTTCTTCATGTTGTAAATGTATTGGGGTTCAATTTCCCCTCATGTAGTAGGGTTTTAACCAGTTCTTTCAAGGTCCCTTTGATGGGATTTGGGACATGCACAATTGGCACCCTTGACACATTGCTTATTATTTTTTTCTCCAAGAGAAAAATCGTAATTTTATTCCAATAAGAGAAAAATTACATTAAGAAGATGCAAACAGCATTCCAACATCACCAGAAATTGGCCACAAGAGAAAAGTAAAAGAGAAAGTGCAACAAGAAGATCCACCTCAGAAAAATCCCGCAGGTGTCCCAAAGAACAACGCTATGGAGAAATGTGTGTATCTCCAGCACTGAGGAGAACGTATACCAAGATATGAACCCAAGATCAAACTCAGAGAAACCCAAACCTCATGCCAAAAACAACAAGGACATAAATGATTTACCTGCCCATGCCATTCAGAATTCCAAAATCCCCCAAGTTTAGTAGGCCCGCAATTGATTCCTCACTCAGAGTCCTTTTCTAATATTCATGGAAAGGCCTGTGATAATGTTCAAAATGTGAATTCTCCTATTGTTCATGTATTTGCATCTGCCCATATCTCATACTAATGCCTTCCTTTGACAGATGATCCACCATAACATTGAGCTCCCTGAAGATGTGAGAAATCTCAAAATAATCGAAAGCAAACACAATATCTTTGATATCCTTTAGCAATGGTTGAAGATGGGTATGGTGACATATTTGTCACCCTTTGATCCAATTGACCACAAGCAACGAATCCCCCATAACCTGAATGGATTTGATAGATTTCTCTAAGGCAAACAATAAGGAGTATTTGAGAGACAATAGTTCAACATAATTGTTTGTGCCATTACCCAGACCCATACTAATTTTATAAAAATGTGAATCAGAAAGGTGTAAGACCCCCCCCCACCGCAAATAGATGGTTCACCCTGAGCAGCGCCATAAAAAAGAAGCCATGGTAGGTTCTTGTTGATGGGAGCTTTCACCACTTTCCGATGTCTCGATGTCTTTATAAAATAAAAAAGAAATAATACGATTCCTTGAGCAGCTACCAAGCTTGGGTTCGATTGTTTTTCCTCAAAAATGTTCTTGTTTCATGCAATCCAAATACCCCAGCAGATAATTAGTGGAAGAGCTTTCCTATGACGATTAGGTGCACTAGAGATCCACTACTTTAAAGCCACGTCCACGTTTATCCCTTGCCAAAAACACATTTCCTTCAAAATTCTAGAGCATTCAGCCCAAACCGCCTTAGAAAACCTGCAAAAAAGAAAGAGATGTTCCACAGTTTCAAATTCAGTTTTACAAAGAATGCACCACCGTGGGCCATGGAACTGCCTTTTCTGAAGATTATCCCAAGTTGGAGCCTTGTTCTCCAAGATGCACCACATAAATAACCGAGTTTTGTGTGGGCATTTCATCTTCCAAATCTGCTTCCACCACCATCTTATATCTCTCTGAAAGTAATCTACATTTAACTTTATATAACCACCTTTGGGAGTATAAAAGCCTGAGGGATCATTGTCCCAAATAAGAACATCCTCCTCTTCACCAATTCTGATATGGGTAGCTTTAAGATTATTAATAAAATGAGACCAAATGCCAGCCTCTTCATCCACCAGACCCACACGATCAACCTTCAACCAACCTTGGCTCCAAAGAGAAGTCACCGACGGGTCAGCCACTTGAGATAATAGAAAAAATCCTCTTTCTTGTAGATGATTAACAACAGCCTGAGGAAGCAGATGACTGCCTCTACTGCCTGGCCATGGATCCATGCCAAGATGGACCTGACAACCATTTCCAATTTACCAAGCCAAACCGCTACCCACCACATTGAAAGAATTTATAATGGCTTTCCAAATAATAGAGGCATTGCCCCCCTTTTTGTTTGGATTCCTTATCCAATCTAAAATAGAGCAAGGAGCAATATATTTTTGAACAATCACCTCAGTCCACAAACTTCTGGTAGAAATGAGTCTCCATACCCCTTTGGCTGCCAGAGCTTTTGAAAAAAGGAGTATATTCTTTAGTCCCCATCCTCCCATATCTTTAGGAGTTGCTATCCTTTCCCATCTGACCCAAGGAGCGAAATGATGTTCCTTGTGTCCACGCCAAAGAAAGGAGGAGAAAAGTCTGCGAACCTTCTCTAAAATGCCTTAGGGATCCATGCTAAAGACATCCAATAGACAGGGATAGCATCTAGAACTGACTTAACCAGAACCAACCTACCAGCCCTTGATAACCACTTGTGACTCCAAACCTTGATCCTCTTTTCCAGTTTTGCAATCAACCACATCCAATCTTCCTTACGGTAACAATTTGGTTTCAAATGGAAGCCCAAATACTTCAAACCAACTTCAACACTTTCCAAAGGAAACCCAAAACATCTAACAATAAAATCCTCTTCATCCACCTCCAAATTATGACAAGAAATAGTGGATTTTCTATCATTGATAACCATTCCAGTGGCTTTGCTAAATAGGTCCAACAAAGCTTTCAAATTTTCAACACTCCTACGTGAACCATTCAACAAAAAGCAAATGAGTGATATGAAGAATCTGAGAAATTTGAAGACCTTTAAAGCATCCATTTTGTTTTGACTCCATCAAAGCTCTGCTCAGCCCTTCAACAACCAAAGCAGAAAAAGCAGTGGAGACAGAGGACAACCCTTTCTAAGACCTCTTTCAGCATAGAAAAAGGTGATGTTGCACCATTAATAAGTACCGCAAAGGATACAGAAGTGATGCAACACATCACCCAATTAATAAAACATAACTTGAATCCCAGGTGAGTGAGGAGAAGATGAATATAGAGCCAACTCACCCGATCAAATGCCTTTGAAAGATCAATTTTTATGACAGCCCCTTTTAGATTCTTTACCTTTAAACTGTGCAGACCCTCCTGAGCCACACCAATCACTTCGTGAATCTGCCTTCCTTCCAAAAAACTAAATTGTTCTTTGGATATGGATTTGGAAAGAACAACCTTGAGCCTGCGAGCAATAATCTTAGCAATAACTTTATATATACAGTTACATAAAGAAATTGGCCTGAACTCATCAAAAGACTCTGGAACATCAGTCTTTGGAATGAGGGCAAGGAAAGTAGAATTGAAGGCACTGTAAATCTTCCCAGACCTCCTGGATTCCTCCACAACCCTTAGCAAATCCACACCAATTAGATCAAAAAAATCCAAGAAAAACTCCACAGTCCATCCATCAGGCCCTGGGCTTTTATCCTTTTGGAAACTATGAAGAGTCTCAGAGAGCTCCTCCATAGAGACTTCAGCCATCAGATTTCTATTTCCAGCCAGGTCAGTGAAAGTAGGAAAAAAATTTGCAATCTTAACCACTTCAGCTATAGAGGTTACGGTCGGGGCTTTATAAAGCGTTTTAAAGAAGTCGACGCCGATGTTGCCAGCTCATTGAAAGAAGAAATCCTCTCTCCCTTCGAGTTTTTTAGTCCCCATATAGTATTTCTCAGCTTGCGCCTGTGTGCATAGGACTGAAAAAAATTTGTATTCTCGTCCCCACATTCAAGCCACAATGCTCTACTTTTGAGGCGCCATAAAGCCTCACGCTCATCCAATAGACACCTTCTCCTTTTTTCAAGAATCCCAAGCTGAATCTTATCCTCCTCAGTCAAGAAACCACCCCCTCTGAATCATACCACTTCTGCAAGGCCTCCTCAATTTCAAATAGATCTTTCTCATCCCTTTCCTTCTTCTTACGAGCCCATAATTTAGTATCCAGCTTAATATTTTTAAATTTTCAGTGAACTGAAAAGCAGCAGTAGTGTTCAAATCAGAGCAAAAAGGAATCCATCAAGAACGGACCAACTCTTGAAAAGAAACATCCTTGAGCCAACCAACATTAAATTTAAACGGGCTTGCCGGTTTTTTTCCCTGCCTTGCATCTCCAAACAAATAGGAAAATGATCAGATTCCCCTCCACTATCCATGTTATGTTTGTGGAGCCTATTTTCATGTTAGAGTATGGTACACCTTCTATGTGTTACACTCAGGTATTTTTACGGCGGTCCCGCTCCGGTGAGCGAGTCGAGAAAGTTCGGGCGAAGCCAAAAAAATTTTCATGGGTGGTTTATTAACCCATGGGTAATGGGTAACCGTTATGGGCTATTTTTGGGCCCATGGTTTTTTTTCGACCTTTGCCCATTGTTTTGATACCCACGGTTTTTCCCTTGGTTTTGATACCCACGGTTTTGTATCAAAGCTGCTTAAGTGATTGTCTATTTATATGGTCTTATGCATATGATAGATACACAAGCAAATGTATTACAGATGTGTTTTGAATTCGGGTGTGAATTTTGTAGAGTTTTTTGAGCATAGCTCCAAACGGATCTGGGTATTGTATTGAGAGAGTGGAGGCTTGTAATAAAATCTGAGCAAGTGATTCTTGGTGGACGTAGCCCAAATTGGGTGAACCACGTTAAATCTTGTCTCTCTGTGTTGTGTTATTTATTTCCGCACTTTTATTTTAGATCTGCAATATTTTCTGCATATTAATTTCTACTATTGTAATTCTATAAGGGATTATTCCACATATTTTATCTCTTATTTCCTAACAATTGGTATCAGAACCTGCTTTGGTTTGCTGAAGTGTTGAATCATAGGGAAAGTTCTATCTTGAGTGGGAGCTATGGCGAGATGATGGAAGATCTAGGGTTGATAAATTCAACGGGTAGAATTTTAGTCTTTAGAAGATGCGAGATGGAAGATTACCTTTATCAAAAGGATCTTTATACTCCTTTATGCGAGAAGGTGAACAAACCTCGAGTATGACAGGATGTGGAATGGGATTTGTTGGATCGGAAGGCACTTGGAGCGATTTGGGCGTGTGTCTTGCATCCTCGGTGTTATTTAATGTTTCAAAGGAAAAGACTACAAAAGATCTAATGGATGTATTAGGGAAGTTATATGAAAAACCCTCTTCCTCTAATAAGATATTTTTAATGAAAAAGTTGTTTAATATGAAGATGTCTGAGAATAGTTCAATAGCAAATCATTTAAATGATTTCAATACGGTTGTGAATATGCTAGCTTCGGTTCTGATAGAATTTGATGAAGAAGTTAGGGCTTTATTAATTCTGTGCTCTTTACGAGAGTTGGAATAGCACAGTAATGGCGATAAGTAACTCGGTTCCAACTAACTCGAAGTTGAAGTTTGAGGATGTTGTAGGGGTGATTCTAAGCGAGGAAATGTGAAGAAAAAGCTCTGGGGAATCTTCTACTTCAGGGAATGATTTGACAGTGGAAACTAGAGGGAGACAGAAGAATAGAGGAAACCGTGGAAAATCAAAAGATCGGGCAAGGTCAAAATCCAAGAACAAGATTGTATGTTGGAATTGTGGAAAGCTTGGGCATGCAAAGAAGGACTGTTGGGAGCTTCGGGATAAGAAGAAACAACAGGAAGAAAACAAGGAGGCAAATGTGGCATCGGGTAATGTATGTCAGGATGCTTTGATTCTTTCTTTGCATAATATTACTGAATCTTGGGTTTTAGATTCAGGGGCTTCTTTTCATGCTACTCCACATAGGCATTATTTTGTTGATTATGTTCAAGGGGATTTTGGGCATGTTTTTCTTAGTGATGATGAGCCTTGCAACATAGTTGGAAAAGGTTTACATTCAGTTAAGATGCGAGAATGGGAATACATGGCTATTGAAGGATGTCGGACATGTGCCTACATTAAGGAGAAATTTGATATCGGCAGGCGGTTGGGAAGTGATGGTTGTCTTGTGATATTTGACGAGACTGTTGGAAGGTTACCAAGGGTGCTCTTGTGGTGGCAAGAGGTAAGAAGGTTGGAACCTTGTATTTAACCACTTGATAATACTAATGATTGTAATCTTGTGGCTTGGATGTAGATACAACATTATGGCACTATAGGCTCGGTCATATGAGCCATAAGGGCATGAACATCATAAAAAGAATTTTCTGGATATACTGAAATAGGTTTGGATTTCTGTGAAAGCTGTAAATATTAAGCGAGTAAGGTTTCTCAAGGTTGGACCTACGAAGAAAGAGAGTAAGTTAGAGCTGGTACATTTTGATGTGTGGGGGTGGCTCAGGTATCATCTCTTGGGGGTTCAAGTTATTATGTTACTTTTATTGATGATGCAACAAGGAAATTTTGGGTTTATTGTATTAGAAACAAATCTAATGTATTTGACACTTTTGTTAAATGGAAAGCCTTGGTAGAGAATGAAACAGGTCTTAAGCTAAAATTTCTTAGTCGAGATAATGGAGGAGTATTGCAGCAATGAATTTAATGATTATTGTTCTAAGAATGGAATCCGTAGGAAAAAGATGGTTCAGGAACTCCATAGCAGAATGGGGTATCAGAAAGGATGAATAGAACAATAATGGAACATGTTAGGAGCATGAGGTTACATGCAGGACTGCCTCTTTCTTTTTGGGTAGAAGCGGTGAGCACAACTATGTACTTGATAAACAGAGGACCCTCAAGTGCCTTGGATGGAGGCATACCTGAGGAGGCATGGTATGGTAAGAAAGTTGATTATTCATTTCTTAGAGTCTTTGGATGTGAAGTGTTTGTTCATATAGACAAGGATGATAGGACCAAGCTAGAGGCTAAATCAGAAAAATGTACTTTCATTGGTTATGGTGGTGATGACTTTGGGTTTAAATGTTGGAGTATTAAGGGATTGTCTAGGGATGTGGTATTTAATGAGAAAGTCATGTATAAGCAACAGTTGCAGGAAAACAAGGAAGAATCCAAGAAAGAATATGCAGTGGTAGAGGATCTTCCGGATGGGAAAGTGACCCATGAATCAGTTCAGGAACCTACTCAACAGGAACCCCAAACTCCTACAGTGAGGAGGTCTTCTAGGGTAAGAAAAGAACCTGAACGGTTTTCTCCTTCTCTTTATTATTTATTACTCACTGATAGTGGAGATCCAGAGAGCTTTGATGAAGCAATGCAGGTAGATGCTAGTAAGAAGTGGGAGCAAGCCATGGATGAGGAGCATAAGTCTCTCATGGAGAACCAGACTTGGGATTTGGTGAAGCTAGGAAGGCAAAAGAGCATTGCGAGAACAAGTGGGTGTACAAAGTTAAAGATGAAGAAGGAGGAAAGAAAAGATATAAGGCCCGGTTGGTGGTCAAGGGGTTTACACAGAAACAAGGTATAGATTTTGATGAGATTTTTTCTCCTGTAGTAAAAATGACTTCTATCAGAATTGTTCTTGGAATAGTAGCGAGAAGACTTGCACTTAGAACGAGTTAGATGTAAAGACGCATTTCTCCATGGTGATTTGGAGGAGGAACTATATATGCAGCAACCAGAGGGCTATGAGGTCAAAGGTAAAGAGGAGATGGTGTGCAAATTGAAGAAGAGCTTGTATGGCTTGAAACAAGCTCCACGTCAATGGTATAAGAAATTTGATAGCTTCATGATGGAGAAAGGTTATATTAGATGTCATTCTGACCATTGCGTGTATACAAAGAAATTTGAGGATGGAAGTTATATTATCCTTTGTTTGTATGTGGATGACATGTTGGTTGCAGGTAAAAACATGCAAGAAATAAAAGTACTCAAGAAGCAACTAAGTGAATCCTTTTCTATGAAGGATTTGGGTGCAGCCAAACAAATCCTTGGTATGAGGATATCTCGGGATAGGAAGGAATGAAAGCTGAATTTATCTCAGGAAGAGTACATTAAGAAGGTCTTGGAGAGGTTTAATATGCAAGATGCTAAACCGGTTGGGACTCCTTTGGCAGGCCACTTCAAGTTATCAAAGGAGCAGTGTCCCAAGACAGAGCAGGAAAGAAACCAGATGTCAAAGGTACCTTACTCATCAGTAGTTGGTAGTTTGATGTATCTTTATGGTGTGCACTAGGCTGTATTGCCCATGCGGTGGGAGGCGTGAGTAGATTTATGAGTGATCAGGTAAAGAGCATTGGCAAGCGATAAAGTGGATCCTTTGGTATTTGAAGGAACCATGGGGACAGTTTTGTGCTACATTGGATCAAACACCACTTTACGTGGTTATGTAGATCGGACATGGCTGGAGATGTAGACAGCGGGGAGGAGCACACAACAGTTATATTTCCTTGTAGGTGGGACAGCGGTGGTGGATTTCACGACTACGAGAAGTGGTGGCTTTGTCGACACGAAAGGTGAGTATGTTGCTGCCACGAGAGGCAAGCAAATAGATTATTTGGCTATAACAATTACTTGAGGAGTTGGGGCATAAGCAGGAGGAATGTAAGCTATATAGTGATAGTCAGAGTGCTATACATCTAGCTAAGAACTCTGCTTTCCACTCCAGGATGAAGCATATATAGTTGAGATATCACTTCATCAGGACAACTTTGGAGGAAGATAAGTTGAAGTTGGAGAAGATTCATACCAGTCAGAATCCTGCAGACATGATGACCAAGGTGGTCACTAGGGATAAACTAAAGCTATGTTTAGCTTTGGTTGGCCTTCGCGGATGATAGTGAAGGGTTGAGAAGCTTGCTCAGTGGAAACTAGTCTCCAAGTGGGAGATTGTTATGTTTGTGGAGCCTATTTTCATGTTAGAGTATGGTACACCTTCTATGTGTTACACTCTAGTATTTTTACGGCGGTCTTGCTCGCCGGTGAGTGGGTCAGGGGGGTTCGGGGGCGAAGCCCCCAAGCAAATTTTCATGGGTGGTTTATTAACCCATGGGTAATGGGTAACCGTTATGGGCTATTTTTGGGCCCATGGTTTTTTCGGTCTTTTGCCCATTGTTTTGATACCCATGGTTTTTTCCCTTGGTTTTGATACCCACGATTTTGTATCAAATCTGCTGTAAGCGATTGTCTATTTATATGGTATTATGCATATGATAGATACACAAGCAAATGTATTACAGATGTGTTTTGAATTCGGTGTGAATTCTATAGAGTTTGTTGAGCATAGCTCCAAACGGATCAGGTATTGTATTGAGAGAGTGGAGGCTTGTAATAAAATCGAGCAAGTGATTCTTGGTGGCGTAGCCCAAATTGGGTGAACCACGTTAAATCTTATCTCTCTGTGTTGTGTTATTTATTCTACGCACTTTTATTTCAGATCTACAATATTTTCTCGCATATTAATTTCTACTATTGTGATTCTATAAGGGATTATTCCACATATTTTATCTCTTATTTCCTAACAATCCACCCATAGAAGATTGAATGAGGCACACAGATTTCGATCACCTCCTCGAGATACAAGAAATCGATCTAATCTCTTTTCAACTCTATCTTCCCTATACGTTTATTTCGCCACCGTTTGAGTTTCAACTTAACAGGCACCAAGTCAACCAGATTATGCCTCTCAAAAGACTGAATGAAATACTCAGCCAAAGAGTCCGCTTTCACTTTTGGACCCCAAACCTCCGCAGCCCAAGCGTGAAATTTAAATCTCCTCCCAATAGGATGGCTTTCGATTTCCAGATATCCTTACACCAAATTTTCTCCCAGAAATCAACTCTATCCCCATATGGCCCATAAATGTTAAGAGCCAAAGCATTTCCATATCCATCTCCTCAGAGATAAAATCCAATCCAAGACCAGATTCAAAACCCCACGAACTGACCATCCTGATTTTCTATGGATTCCACCCTATAGCAAGTCCTCCTGACCGGCCTCTAGCATCACTTGCAAAGAACATCCATCCCTTGAATAAAGTTTCCAATATGCTCGAAATCTGTAGTTCAGCTCCCAAAGTTTCCTGAAGGAGAATTATTTCAGGGGAAGTAGTCTGAAAAAGTCTTTTCAGTGACAATTTTTTTCCCAGCTCACCAAACCTCTGCAATTGAAAGATAACACTTTCATTAAGGCACCACCAAAGGGGCTTTCACTGCTCTAAGTGCCCATTCAATTGAAACTTGTCTGCCATCAGCTATATCCACTCTCGCCCTATCCTTAGCCACTGATAAGTGAGATTTTCGACCCTTCCTTCTAGCTTTCAGAGAGATCTTCCATCCCAAGACCCCCAACCTTAATAGAAGGATTTTGTGATAGAAGAATGGATCAATTCGAAGAGTGTAACGAATGACTGTATCATCAGATTCCTTAGAGGCATCAGATACCCTTGGTAAATTTGGAGGTTGTGTCATAACCCCCTCCCCAGAAATCTGGCAAGAAACATCATTGTTTTGCACTGAAGGGATAGGAATAATCCTAGTTTTTAAAGTGACATGTGCCTCTGAGGAAGTCAAACCCAAATTCAAGTGAACATTGGAAGTATTCAAGAAAGAGACATCAAGAGGTTGTAGCAGACCATGATATTCAACTTCATCCTTCCCTTGCAGCTCTGATTCCTAACCTATAGTGACAGCACGAGCTCCAATGGAAGTAGGAGCCTCCTTTGGTGTTTCCAGAATGGTTGAGGCTGGTCCATGCAATCCTTCCTCAATCAGAGCCACCCTTGAAAACATGTCGCCATCATTCACCATCAAATTCTTCCCCAAACCCTCTTCTTGAGCATGAGACATTCCCCTCTTTTTGACAAATCCACCGAGGCATGAAACCCCTTGAAAGGAAGATGACATTGAGCAACCAAGTGCCCATGAGCATGGCATCTATGACAGCAAAAGGGATTCCCTCATAATCCAAAGTTTGGCAGAGAAAATGGTCACCAATCGCTATCAATAGATCCTCTGCCAGTCCTTCCCTCATATCTAAATTGACCAAGATCCGGGCTACCGTCATCACTCCATATTGCCTAAAGGAAAGGTCAGCTTTGAGAAAACTTCCCAGCCTGTCACCTATAATTCTGAAAACATCCAGAGACCACAGAGTAGCTGGAAGGCCCGGTAGACAAACCCACATAGGGAGAGTATCCATCCTCTCTTTTCGAGCATCAAAAAGGGGGTCCAAGCTTTCAATAGGAGCGGAGTGGAGTCCATGCTCCAAACCAAGTTCAAAATATCCAATGAACATCATCAAATGAATTAGAGTGAAAGAAAACCATCCCCTGGCCAAGAGAAAAACCGATGGCTCATATCTTAACCTGTCACCCCAATTTTCCTTCATCCACTTCTTCAAAAATAGAATCCCAAACCGGTGGTTTGGCCCGTCCAACAATAGTTTTATCTGCTACTTCCACAACTTCGTGTAGCTTTACATCCTTACCCAACACTAAAGCCTCCAGTTTCTTAGATTTTATGCACCTTCGAATCTTCTTCCCACTTCCACATTTACCCAGAAGACTCTCGTCCTGTTCAACTTCCAACACCGCTTCAAAATTTCCTTTATTCTCTCCCTGTCTCATATCCACTTCAGCCCTCGACCCCCACCTAGACATCAACCCATAATCCAGAGTAGAGCCAATAAAGCCATCTTGGGATAAAGGAAAACTTTTGCCAATATTCTGATCCAAATCCTCCCGAGACAGAGCCAAGGGTAGTCATTCCCCATGTCCAATCCTCCTTCATAGATCCTAATATGTCTGACCTAGTCCCTGTCCCTGCCATGATCCGATTCTCCAATGCATGCTCGGCCCCTGTTTTAATAAAATTTTTCCTCGACTGGACCCTAGGAGATAGAGCTATTCACTTCCTTCTGCCGCCAAGCCTCAATATTCTGCAAGGAAAAAATAGATTGCTCCAAAAAGGGATCATCAGAGTAGTCGACTTCATCTACCCCGTATCCATTGTTGTCTGCCCTTTGCAAACCCCCGCAGCCTGGACTTCCCTTCTTCATCTTTGGGACACAAGCTGATCAGTTAGCTACTTCAAGGAGTGCATTTTGAAATCTATGTGTGGGTATATCAACCAAAGCATCTAGAGCAAAGTGAGATAGGTCCTTTGCTCATCCACAAGATATTCAAATCCTTTTCTCGCAACCGAATCATTTGAAGATGTCTTCTACTTGCCCTTACACTTTCATATTAGCAATAAATCGACCTAACTTGAAATTTTAATGGAGCTAATTTTCTCACTTTAATCTTTTAGGTTCTTATAAATCCCTAAATTCTTGTCTGCATATATCATTTGATAGTAGCAAGAAATTCTTGTTTTACTTTTTTATTTGTAGGAGATCGGGACAAGCTATAGGATATACTAGCTCTCTATTTTCCTTACCTATTTCCTCTCCCTATTCACGTTTGTAATAGATATGGTGAGAAGGTTTCACAACGATCTTTTCGACAAGCCTATTTTTAAAAATCCCGCAAGCAGAGCAAGCAAGCATTTTGTCAAACAATTCACATACTTCTACGATTTGCATACATATCTAAAAGGAAGGGGAGGCTTGTGCTGCTGATTAAGGTGTCTCTCCTAATGTGGAAAATATGATCTTTCCGATGATTGTCCACACATTAGCACAAAGGTATCTGAATCCTTTTAGTCCAGTTTTTACTAATCCCACGGGCTTTGCGAGAAGGTATTTTGTCAAATAGTTCACATGCTTCACCGTTGTGGTCACTATTTGCAAGGTGTGCAATGTGCATGTGAAGTGTGAACTAGTCGAATGATTTTGAGGCTCAATGCCTCACTATGCCAAGCCACTACACGCTACTGCCCAGGTCGGAGTTTTTTCATTGAGACATCGATCCTATTCCATCCCCGAGCATATGCATATCATGGACGAACTTACTTGGGACCAATTGATGTTCCATATCAACACATTCCTTATTATATTCACATAAAAAGGAATTAAAATATTTCTAACCTTTTTCCTTTTTTTTTCTAAATTTATGATGAATTCTCTTACCAATTCATCGTTATATTTTGAAATTTTTTAAGGAATTCTAGCCATCCTGCTTGCTCAAAGATAGATGCCACTTCTTTGTCCGCAAGTAGTACTGGGTATCATCTTTTGGTTTTGACTTATTTTTAATCCCCATGGTGATTCAAATTCGTTCTCCTTTAATCTTGTGTGGGTTGGCTGAAGAAATCTTTGCTTAGCTACGAACTGACTAATTTAGCTATGGAACTATTGTACTTAGCTGCAAGGAACTTCTGTGTTGTAGCTTTAGAATGCAAACCTAATTTGTACTTCTTCCTTGAAGTTTCTCTACAACTAGTTTTCACTTTGTTGATTCCACACTAATGATAACTCATTATAACTATGCCGCCAATTTATTCCATCAATATCTTTCTCATGATTACTCACTTTTAATCATGATGTACAATAGATGACTCATCATACCAACTTTTAAATCAAATCTAATCACACATGTGAACTTTTAATCTAACCTTTAATAAGTTAAAGATATAATTACCATCCTTGATGATGTAATCCCTCCATCATGATGAATCATCATTCCTAAAAAGTGAAACAAAAGGAAAAAAATGGTTTAAAAAATAGCTGGAATTCCAAAGAAGTTTCTTTATTTTGAATTAGCCATTTGAGGAGATCAACCGCCATTTCTGGTTTTCAATTGATCTCTAAGAGAAACCATTTTTTTAGGAGGGGGAAGATAACGCCATTTCTTGGTTTCATTCTCTTCCCTTTATTATGGATCTAACTTCGATTATTTGATCATTTTGGAAGAATTGGGTTCTTCTATATGATCAAATTCTTTATCTACTTCAATCCACCTCAATAATTCATCCTTAGTAGGAGGCTTCCTATAAAGTTTTAGCCTATGTCCATTGACCAAGAGTGTTCTTCTGCTTGCCATCAATGAGAAGTAACTAAATAGAACCATTATCAAATATTTTCTCAATCTGATAGGGTCCCAACCATCTGGTTCTTAATTTTCCTTTGAATTGTTGGTACTTAGAATCAAATAAAATGCCCAGTCTCCTACTTTGAATTTCCTTTTCTTGATATGTGTATCATGTCATTTCTTCCTTTGATCTTGGATTATCTCCATCTGCTAAAGTGCTTCCATCCTCAATTCATCCAACTCATTGAGTTGAAGGATTCTCTCCTTTTGAGCTGCATCCAACTCAATACCCACCTTAACTATTGTCCTCAATGTCTGTAGTTCAAACTCAATAGAAACTAGGATTTTTCCCATAGACTAACTCATATGGTGAAAACCTGTTGTAGTTTTCCAAGTTGTATTGTAAGCCTAGACAACTTCAGGTAGTCTCTTTACCCAATCCTTTCTACCTACTTCAACTATTTTGGTAAGGATGTTTTCCAATTCTTTGTTTCGTTACTTCAACTTGTCCATTTGATTGTGGGTGATAGGGAGATGACTTCCTATGATTGATATGATAATACATTGTGAAAGCCTAGATCATATTAGACATAAATTGTGGTCCCTGGTCTAAAACTATGCTCCTTGGTGCTCCAAAATTTACCATAATTTTGTGCCAAAGGAAATCAACAACTGCTTCTTCAGTGGCATTTGTTAAAGCCTACACTTCTACCCACTTTGTCACATAATCAGTACACACAAGAATATGTTCCTTCCCTTGTGAAGAAGGACTAAAGGGACCAACAAAATCCAACCCCCATCTCTCAAATGGTTCAATCACTACTTGAGGTTGTAGAGGCATTTCATTGGTAAAGGTTGGTTGTCCCATCCTTTGACAAGGATCACACCGCTTGATATATCTCTTCACATCTTTGTACAGAGATGGCTAATAATAACTAGTGCCAAGTATCTTGTGAGTTGTTATTTTCATTAAATAGTGTCCTCCACTTGGTTCATCATGACATGCCAGAGGATGTCAAAGATTTCATCTTCTCTTACACACATGCATAAAACCAAATCAGGACCACATTTAAATAGCATTCCATTTAACCATTTTAATTATGCATTGGTTTTGATTAACTTCTTTATTTGTTTCTTAGTGAAATAAGGAGGAAACTTCCCTATTGCAAGATAATTTTCCATATCAGCAAACCATGGTGTATCAGCTGAAATAACAAACAATTGTTCATCTGGAAAGTTGTCCTTGACTGGATCTTGCTCCCCTGTAGTGGTTAGTCTTGACAAGAAATCAACTACCACATTATATTTACCTGGATTGTCCACAATGGTAATATCAAATTCTTGTAAAAGTAATAACCATCTAATTATTCTACCTCCAACCACTGGTTTGTTCATTAAATATTTAATTGCTGAGTGATTTGTATGTACAAATATTTTGTACCCTGTAATGTAATGTCTAAATTTATTAATTGCATAGATCAAAACAAGAAATTCTTTTTCAGTGGTGGTGTAATTTATTTCAGTGGGAGTAAGATTTTTTCTAAGGTAATAGATAACATACATTTTCCCTTCATCTTTTCTGTCCCAAAACTACACCAATGGAATTATTTGAGGCATTTGTTTGGATATGAAAAGGATTTTCCCAATTAGGTCCTCTCAATATTGGGGCAGTGATTAATCTTTCTTTGATTTCTTCAAAAGCATGTTGACACCTTTCATCCCAAATAAATTCACATTCCTTGGTAAGAAAATTGAACATGGGGCAACAATTTTACTAAAATCCTTGATAAAGCGTCTATAGTACCCAACATGTCCTAAAAATGACTTGATATCAGTGGGGTCTGAGGAATAGGTAAGTTTGAAATAATTCTAATTTTGTTTTGATCAACCTGAATTCCTCGTTTTGAAATGTGGTGTCCTAATACAATCCCCTCATCAACCATCATTAAACATTTTTCATGACTAAGAGATAGATTGTGTTTCTCACATATCATTAATACTCTGTCTAAATTCCTCAAAGAATCATCAAATGTGTCTCCATGCACAATGAAGTCATCCATATATACCTCTACATAGTCATTTGTTAGGTCTGTAAAAATTTCTAACACAACTCTTTGGAAGGTTGTTGGAGCATTGCATAATCCAAATGGTAATACCCTATAGGAAAAGGTACCCCATGGACATGTAAATGTAGTTTTATCCTGATCCTCAGCAGCAACTCTAATTTGATTGTATCCACTAAAGCCATCCAAGAAGGAAAAGTATTGTTTACCTAAAAGGTTGTCTAAGACTTGATCTATGAATGGTAAGGGAAAATAATCTCTCAGTGTGGATTTGTTTAGTTCCCTATAGTCAACACAAATTCTCCATTTTCCATTCTTTTTAGGGACAATTACAAGAGGAGACACCCACTAGCTATCTGAGATAGGGTAGATAAAACCTACTTGTAATAGTTTTTCAATTTCTTGTTTGACTATATCCCTTAAGGTTGGATTAATCCTTCTCTAAGGTTGCCTAACTAGTTTAATGTTTTCAGTATAGATGTGATGAGTGCAGATACTTGGGTGGATTCCTTTCATATCTTTGTAATCCCAAGAAAAATATCTAGTATGGTTTTTCAGAACATCAAACAATTTAGCTTCTTCATCATTCTTCAACTAGTTGTTAATGTTTAAAATTTTACCCGACTACTTAATCTCAACATGTTTGGTCCTAATCCATGATGAAATGATTTGTTGAAATGGTTCCATTAAAGTATTTAGTGGACATGCATGTGGAAACAACATATGATATGTAGCAACATCTCGAAATTTCCTTGAGATAGAATACTAGAAAAAGGACAGTAAAAAGAATTATAATACTTATCTTGTTGTAGGTCGAACTCTTCATCACTACTACTTTCCAGAAATTCTTCACCATTTACTGATGTATTTGAAACTAAGGCTACTAATTCTTCCTCTCCCCACAAGAAATATCGTTCCTCTAGAGTGAAATTATTTAGAGTCACAAGGAATTACCGTTGTTGTGATTCCAGAACTAAATTTGGTGATTCTAGAACTAAATGTGTTGGTTCTGGAACCAAGTTTGCAGGTTTGAAAGTATTTCCAATTGCCTCAAGGATAATTGGTGCCCATTCAACGGTTGATTAATCACATCTTCTACTTCTCGTACGTGATCATGGCCAACGAAGACAAATTTTTCTTATTAGTATAAGGAGAATTAACCCACAATTGTTCTTGATTATCAATAAAAGCTTGTGTAGAAGGATGTAATGAAATTTTCTTAGAATTTTGTTTTGTGTAAATGTGCAACAAGTAAATTGGAAGTTTCAAGCACAACAACTATAGCCCTATGCTGAAATTTTCATGTTTTATCATTCCTAAGAAACCCCGGATCTGTGATCATTGAGTCGGTCCAAATGAATTCCAAACCAATGTCATGATATTATCCTAGGTGATTTAGGAAATTCCATCCATTCCTCCTAGGTGATTTTAAGAGTTCATTGAAAATGTTATCTTTTGGCAAAGATAGGAAGGGCTATCGTTGGCCTTCCTCAAGGGATTGGAACAACCCCCCTGGAGCAGAGCGAAGGAAAAATTCAACACAGAGGTGAATGGAAGACCTTATAACGTCATGGAAATGATTTTGGAAGGCTTTGGGAAGTTTTGAAAGACTTGGAGCAGTATGAGTGAAAACAGGGTTCACAAGCCTAGGCAGTACATAGGCCTAAAACAGGTGTTGAGCTTCAAACAAAGATTCCTGGAGCTCCGGATGGAGTTGGAAGTAAAAAAAAATCTTCAAGAAATAGGATTCCAAGACCTACATGATGGTGAAATAATATTTTTCACAACACCTTGGCACATATGATTGGAAGATAGTTTTTCTCAGGTATAAGTGGAGTCCCAGATCAAAACTATGATTTTTTAGGGATCATATGATCGAATCAAGACATGAGACCCACATCATTGGATTCAAAATTACATTTCCAGTTAGGATCATATAAATTTTCATCAATAAATTCCACCGGAAGCTCAAGTTATCTGCATTCCAAGTTACCCTCTCAAAGGTAGTTCAGGACTTAGTCATTTTTTCGAGAGGACACGTGTCAGCACTAGGAGCCTGGCGGGATTTCATGTGCCCCACATCCCCGAGGTCAGGTACATTAGACCTTGAAAAATTCACCCAGCCCCTAGGATGAGTCTTTTGGACATCCACGTGACCTCCTTTCAGCCTCCCAGGTGCTTTAAATCAGCTTTTCCTCCTTCATTCCATACCGTTGGATCTAGTGCCATGTGTCACCATCTTGCTCATTGTGGAAATTGATGTCCCTCATAGTCCCCGAGTTCAGGGACATAAAACATGGAAAAATGCACCCAAGCCCTACCTGCACATCTTTTTGAAAAATTATTAAGTGTTGTTTTTCCCGCTTCTAACTTCTAATAGTTTTATTTGCACTCCTTTCCTCCATTCTTCCTTTGCAACATTCTACCATCACTCCACCATTGCAAATGCTTAGAATAGATAAAAAAGTAACTGAAATACATTTCCCATGGTGATGCACAGGTCTTAAAAGGAATCCTCATCAAGCTAAGGAGAAACGAAGAACAACAAAATCCCCATAGCTAAAAATGGAAATCTCTAAAAAAGCTTACAAACTAGTGCACGAATCAATGACCTGTTTATTGTTGTTCATTCCTCTATCCAAGACCATCAAGAAGACACCTTCAAACTCCCCCATGTGTGACAAAGCATCCACAATGAAGAAATCTCCTTTCCATCTCAATGAAGAAAGAAGTGGGATTTCCCGTCAAACCGGTTGTCGGATCGAAGTAAGATTACACGTGAAGCACCAGAAGAAAAAACCCACATCAAAAATACAATTTTATTCACAAATAGAGGAGAAAACCAGACCTACAATTTTGAGGTCCATTAATGGTTGTCGTATCGAGAAGCACTGCCAGTCCAAAATTAAAACTTTAAAATCTACTGGATTATTAAGCGGGCAAGCCTAAAATTTCAAAGGGATGATATTGGGAAAAAACCCATATCAAAAACTTTGTTCCACGTCAATCCGACTCCTAGAGGCTAACTTTCTAAAAATAGCAGGTCTACTACATAGGAACTGCTATTTTGAGAAAGTCATTAATAGAAGAACTTGCGAAGGAGATGAAGATATCAGAGGTGCACTACAGCTGAGAATCCACCAGAATGGACATTTTTGGCACTTACTAAAAATAGTAAGTGGGCCCTCGAGCACCTCCTAAAAATAGAAATTTGATCCAAAGGAGTGAGAATGCGGGGAGAAAGGGGATCAATGTCACAACACTTTAGCAAAGGATCGAGAGAGTTACCTTTTTCACACTTACTAAAAATAGTAAGTTACACTCAAAGAGAAGTTTTGGCACGATGCAATGTACAAGGATAATCATTCTAGGGGACATCATTGTTCATTAACATCCTAGTCATTTTCATAGGGCATTCAAGATCCATCTTAGTTCATTCAACTTAGCAAGCGTTCGTAGGATAATTTGGAGGAATTTCACAGTGTGCAAGGAGTTCGAAGATTCAGAGTTTCACTACATTTGGAGCTTTCCATCAATGAGGATCAACGGACTTCATCGGGAATGACATCTCCTCTTCTTCTTCTCCCCCTCTTTCTCTATCCTCTTCCCCCAAATTTCTCTCACTTTCCAATATTCTAATTTCATGTTAGGGTTTACACTTTTAATATGATTTAAGAGACTTTAGAAACATAATGTAAATTAAGTCGCCTTGCTATTATAAAAGGAACTTAAATATTTGAAGTGGAATATGAACAATCTTAAGTCATATTAAGGTATTCTAAAGGTCATGAGGAAGATGAAGAGTCATATTCTATTCTATAAATTGTAAAGCAATTCCCATTTCAAAAGGTTGGCGATTGATCTTGTAGACTCAAAGTGCATTCTACCTTGAGAGAAAGTAAAGGAGATAGCCATTTTCTTCTACTCTCTTCCCCTCTCAAATTTCTTTGATTCCTACACTATGTACAAATTTTGTTCAAGCATCAATACAAGAAGGAGTTTCTAGCTTTCTTTGACCAAGGGATTTCATAACACTTTGTTCTCATCAAATTCTATTAGGTCTTGTTGTCATTTACAAGGTTTTTCTTCTCATAAATGCATGTGATGAAGTTTCTAACTAGTGTGTGTGTAGGAATCTGATTTTCTACTGCAACATTAGTTCTCCTACCTCCATTCTCACTCCCTTTCCCACTTCCAAACAAAGTCATCTCTTACATGTATATGCAAGCATTTTCCGGGGTCAGTGGAGTGCCCCTGTTAGATCCCTGGTCGAAAGGCCACCACAGAAATTCACCTTTCATGCGCATGCACATACGACAACTACACCGGTTAAGTAGAGGGACTTAGATTCCCATAGCATTGGCAAGAAATCCAAAAGTTTGTCCACCCGACAAATTTTCTCACCAACAAATTCTTACCATTTGAGATATTCATATCACCCGACTCCTGCAATCAATTAAGGTAACAACTATAGCTAACCATGGTTTGCCCAAAATAATGGGATAACCCAATTGTTTTACCTTTTGAGTGCAATATAAGGAAGTCAACTAGATATTCCCATGACTCTATCATAATTGCCACATCTTTAATAACTCCTAGTTTTGCTACAGACCGATCTGCCATCTACAATATGGTGTTAGTAGGTTGTATACCTGTTAATGGAAATGTTTTCAAAGTGTTCACTATCATTACATTTATAGCTACTTCCAGATCTACCAAAATGTTATCTATATCTTTATTCCCTATAGAGATAGAAATAAAATGATTTCTAGGATCTCCATATTTGGGAAGTAAACTTTTCTGCTAATAAATCAAAAAGTTTCCCATCTATTTTAATAGCCTTAGAGTCGCTTATTTCTTCCAGGTAATTTCAAACATAACATTTTGATTAATTTGTTCAATTCTGGAATGTCCTTAATTTCTTGTAATAATGGTATTTCAATATTCAATCTCCTTAGTTCCTGCACCAATTTAGATTCCTTGATTTCTATAGCTTCTTTAAATCTCTCTGGAAATGGAGTCTCAGTAGAGTTGCTATCTGGCTCCTTATCTCTCTCTTTTACATCCTTCTTGGGAACAATCGTACTAGGGGTTTCAGTTTCTTCTATCATTTCAGTGATTATAACAGGTGGACTGCTAACTATTTTTCTAGATCTAGTTTGAATATCCTTACAATCCATGGCATTTAGATCAACTGATTTTTTTGGTTCTATTCCGTAGACAAGAGTTGTTTGTTTGTTTCTTGGGTTTGCTACTGGTTGTGCTGGCATTTGCATTTGGACTACATTTTCAGCCTGTGAATTTTGTGCTGGAGATCCCATTATGGCTTGTTGGTTCTGATTTGGATATGTTTTCCCTTGCACATAATTACTAGGGCCCCATCTAGGTTGTGACCAAGCATAAGGATTTCCTTGACCAGCCCAAGGTTGTTGATGTCCTTGGTATACCAAGCTTGACTTGCCCAATCCTGAGGATTCCATGTTGGCTGAGGTGCCCAAGGTGGTTGTCCCCAATTTTTGGTACTGTCTAAGCTGCCCATGGCATCATCCAAGGATTAGGAACTGATCTTGGCATAAACTACCCTTGGCTAGGTTGTCTCTGAACAAAATTCAATTCTTCTATTGTGGATGATGTATTGTTTTTTTGAGCTGATTCTTTATGAGTGGAAGAAGAGAACAAGCATGAATATCATGTTCTTTAGATTCACAAATAAGACATACTTCTATTTTATCCAAAGGACATTCCCTTATTGCATGCTTCTTCCTGCATCTAGGACAATACATGGCTAATGGTTCAGTTTTGGCATTTTCTTTAGCTTGTAATCCATCCATAGTAGAGGTTAATTGAACTAAAATGTTTTTTAAAGTTTGCTAATTCATCCATTAGTTTGTTCATATTTGGATTCAAACTTTTCACTGATTTTCCCTTCCTAGGTCCACCCCTTGTTTTGGAATAGCTTCTACAAATGTCTTTAATTTCATTCATCCTTAATTGATCAATGTTTCCACCTCCTATCAAGTTAAGAGCTTCCCTAGATTCATCTTCCAAACCTTTAAGAAAAATTGTTTTACTTAACTCTTCTTGAAGTACAAATCCACACCTTTTACTTATAAAGAGGAATTTGTCCAAATAATCTTCTATATTCTCATCCTCCTCCTGCTTGATTTTGAAAAACTCTTCCTTCCTATTTCTCCCTCTATAATAATCTTGATATTTTTCTAGGAAGGTAGTTTCCATTTGTGCCCAAGTGGTAATAGAGTTGGATGCTAATCCCATGAACCACCTCATTGTTGCATCCTTCAGAGTGGATGGAAACAACTTGAGTTTCTGATTATCTGTTTTGTAGTCATAGGTCTGACATAGTACCTTAAACTCAAACAAAAATTGGTTAGGGTCTTCAAGATGACATCCCTCTAAATGTGGGTAAATGTGCAGGTGAAATATTTTTCATTGGTGTATCATCATCATCCAATTGAATTGGATAAGTAAAGGTCCTATCAGGTTCCCTTTCAGCTTCTCGTGCCATTTCTGAAGTATTTTCTAAACTTCTTTTCCCAATCAATGTGGTATGTGGTATGCCTTGGGGAAGGTGAAAAATCAGGAGTAGGAGGTTGACTACTCAATTGAGAATAAAAAATTACCCTAAATGGATCTTGAGAAATAATCCTTCTCCTAAAAGTTCTACTTCCTTCTGGTGACTGATCCAAGAATTCCAAAGGTGGCAATTCTGCTTCTTGTCTTACAGGGGATAATGGTGCCTCCAATTCTTGGTCAACTTCCTTATTTAAACTAGAGGATGATGTTAATTCTTGTGGAGATGTTTTTGGGAGGAATCTACCCTTTGAGTCTCTTGGTTTACTCATAAATTTTATGATAACATAGGGAAGATCCTTCAACTACTAGATGTATGATTGTTTCTCTTGTTGACACCTAATTAGAAAATTCTAACTAGTGGGTCCCGAAAACGATGCCAAAAATGATGGGTGTCATTATTCCCTTCATTTAATCAACTCTCTGTTGATGTCATATTCAAACTAGGGGTGTGTCTAAAGCTATATGCAACAAGAAGAATCTTAGCGATCTAGTAATTGATTATAGGTATTTTGTATTTTCTGGGGGATCTTTTCAATGTCTTAAGGACTTCTTGGTTAAAAACCTTATTGGAATCAAACTATGAAAACCTATTGGAAGTAAACACACTTTGCAGAAATGAATTGTTGAAATAAACACACTTTGCCTTGGAAGTAAACACACTTTACAAAAAGGAATTGCTGGAAATAAACACACTATTGAAAGTGTTGGAAAATGATGGAAAGAAAATAAGAATCTAATCTAGACACTTGCAGAATGAGTATACAACAGATTTTAACTTGAAGAATTAAAAGCGATACAAAATTAACAGATCTAAACTATTTTCTCTAAAAATATAAATACCAATAATGAAGATCCTAGTTCTTGGGGGAGTGGGCCCTTGCTCCTCCTTGAATCAGGATTTGACAATTTAAAATTCTCTCAAAACAAAAATGGCTATTTTATTGATAAAATGTTCTGCATTACAAAAACATGTTGGATCTATGTATATCAATCTATATCTATCTCTTGTTCTATATCTATATTTCTATATATATATATATATATATATATATATATATATATATATATATATATGCAAGTCTGTATATATATACTTCCTCTAGAGATACATTTACAGTCATAGATGCCCCAACAATTCAGATGGAATTGAATCATTCCCAAAATAGATGCTTGAATCAAAATGTGACTAGATGTACAATGTAAGATAACTATCCTTGGATCTACGATCAGAAATCTTCAAATCTCTTCCGATTAAAAGGGTCATTGATGCTAAATCACCGGATGTTGTTGGAATAGACAAACTCCCATCGAGTTCTGGAACTTCAGGGAAGTTCCAGAACTATAGGAAATCATTCAAGATCAAAACCATGAGACTTTCGGGGCTATACAAAGGAATTCCAAAATTAAGTCAAAAATTCCAGAACTAAATACTAGAGTTTTGGAACTAAGTCTGAAAGTTCCGAACTAGTTTGGAAGTTAGGAACTAAGCTATATTGAAAAAATGCTTTCAAAAACATGTTGACCACTTCATACTTCATTCTTCCACCTGATTACGACCTGCTTTATTACAAAATTGAGTTTCCAAAACACTTTGTTAGGAATTACAGAGCTTTTAAACATTAGAATCATAATCAACAAAAAGATGGACAATTACATCTAAATTATATCGAGATGAAACTAAAGTCACAAACTTCATTCAAACTTAATCAAAAGGAGAGTAAGATGAGATCATTTATTGTACATTTAACGGACATATCTTGCTTCATCACACTACACCTTCACCTAAGGCCCGTCTACCAATGTTTCAATAAACTCTTGTACACATGGCTCCCCTATCCCTACTACCGCTACATCTTCCACACTGAACCATCTTCCAACCATCTACATCTCAACCAACCCATTCTTTTTCTGTCCAACCGTCCAATAGTTCATCCATTCCCACTACCCACATACCAACTATGGACCCCTTAGAAGGTGTTTTTCAATGCCTCATTTTGGGGGAGTACCACCTTTATAATATTGATACGTTTTTAATCCTAAGAGTATGGTAAACGTCACCAACACCCCTATTATGATCATCGTGTGGCGAGGTTTTCCCTTATGGTCCTCCTCACCTTTGTACCAACTTAATGTATCGGGGACATGGATCTTCTACCTAATCACCCAAGCCACCTTCTTAAACTCAACCATTTTCCTCGACCTTCAATCTCTCACCAATCACCACTTTCCCACACCTTCCTCCATTGCTTTATGCATGGAATGGATTTGGATTTGGTTTCTATAAACAAGGCCACCATATGGTCATCCCATTCACCACTCGTAAGCATAATGACCATAGTGGTATTGGATTTACCAAACCCTCCCCAAGAAGGCCCGAGTCGAACTCATTGAGGATGATCAACCTTCCCCACCTCATTCACCAACTACATCACCTTCACCCACGGAGTCTATGGATCCAGAATCCATTCCTCCTAAATTGTTTTTCATGAACACCCATTTCTCTAGGACTATAACTTATCAATGAGATGACGAGGCTCCTTCTTCTCTTCCCTTCTTGTACCACTGACATAATGATGATGATACACTTTCTATTAACGTCGTTCAATGTCGGGATGATGAATCTATTGTAACCTACCTTGGTGCGGAAGATTATTATATTCACTAGTCATTATCTTCGAGACACAAACTATGTTGAATGTATCAATAATCGAAATCAATGTTCACACTTAGGATGACCCACACACTCTAAAGATAGGGCAATATTTAGATGTTGTTGAACAGGAAGATTTTACTTCTTTCCTCGAGGATCATAACAATGATTTTTCTTTGTCCTATATTGATATGCCCAGTATTGACCCAAATATTGTGGTTCACAATATCGTAACTATTCTGACGCCTTAAACTCATGAAACAAAAGTTGCGGAAAATGCATCTTTAAATTGCCATTCTTGTCAAAGAACTCCAACGCATTTTATCGGTTTCCTTCATCTTACCCATTTACTATCCCCAATGGATCTCTGACATTGTTCGTGTCATGAAAGTGATAGGGGACTCCACATTTGCACAAATTTCTATGACCTTAACATAGCTTGCCCTAAAGACAAATTTCCTTTATCTAGTATTGACCAACTAGTAGATCTCACCTTTGGCCATGAGATGTTATAACTCATGGATGGTTTCTTGGGTTATAACTAAATATTGCTTGCCCCAGAGGATCAACACAAAACCACATTCTTTACTCCTTGGGGACCTTCTCGCTATCGTGTCATGCCCTTTGACTTTAAAAATGTTGGTGCTACATACTTAGCGGGCTATGAATTACATCTTTCACGACATTATGCATCACATATTGGAAGATTACGTAGATGATATTATTTCCAAATCTAAACATCATGCCAGCCATCTTATAGTCCTTTAGGTCATATTATTGTCTCATTAAGTAATGTATTTGCCTTCAACCTAAGAAGTTTGTCTTCATGACTCTCTCTAGAAAACTCGTTGGTTTTATCGTGCCTTTGTGTGGCATTGAAGTTGACCCCAATAAATTCAAGGCCATTCTCGTTAGGCCTCCACCTACTAATATTTGTCAACTTCATATTTTTCAAGGTAAATTTTCATCTATTTTTGCTTTATTTTGCAACTTTTTGACCACTTTGCCAACTATTTCTTCACCTCCTCAAAAGGATGTCTCCTTCAAATGGGATGATGATTGCCACAAAGCCTTTGAAACCTTAAAACAATACCTCCTCCAACCACCTATGTTGATTCATCCTAGGGATGACCAATCATTTTACCTATATATTTCTACCACGATCACTCCCCTGGGTGCCATGCTCGTTCATTGTGATGAGTAAAATAGGGAAAAACAATTTATTATATAAGCCGTACACTTTTAGAATATGAAACTAGATATACCCGCACCAAAAACTCTATTTAGCCTTAGTATTTGTCACTACTAAACTTCATCATTACCTATTGAACCACAAAACTTCATCATCACCAATACTCGACCCCTTACATTACATTATGCAAATTCGTACTAACATCAACATGTTACATATTGGCTCATGCTTTCATGAGACCTAGACCTTGAAATCACCCATCAAAAATCTGTCAAAAGACAAACCATCAGCGACCAAACTCGTAGATGCACCCTCTCTCTAGAAATCAATCCTCTAACTTCAATTTTTTGGATGAAACCATTTATACCCATTCATTGGATGATACTTTTTACAGATGACCTTATTTTTCAACGGTTCTAAATTTCAGCGCAGGGGTGGTGCATGAGTTATCCTCATTCCACATGATGGTGAGACTATGCCTTTATCTTTCAAACTAGACTTTGATTGTACTAACAATATTTACGAATATGAAACACTTGTGTTAGGAATTCAAACCGCCATAGCCTTACATGTTAAAATAATGAATATCTTTGATGACTTCTCAACTAGTTGCAAACCAAGTTAATGGTATATAGAATGTCGTAACGAGATACTTCAAAAGTATAAACATCATGTTGATAGAATTTTGACTACCTTTGACTGTTATGAACTTCAAACCACCCCACGTTCCACTAATAAATTTGTGGATACCATGGCTTGTCTAGCTTCTCAATTTCCCGCTTCACCCTCTGACTCAAAAATCTATCACAAGTACAAAGGTTGTAATCACCTTCTTATCTATTTCGAGACGTTAACCTTGTTAGAAACATTGAACTTGACCCATGCGACCTTTAGTATGAGCAGTTTGTTGACTATGTTTCCTTTTCTATTCTTCCTCCAAATCTTACTCGCAATTCACAACAATCCTTTCTCAAAAGTGTCTCTCATTATGTCATCATGGGTGGCCTTCTCTATAAATGTGGTTTTGATGCTATCCTCTTGTGATGCCTTATAAGTTTTGAAATTCCCTATACCATCAAGGAATTTCACGATGGAATTTATGAAGGTCATTCATTGGTTTAGCTATCGATAAACATATTCTTCGCATGGGCTATTCTTGTGCGGACCACGAACCGTGATTATTGTGACTATGTCAAGTGTTGTGTGAAGTGTCAACAACATGCTAATCTTCATCATACCCCTAACCATGCCCTATAGGTTGCGAGAGACCTCGGCCTTTCTCCCAATGGGGTCTGGATGTAGTCAGAGAGATCAATCCTCATTCTTCTCAACGTCATCAATGGATTATTACCACTACTGAATATTACACTAAATGGGTGGAATCCATACCTCTTATTTCTACCAAAGTTGAGAAAATATGTGAATTCATTAATCATCACATTATTTGTTGCTTTGGTGTTCCTCATCGACTTATCATAGAAAATAGTAAAAATTCAAAAACAAAACCCTACAGAAATTCCATGACACCTTCGACATTCAACTTAGTTTCTCTTCACCTTATTACCCTAAAAAAATGGCCAAGCATAATCAACTAACAAAACCTTAAACAAAATTCTTATGAAACTGGTTGATGATATTGGAAAGGATTGGCACACGCACATCCCTTTTGCCTTATGGGCTTATCACACTAGTATTCATACCTCAACTATTGTCACACCTTTATCTTTAGTCTATGGTACAGAGGTT
The DNA here is from genome assembly GCA_018340775.1 of Taxus wallichiana var. yunnanensis. NCBI lineage: Eukaryota > Viridiplantae > Streptophyta > Pinopsida > Cupressales > Taxaceae > Taxus > Taxus wallichiana. The sequence goes on from CM031242.1 coordinate 864,097,030, forward strand.
GTCTTGCCTCTCAAATTCAAAATTCCCTCTCCTCGTATCTCACTCAAAGATATGCTCAACGATGATGATTTTCTCTAGGATCGTTTGGCATAACTTGAGTTCTTAGAAGAATTTGGTCTTAATGCTCTCGATCACCTCCAAATCTACCAAAAATGTATCAAACATGCTTATGATAAGCATGTCAGGGAATGAACCTTCCAAGTCGGTGACCTCGTTTTGAAGGAAAATCAACATGTATAACAAAAGCAGAGAAAAGTAAATGGGGAAAATTTTCTCCTAATTGGCTTGTACCCTAATGTTGTAGAAAAATTTTCTTATGGGAAAATTGGTGGGTTTCAAGCCAACGCTATGGGAATCTAAGTCCCTCTACTTGAATGGTGCAACTTCCGTATGTGCATGCAAAAATGGTGGATTCCAATGGTGGCCTTTCGACCAGAGATCCAACAGGGACACTCCATTGACCCTGTGGCAAAGCTAGCAATTTATCACTAGAGAAGAGCTTTGTTTGAGAAGGGAAAGGGAGTGATAATGGAGGTAAGAGAAATTAATGTGATTAAATATCAGATGACCACATACATTAATTAGAAGTCTCGTTTATATGCATTTATAATTAGAAGAAAAAAAATCCGCAAGAGAAGCTACAAGATCAAATGAAACTCATTGATCATAAAGTACTAATTAATTCCTCAATCAAAAGGAAAAAAATCCTTCTTTTCTTATTGAATCTTGAGCAGAGTTTGTACATAGATCGAGAATGGAAGAAATTCAAGGAAGAAGAGAAAATAGAAGAAGACTGGTGTTTTTCATCTTTCTTTTCAGTCTGAGCACTCTAGTCTTTTGTGAAATTAGTCTCCAACCCTTGGAATGACGTTGAGGAGCCATTATATTCTTTACAAGATACCATTACAACATATCAAATCATTTACGCCTCTTCAAATTCCTCTCATTTGCAAAGAAAATGCTCATGGTGGGTTAAAAACCATATCTTACAAATCAATCGTTACATTCGATTTGCGGTTTAAATCTAGATCACTTAATTTGCTCCTCTAACTATGAATTTGGGCCGTTCATGTGTGGCGGGAAGGGATTGGAATGGTTTTGGGAAGCCTTTCACATTTTGTGATTTTTTATGAGATTTGGCAATTTGGAACAAATTGGCTGCGCTCTCGCTTTGACTTTTCAACTTAGCCACGTGGCATGTTCAAATTAGGAATGGGGGCACGACTCTTTTCTAAACATTATAACCTTTGACCTTTCCTTGGGGGCTCGAGGTTTGACTTTTACCCCATGAGCCTGATCGGGGCTATGGGTTCCTTTTTAATTTTTCACCTTTTTCACAAAAGGCTCAAAACTCAATTTCCTCCACCGGCCCTCTGCTTTGATTTGACTTTTCAACTTAGCCACGTGACATGTTCTAATTGGGAACAGGGGCATGGCTCTTTTCTAAACATTTTAACCTTTAAACTTTCCTTGCAGGCTCAAGGTTTGATTTTTCCCGTGATCTTGATTGGGGCAGCGGGTTCCTTTTTAATTTTTTGCCTTTTTCACAAAAAGGCTCAAAAACTCAAATTCCTCGCTGGCCCGCTCATCTAATTTGACTTTGCAATAGTGATCTTTTCCTTTGACTTTTCCCTACAAATCATGGAGTCATCTGGTGATTCTTCCATACTTATCCGATTTACCTTTATTTTATACCAGGACACATGGAAAGCACGCTCTCAATTAAAAGATCGCCCTACGGATTTGGAATTGCATGGTTTTGACATGTGGATCCGTCTCGAGTCTTTGAAGTATGGCGGACCACTCAATTAGAAGCTCGATACCAATTTTTAAAAACAAACATCTAACTCACGAAAAAGCGCTACTTGACTCACGATACCAAACTTTTAAAAACACAACATATACACTTTGCTCTGTAACACACATCCTCAATCATCTAAAGTAAATATGAGCAAGATAGAAATATCTGCGTCTCCAAATCATGTAATATACTGACTACAATATCAAAGACATCATCTATTTTAATATTCCTCAAATGTATGAAGCGATTCTATATTGATAAACTTAAGATCTTCGGATAACCAATACATGTCTTGAATCAAACATGATAGACTTACGATTATCTGAGACTTGAATTTGAGTCAAGACTCTTGAAACATCAAATAATCTAAACTTTACAAACTTGAAGACCAAGCGTCCCGAATATCTTCTCTCCTTGGTGTAGTGAATGAAATGGAGGAAGTCCAATATATAGACTTTTCCAAAGCTTTTCACCGGGTGAGGAAGCCGGAACCGGGAAACCGGAGAACGCAAAGAACCGGTAAGATTCCCACTGACCGACACACATGTAGTACAACCCACTCACGGGAGTGCAATTATTAAAGAGGCATGGGTCCACCACGCACCGACAAAAGCAAAGGGGACACACGGCAGAGAAACGCCTATCGTTCTTGATTGTGGAAAATACACACGAGAGGAAGAGAACTTCATCATTTTGAGTCCAATTTTCAAATTTTATTCATGAGCTAGAGGCATGAAGGAAAACAATGGTTTGATGGCCCATGCCATAGAACAAGTGATGATTTTGATCAAAAATTGGGGGTGCTAAAAGGATAATACGTGCATAGACAAAAAAGAGGAGGATTACTTAAAATGAGCAAAATGGAGGTTAAAATAGCTCGAGGGCACGATTTTTGCTAATTTCTTGAATCTCGAACTTGGCTCAAACACCAATGAAGGGCATGAACTCAAAAAAATTTAAATTTGGCTATGAAAACATAGTGCTATTTTCAGGAGACAACAACTGGCTCTAGCTTGGGGACATGGCGTGAACTGGGCATGGCTAGGGCACGACATGAGGATCTAGAATCTCAAGTTTCAAAACATATCATGCCGCCGATTGAAGTGCCTTATCCATTGGGCCTTGTAGAGGAATGCACATTCTACGAGAAAGAATGCAAGGAGGAAACACACAAACAAAACACGCACAACAAAAACCAAACAAAACAAAACCAAAACCACATCACAACAAAGGGGAAAAAATGCCTATAAAAACACCTATGGTACAAGGCAAGGGACTGCCCACTTTCACCGATGGTACACATTCAAGTATTTCCCACTTCAAGTTAGTTCCAATGGTGTTCCATCCAATTATGAGAGAGAAAAACATTCTCACCATAAGCTCTATGAATTTGGAGCAGCCGAGCCATAATGAATCAGACATTCCATGGTTTGCCCTTCGAGTTCTCTTCTCTTATCCCATAGCAGGAAAAAATATCCAATCTTGAATTCTCTTGCCTTTGCCCTCTTGTCGAAGATATTCTTCACTTTTAATTGCTGCTTTTTACTCTTATCCACCACTTGGCCTCTGCTTTCCTCCAACTTCTCCGGGAAGAGGATCCTCTTGTCAATGGAGTCTTTGTATTGACCATCTTCTAGTTCTTACACCAACTTGAGAGCTAGCATCTCAATTGTGAGAGGAATATCGGCCTCAACTCTATACAACATTTGGAAAGGTGACATACCTATGGCCTTCTTAGGAGTGATCCTATCAACCCAAAATGCATCATATAACTTCTTGTGATAGTTTTAGATTCTCATCTACTAGCTTGTGAATGATAGTCACGATATTTTTATTGCTTAGCTCGAACTTGGCCATTTTCCCTGTGGATAGTGGTCGGAGGAGTGAGATAGGGAGATTCCAAAGCCATAGCAAAACTTGGTGAGCTCCTTTAAAGAGAAATAGGTGGCATTGTCTATAACAATCTTATGTGGTACTCAAAATGGACAATGATATTCTCCTTGATGAAGTTACAGACTGTTTCAGAGCTGACTTGCTTGGTTGGAATGGATTCCACCCATTTGGTGAAGTAATTAGTTATAGTGAGTACATAAGTGTGCCCTGTACTTGAATGAGGATTCAAAACACCAATGAAATCTAGCCCCCATTGCTGAAATGGTTCTTCAATCACCATAGGCTTGAGTGGCAATGCAGCTAGTTGTGGCTTTCCAACAAATTGTTGGCATGCTTTGCATTTGGAAACCCAATCTTGAGTGTCTGCAAAGATGGAGGGCCAATAATATCTTCCTCTAAGGATCTTATGTGTGGTGACCATTGCTGAGAAATGTCCACCACAAGCCTGATCATGATAGGCTATGAGCAACTTTTCTTGTTGATCCATATCTAAACACCTAAGGAAACAACCATCTAGGCCTCTCTTGTAAATTACATGATTCCAGATCACAAACTTGGTTGCCTTTAGTGTGAGTGTCCTTCTTTGTTTGTAGTCAAGATGAGGAGGAAATTATCCATAAGTGAGGTAGTAAGCAATATCAGCATACCACTCATTTGTAGTGGTGACAAAGAGCACTTGTGGGCCATCTTCTAAACAAGTTGAGAAAACACCATCTTTTTCTCCTTGCTGAGCCTTGAGGTCTTCATCTTCAGAAATCAGCTTGCACTAACCATTTCCTCTTACCAGATTAGAGGGTTTAATCTCCAAGTCAAACTCTTGTGTCTTTTCCATCCAACTTCCTCTCTTAGCCCCGGGATCTTGTTAAGTCAAAATGGACTTGATTGTACTTCTAGGACCATCACCACCTGTATGGGAATTGAGAATGTAGAATCGAAACTTTTAACGACTTTGACCACTGCGTAGGCATGTTTCTCCAGTTGAATGTACTTTAGCTCATGATTTTTCAAAGGACAACTCATGAAAGCTATAGGTACTTCCAAACCTTCATCATTTTTACGAACAAGGACAACAAAGAGTGTATGTTCGATATATAGAAATACATGATGAACTTTTTGTTGAAATTTGGAGATACTGAGAGTTGGGGCTTTGGCAATGGCTTTCTTGATATCCTCAAATGTCATTTTTCCTTCCTTATTCCACTTAAACTTGATTGAGGCTTCATCATGGAAGTTATATGCTTAGTTAGCTCAAGAAAATTTAAGCACAAAACAATGAAGGAAGTTTACCTTTCCAAAGAATGAATGCACTCCCTTCTTAGTGGTTGGTAAGGTTAGTGCTTAGATATCTATGATCCTCTCGGGATCAATATGTGCTCCATGTTTGTTCACAATGTGTCCCAACAACTTACCTTCCGTGACTCCAAAATGCACTTCATAGGATTTAGAGAAATTCCATGTCTCCTACATCTTGCAAGGACTTGCTCGAATGACAGATATGATCTACCCTCCTCTTGAGAAAAGTATGAGGTCATCAAGTAAATGACAATGCAATATTTCAAATCTTTAAAGGCCAATTCAATTTCCCTCTGAGAAAGTGGCTCCAACATTGATCAAGCCAAAAGGCATTCGTTATAAGCAAAAGTGCCCCAAGGTGTTGTGAAGGCTATTTTGTTGCAATCCTCCTCTGCCACCTTGATTTGGTTGTACCCTGAGAATCCATCAAGCAAAGAGAGAATTTTAGATCTAGTGATTTGCTTGTGAAATATGATCCATGATTAGGAGAGGGTAGTTGTCCTTAAAAGATACCTAATTCAGATTTCAAAAGTCTACACAAATCCTTATTTTCCCATTTTTCTTCCTTCTTACCTGACACAATGTTAGCCACCCACGTTAAATGGTGGATACGGAAGATGATTCTAGCATTGAACATCTTTGTCACCTCTTCTTTGATAACATCAGCAATATTTTGATTATAGGGCCTTTGTTTCTACCTAAAGGGCTTATCTCCTTACTTCAAAGGAATGGAGTGGTGCATTTCCTTTAGCTAAAAAGATTTGAGTTCATCTTAGGAGTAAGCCAACACATCGAGTACTTTTTAGCAAAGCAACAAACTTTCTTTTCTCTTCGGTGAGAAACATTTACCAATGTTAACTATCCTTGGATTCTCTGAAGTGCTAGTGTTTTCTTAATCAAAATCGAGATGAACACCGAGAATATTGCTTTGCTTTTTCTCGGATGAACTGTCATGCTTGTCAAAGAGATATTCCAAAGAAACTAGGCCTTTGGGGATTTTGTTTCCTTACAGTTTGATTACTCCCTCCTCATAAATCCTCTCAATTCCCTATTTCTCTTCTTTGGGGACTGATTCATGGTGTGGGTTTTCACTTCCCTCAAAGAAAATATTATTGAAGTTATCCCATTGTTTAAGAAGGATAAGATCTGATTGTCATCATGGAAGACCCGCTGTGATTTGAATTGTATGCGGTACATTGGTTTTGAATATCATCTCAATGGTCACTTTATCCTTGCTAAAAGAAGGATGGCGTGTCACTAAGGAAGTTAACACTTCTGCTAGAGAATCTGCCTTTTCATTCTTCTCCCTAGGGATAGCTTCAATGGAGAATGCATCAAAGGATTCAATGCAATCCCACACTCTGTTTCTATAGTGCCTAAGTCTGGGATTTTTCCCCGATATTCTTTGGCGGACTTGCTTCACCACAATCTTGGAATCAGCTTTGCATCTCAACTTCTTAATTCCCATGTCCTCTGCTGCATTCATGCCTAAGAGTAATGCTTCATACTCTATTGTATTATTTGTATTGTCAAATTGCAGCTTGTAGGAAAAAGGATATACCTCATTGGAGGGAGAGTACAATACTACACCAACTCCTAAACCTGCTTTGGAATGACTACCATCAAACTCCATTGTCCAAATCTGATCTTCTTCTTCCATGAGGAGTGGAAAGTTCTCTTCCTTTTGTGATGTAAGGAAGTAGTTTCCTAGCCCACCATCTTGAAAAAGGATGTTAGCTTTTGGATCATCAGATTTCCTTCTTTGTGAATTTCATTTTTCGACAGGTATTACTTTCTTCATTTCTCCTTTCACTTTGGGATGGTTGCGAGATGACCAATCCATTTTTATTTCTCCACCTAGATCTATGCAAAAACTTCTACTCAACAACATACCAAAATATGTTGGGATGTCTACCACTAGAATGGTCAGGAGTATCTTCTTGTTAGGGTAATCAGCTAGTGCAACTGAGCATCCTTAATCCTTCCTACCAATGGAACTTGTTTGGATTCCATTGTGTAGCATGTGCCATTTACCTAGGTCAAAGTGAGGCCAAGAGCATTTGTAAATTTTTCTGGCATCACATTATCTGAGGCTCTAGAATCTATAATGTAATTATTCAGGTGGAAACCTTTGATGAGAAGTGACAGGTAAAAAGGCTCAACTCTATTGGTGTTGGAGGCACTGAGGGCTAGCATGTTTTTAGAAGATGGTGTGGGAAGCAAGCCTTTAGAATTAGATATTGAGGATGTAGAATTACCACCCTGGACTACTTTGATGAATCTGTCAAATTGGGCAGGGTGTGTTTGTAGGTATTCCATCTTAGAGAGCTGAACTTTGGTTTTTCTTGCATGCTCCACAAAGTCAAATGGAGCTATGGTAGATGAAGAAGAGGTTCCAAGAGTGGGAGAGGATTTAAATGACAAGGGTTTTGTTACTTTTGGTGTTGGGTTCTCCTTTTCAAATGTAGTACTTGGTTTGGAAGGAGGTGAGGATGTAGCCTTTGATTGAAATTTAGATGTTCTTGCAGAACCAGTATTTAGAAGAGAATTGCTCTTGACAACTTTTGAGTTGGGAGAAGAATCAAAAAACTTACTTGGCACAATAAAGCATGATCCTTGGCAACTAGTGAATCTGATTTCTCTTTGGTTGATTCCATGGAAGGTGGTAGTGGTGATCCTCTGCTGATGATCTTGTTTTGTGGAAGCTTTGGAGCACAATATTCTTTGCTCTTCCTATCATTTGTTAATCATTCTTGAGGCTGAAATACCATTCTTAGATTGTGCACAAGTGAAAATAGCACATGAAAAACTTGGAGCTTCTTCATCACCTTCCTCCTCATCATCAATGTATTCAATCAGGCCATTGTGCATGCCAACCTCTTCAATTTCAAGATAGTTTTCATAGTCATCCATGCTTTCTTCTTCATTTTCCTCAATGTCTACTTCTTCTTCTAATTCTCCCAGTGTCACAAATGACATTGATTGGTGGTGCTTCAAGAGCAAGCCTACGAGGAGGTCGAGAAATTCTTGGTCTATTAGGAGGATTTGATCTCCTTGGAGCACTCCTCATAGTGATTTGTGATAGTTGCTTCTTCAAGGAAACTAGGTCATTTTCCATTTTTTGGAACATTGGATTAGTGGTGACTGAATTTGAACTTTGAACTTTTTTCTTACCACTTGGTCCTTTCACTTTTCCAAAAACAATTAGATCATCATCAGTCTCGACTGCAAAGTCTTGAACATCCCTTAATGTTCTTGGTTGGGCTCTTATGAGGAAGAAACCAACTTCTAGTGGCAAAGCGTTGATGAAGAACCTTTTCAATTTGTTTTCAGGGGGGACCACATCTTTTGGGATCCTTCTTGTCAACCTATTATACCTTGCTACAAAATATCTCATTGATTCAGAGGTCTCCTTCTTCATCTGAACCAATTAGACCAGCAGATCCTGACAATCTTCTATGCTCTTGAACCTATGTTCAAATGCACTTCTTATGTCTTCCCAACATGTGACAGATCTTGGGGGCAGCATGTAGAACCATTCAATATCTCTCTCTTGGAGTGACTCCACAAAGAGTCTAATTGAAACATCTTCATCTTCAACTCCCAACACTCCACAAGCAGTGATGAATGTTGCTACATGTTCTTCAGGAGATGAGAACCATCCCCTTTGAATTTTGGGAAGTTCTTTCTTGAGCCTCTTGGGAGGTCATGAAGTGGTTGTGGAAGGGCGAGTGGACCAGTATTCCTTCCCCATGGCACATTAGGCCTACGTACTTCATCTTCATGATCACCCATTCTATTCCTATTTCTAGCCTCCAATCTTGCTAAGGCTGCTTCTGCTGCTGCTCTTTCTTCTTCTTCGAGTTGGAGTCTTTCTATTTCTTCAAGTTGAGCCCTTATCTCCTCTTCAGCAACTGCCTCTCTTTCAAGCTCTTCAAATGTGGGATCAATTTTTCCTCCTTGCCTCAGTTGCCGGGTGTATCTTCTCTCAGCCAACTTGAAGATTTATGCTCTTCTCGGGGGTTGGAATTTGTCTCTGTCTTTCCAATTCGACAACACGTTCCTCTTCCAAGTCCAGAATCCTTATGGTAATGAAGTATTGATTACAATTTGTCTATTATGCCAAATAACTTCTCTCATATTAGAAGAAATGTCTTCTTGGATGTGAAAGAGTAAATCAGTTTCTCAATAGGAGGATTTCCCGGAATAGTCATGATTTACATCCATGTAGCTTGCATGATTATTCAATCTCCGAAACTTTTTCTTAGAATCATTTTTGTATTTTATGACATTGAGGTCGTTTTTGGGTGCAGAATCTTTGCAAAATTTTCCCCATGGTGGGCGCCAAAAACTGTTGGCAAGAAAATTTGTCTTGTGGGTAAATTGGTGGGTTTTAAGCCAACACTATGAGAATCTAATTCCCTCTACTTGAATGGTGCAGCTTCCATATGTGCATGTAAAAAATGGTGGATTTCAATGATGGCGTTTTGACTAGAGATCCAACAAGGGAATTCCATTGACACTGTGGAAAAGTTAGCAATTTCTCACTAGAGAAGAACTTTGTTTGAGAAGGGGAAAGGGAGTGAGAATGGAGGTAGGAGAAATTAATGTTTTGAGTAGAATATCAGATGCCCACACACATTAATTAGAAGTCTCGTTTACATGCATTTATAATTAGAAGAAAAAAAAATCCATGCAAGAGAAGCTACAAGACCGAATGAAACTCATTGATTGCAAAGTACCAATTAATTCCTCAATCAAAAAGGCAAAAAATTCCTTCTTTTCTTATTGAAGCTTGAGAAGAGTCTATACATAGCTTGAGAATGGAAGAAATTCGAGGAAGAAGATAAAATATAAGAAGAGTGGAGTTTTCCATCTTTTCTAGGTACAAAGCACTACGGTCTTTTATGAAATCAATCGCCAACCCTTGTAATAACATCGAAAATCCATAATATTCTTCACAAGAAAGCTGTCACAACATCATAAATCATTCACATCTCTTCAAATTCCTCTATTGTGAAGAAAATGCTTATGGCAAGTTAAAAATCAGATCTTGCAAAGCAACCATTATATTCGATTTTCCACTTTAAATCTTGACCGATTGATTTGCTCCTCTAACTCTAAATTTGGGCCGTCCACATGGCGGGAAGGAATTGGAGTGGTTTTGGGGAAGCCTTTCACATTTTGTGATTTTTATGAGATTTGGCAATTTGGAAAAAATTGGCCCGCGACCCTACTTTGACTTTTCAACTTAGCCACGTGGCACGTTTAAATCTAGTGTATTAATTTCCACATTTTAGATCCATCCATGACATCTTCCGCATCCATCTTCTCTCTTTTTCATCTTTCCGAGAGATTTCCCCTTTGTACATGGGTACCTTTACAGGCTAGTTTATGGCTAGGACCCATCTTTGGCATCTTTCTTAGATTAGAGAGTATTTTTTGTTCTCTTGTAGTGGATGTTTTTCCCACTTTGGGTTTTTCCTGCGCTACTTAGGACTTATTTTGTACATAGAGTCGTACGATGGAATAGTGACAAGAGAGCATGGGAATCTAAAAGTACCCTTTCCTCATACCCGACTTCCGAGGTCGTGTTCGAGATAGCAAGTGAATGTTGAATGTGAATGGATATGTATAAGCTAATCGGGTAATCTTAAATCCTCAACACGCAATAACAAAATATGTGAATCTAAGGTGAAGAAGACCCTCCTAACCTGGATTGGTGTAATGGCTCGTTAAGATATAATGGTTGTTCGGAGGCTCCAATCAATGTCGAGCTCTATTGAGATCTTGTTTCTTGGTTTTTAGAAACATAGGAAGTGTCCTATGGGAGCTTCATATATATCTGACAAGGTCATAAAATGGTGATAGGTCATTTTAGTGGATTTTGTGGTTAGCTATGGGTGGTTTTCTGGTCTAGCCCAGAAAATATTGGATTGATTAGCTTCTATGTTTAATACGGAGAACTGTACTATAATATCTAGCTGGGAGTGGTGAGGATCTAAACACTAGCATTTGCAAGCCGGTGTCAATACTTGACTGGTTTGTTGGCCCGTTGGGTTGTGGGACTTGGGGATCACAACCATGAGTGCATGGTTGTTGTGGACCTATTATGGTCATGTGAAGAATCAATCCCTTCTTCTAACTATCCAGTAATCGTATGCCTTTTCAGCTTCTATGTTTAGAACTAGAAGTTGTATGATTTTCTTAGAGTACCTAACAGGTGTTCTAGCAACTTGGATATGTAAGCTAGTGTCTATATCAATGAGGAGGTCTCCTACATTAGGCTGCAGAACCAAAGGATTGCAACTAAATGTTTGTTCTTGTTTGAACCCTTGCACGGTCATTCAGGTGTTTTATCAAGGCAATCTATAATTCGGATGGTTTGACCAGAATGTGTAAGCTTTGTCATCTTCGATATTCAATCCTCTTAGTTGCTCACTAATTGCTTGTAATTTTGTTGTGGCTCGAAAGACCTGTATCCTAAGGTCCTGATCTATATCAGCTAAAGTCATGGGTAAATTTGGTTGAGGTACTATAGGTTCAAATATATATTCTCTAGGCTCTCTAGGTCCTGTGATTGTCATACAAAAATGATTCAACCTCTAACTAACATTAAATAAACTGATTTACAAAAGAGGTATTTACACTATGCAAGCATCCTACTATTTTTGTATTTTTCAATGACGTATTTCAATGAAATTGAAAGCGAAGCTACTCTAGTATATCTATAAAATGAACAATTAATCTAATAATAGAATAAAAACAAGCAAAGTAGCCCGGTATGGCTTTTTTCCTGTGTAATTGTGATATTATACTAAATATCTCAAAGCAACTAAACATATTAATTTGAAAGGCTCTCAATCCTACCTCGAAGTGAGGAATGAATACATTTCTTAGAATCTATCAATCCCCACGACTTCCTCTGGTGATACCGAGAGTGAACTTTTAACTGAAATGAAATAATTCACTACTCTATTTGATATGTTGTAACTAGAACTTTGATAGCTCAAACCTGGCATTTACAGAACAGTGGTAAATCCAGTTGTGTGTGATTTCATCCCCTCAGTGTGATCTCCTTGTTCCTTTGTGTCCTCATGAATCCAGAAAGTGTGTATATGATAGTATCAATAGAAGATAGCAATTAAACAATGGCAGCTTTAGATATAGACCGAATATAATGCGAGTAGGAGAGGGATAACGCAAGTGAACAGAGCTTGACTATGTAATTCCTAGCCGGATTTATTCATGAGAATACAACACAAGTGTACCGAGAGTTTTAGAAATTATCCTTGTGACAAAACAAAACCTACAACTTTAATGGATTCTAGTCTAGAAATGAAGCTATTCTATGTTTTAAACTGACTGTATGCAGTAGCAATGAAACAAGACTTGAAACAAGAAGATGATATGACCTCTAATAATGCCAACAATGGAAGCAAAACCTGAAACTAACAAAATTCTAAGCAAGGAATTAAAAAACTGAACAAGAGAATTGAGAGGATGAGGGGCCATTTGTTTGAAAACAAACTAGTTATTTATAGAATTCCCATTCACCAAAGGGTAACTTGGAATGGAACTCTTTTACCATTAAACAATGGAGAAACACTATTATAGGGAACCAAAAACATAAATACAAGCTAAGGCGGTTGAGAAAAGCTAGTAAATGTTGAAAATTCACGCAAGTCTCTATTAAAGGAACATCTTTGGAGAACACGTGAAGGACTGCCGCCACTGAGCGGGGGCGGTTACAGCACCGCCACCCCAGGGGCGGCGATCACGAGACTACCGCCCTGGCAGGCGGTTTTTCATATCTTGAAGGTAAAAATCCAAAAAAAGGGGGCAAGGGATAAAACAAAGCACAAGGAACTTGGATAAAGCATTTGGGATGCTAACATATACTTCGCGAGCTTCTCTAGATCTTGAACACCTTGCAAGGTGACCTGTATCATCATTGGGGCATGTGTAACATCGTTTCAGCGATGCAGTACCCTATAATTTTGGGTATGTACATATTGCCCCCTCGGAGAAGCATTTTAGCCATGAAGAGGCGTAAAATGGTGGGTCCGAGTATGGCGGTCCCAAAACGGGAAGCTAGAAATTATACCTGACACGCCCGTGTGTCGAAATGACGCCATCCAAATTCCCGCTACCTACAAAATGAAAAGAGGACTCAAGTGCAGATAGATAAAATAAGTTGAGAAAATAAATACTAAATTAATATGAAATGAGGACTTACCATTTGTGCGGGGATAAGAACTTACCTTTTCGGTGCTCCAAACCTGCGAAAGGGGCATTCAAAAATGAGTCAAAACATATATATATATATATATATATATATATATATATATAACGGGCTCATTTTCCTATTCATTTACGCGTGTTGATTTGATAGTTTTTGAGCTCTGGGACCCACGGTGACGGTTTTCGACGAGAGTATAGTCAAAACATTCATGGTGAGATAGTGATCATGCCTCCGAGAGTGGAACGTCGACCCACGAGATCTTAGGTTAGTTCTTCTTGATTTACCGTTTTTGCACCCAAAATGTTAAAATGTCGAAATCTTTGTCTTGGGGGTCATTTTTAGAAATGCTAGTGTTAATAGGGTCACTTAGGGGGCACCTAATGGGTAGGCTTTTGTTTTAGTTAAAATGGTCAATTTTTGTGTTTTTGAGCATTTTTAGGGCACATGACCCGTTTGAACTCGTGGGACAAGACCGCCACCCTAAGCAGGGTGGCGGTTATGGGACCGCCGCCTTAGAAGGCACTAGCGGTTACTGGAACCACCGCCCTACATAGGGTGGTAGTCCATTACAGAGTGTCAAAACAACACTTTACTTAACTTGTTTTTGCATTTTTAGCATTCTTGCATGTTCTTAATAGTTTTTCCAATGTAATTTTGGTACTAACTTACTCCTTTTTGTGTGTTTTTGGGTGTATGCAGAAGGAGGAGGAGTACATTAGATGGAGCTAGGAGAGGGAGTGTGATTGGCTCTCGCAGTGTTAGAGGCACTCTCCTGGCAGAGCGGGATACTCTCCGCAGAAGTGCAGTATATGGAGGATTGCACAGGTTCCTCATGTTGCACTTGCCAGTCACATATTGTGTGACTTGTTCTCATATTGGGATGCGGATCGGAACACCTTCCGATTTCCAGGAGTTAGGGGTGAGTGGTCTATCACCCTGGAGGACGTTTACCATATATTGGGGGTTTGATCCTTGGGCGGTGGCTATCTCTTAAGATAGCTGTATCTAGATCACTAGGTGGTTCAGTGGGCCACCTACATGGGAGATGCGGTTGTATCGATGGGGTCAAAGAAGGGCGTGAGGATCCACTCTATTATTGAGTCAGACATTCCCTTACTTCGCAAGGCTATTATGGGCATCCTTGCATCTAGACTGATTGGGGACAAGGGAGGGGACACCCTCTTGTATTGTTGGGCCCCCATTATTTCACAAATTGAGGGCCATGGATGTGTCTACACCTAGGGAGCAGATATCGTCGAGAATACCTACCATGACTTATACAAGGTAGTCCATTTACAAGGGCAGTCATTGAGCCACTCGACTCTTGTCATGAGTTGGGTGTATGAGAACATTATCCCATATGGGAGAGGTGTATAGGTGGAGGATCTTGGGTCCGTCACGGTAGCGAGGTGGGCCGGGGATGATAGTTCTCAAAGTATCCCATGAGCCGTTTCTTCTTGACTCATTGTAGACTTGGAGGCCACTCCTTATCGAGTGCCATGGCAGGGGTATGTGGAGAGGAGACCGTTACTTTGATTGCTGTTAGACCACCAACCAGTTGATAGACAGGGTGGGGAAGCTGGAGATCCACCCATTTGATAGAGTACCACAGTAGTTCGGCCTCCCCTATAGTGACATGCTTCCTCCGGCGGGGCCTCTATATAGATCTATTCGTGAGGTTCGGGGAGGTCCTAAAGGCCGGGGTGGACCATTGTTATGCCTGGTACTCCTATTGCAGCTAGGAGGGTGGTACGTGCACGAGGGGGAGCCGTGCTCCTCAGGAACCCTTATTTCGGATTACCACCGGTCCCGCTCATAACAGTGATGAGCCCATCGGCGTGGGACGCCGAGTCTGAGGAGTTCATTGGCGGAGAGACCAAGGAGGAGACAAAGGGCATGGAGATTAGTGAGACGGGCGGTGGAGGGGATGATAGTGATCATGAGTGGCATGATACCTAAGAGATCCTATAGGCCAAGAGGGCGGAGCAAAGCGCAAAGAGGGTGACTCTAGTTTCAGAGGAGTTACTCTCTCGGGACCTAGATGGAGATGGTGAGTTTGTTGCGAGGCCGTCATATTGCCCTGCACGTGGGGAGGGGCACCGGTCGGTGGCAAAGTGTCGGTGGAAGGCATGGATCCTAGAGATCCTTCTTGGAGGCCTGGCGATACTAGCGAGTTGTCACTCTTTCTCCGACATTTGTTTTAGTTAGACTTGTCTTAGTTTTTTTCTTTTTGTTTCGTTTACTCTTGAATCTATCCTTTGATTATTTTCTAACTTGTATTCTCCTTGTTTACATTGATTGTTGATGAGTGGCGAGACTTGATTCAATGAGTGTGTATTGATACCCTGCTTCTCCCCTCGGAGAAGACTCGTGCTGAGCTTTCCGTGGATGTGGGGAGCCCTCTGCGGTCGGTAGGCACACACCGATGTTTTGCTTCTGTGCGGTATGCGGCGAAGACGATTACTTCTCTCCGCATGGAGGTGGCTAGATATAGGACAGCCGAGCGCGATGAGGAGGAGCCATTCTCGTAGTGAGACGGCAGCTACCGGGCATGACCACGAGCCCTTAGTGCATTCGGAGCGCCGGCGTAGCCGGAGTCCTAGGCGTGGCCGCGCACCCTCTGAGGGATCCCATAGGGATTGAGAGACTATTTTTGTAGTATTTTTCAGATGTTTATACGAGTGTTTTTGTACTTTCTGGGCTCATTGAGCATTTTGACCATGCCTAGTGCATGATGGCATTGTATACGAAACTTGATTTGTGTATATATATATATATATATATATATATATATATATATATATATATATATATCTCTTTGGATCTAGACTCTTGCCTATCTTGAATTTTGTGACTCATTTCTATATGTGTATTTAGATGCTTTTAGAATACTATTTTCATGTTTTCAGAATGTATGCAATGGATAACCAATGATAATAGATAGAATATTTTACTCTGTATGTTTTTGTAGTGCTAATATGATATGATACTAACATATGGTAGTATTGAACTTTTGAACTCTTTGGGCAATGTTTGTAATTTCTTCTTATGTTGGCAAAACATGATGAATGCATAGTGATAAAGAGATGAACTTGCCCCAATCCTAAATCCACGCAACTAGTAAGATGCGAGGGCTCAACACCAAGAGTTAGGAAGGGCACAAGTTGTATGAGTTTGATTGAATGGAATGATGAGAGATAAACAAACCAAGAATAAGAACCAAATTTGGACCTACACACCCACCCTACTCGGAACTACTACCACACTTAGAAGGCCACTTACTTTCAAGTTTATCTAGACTTAGACTCACAAATGACAACCTGGTTGACAAAATCTGGTTTTGAGGATTTGATCTCTTTGGAATTTGGATATTTACTTTCTCTTGATAGAATTTGATTTGTGTTTTTAGCATACCAAGATTTTTTCATTTGTTTGTTTGGGACGCCCACACACCTACGCCTCACGCCACTAGTAAGAAGCATGGGTTTGTTACCAAAGGCAAGATACAGGCGAGTAAGGGCACTTCTTTCCTTTCCCAACCTCACATCACCAGTAAGAGATGTGGGCTTATCACCGAAGGTTGATGGGGCAAAGAAGTGTGTAAAATAAAATATTTTGTTTACTTTGTGCTTTTCATTTCATTTGATTTTGACATTTCGATCTATGGCTTTGGTATATCCTTTCGTTCCAAGATATTTTAAGAGTGATAGATGTGACACCAAGAAGCTTCGAGGTAATGCACCGTAGGCAAGGACACTTCACCTAGTAGAAAAAAAGAGCAAAGCCAAGTATGCAGGTCTTGGTATGGTTTCCATCAATGTTTGTCTGTCAAAATTGATGAGAAGATTTGAAAATAGTTGATGATGCTTGGAGAGATGTGACATGAATGCTTTTTCCAATATCTTCATAAATTTGCAAAGATTTGTTTTAAGAGTAAGCTCCTAGACTACCATTTTTACAAAATGGACAGAATGAAGCAGCTAAGAGACTAATGCAATGTAAGTAGCTATAATGTACTAGTAATGACTTTGGTGTTTTATGCGTAAAACCGCTTAAGATGTAAGGAATTGACAATTTCACCGAATTCCTCACCTTCTAGTGTGCACAAGAGATATGCACCATTTTCGTAGTCCTTCATGACTCGGTATGGGCCCAACCATTTGGGCTGGAACTTCCTTCCTTCACTAGTTTTCTTATCGATCCTAGCTGTCTAGTCTTAGAACTAAATCTCCTTCATATATTTCTCACTCATAGACTTTTTTGTTGTACTTCCGGCACATCCGGTCAGCATAGGCTCTATGCCATTGTTCAGTGTCTAATCTGGCCTCATCAAGGCTTTCTAGTTGAGAGAGGTATGCCTCCTGTAAGCTTCTTCATCTAGAATCCCTTGTAATGAGATACGAGAGACTGGGTATTTCAACCTCAAGCGGGAGAACTGCTTCTACCCCGAATACCAATGAGAAAGGAGTTGCTCCTGTTGGTGTTCTTATTGAGGTTTGATGGGCCCACAAGGCCAGATATAGCTTTAAATGCCAATCTCGCTTGTTCTCCTTGATTTTTTTGAGGAGAATAGCTTTTAATGTTTTGTTTGTTGCTTCAGCCTGCCCATTGGCTTAAGGGTAGTAAAGAGAGGCCATGTGATGGTTTATCTTGAACTTGCTACATAACTCATGGACTTCGTCATTTTTAAGGAGGTGCCATTATCTGAGATAATGACTTGTGGGACACCATACCTTCGAGATAATTTGGTTCGTAATGAATTTGGCAATTACCGAACCTGTTATGGTGGTGAGAGGCATGGCCTCCACCCATTTGGTAAAATATTCCATGGTTGTGATTATAAAATTATGGCCATCGGTTGATGAGGGAGAGAATTTCCCTATCAAGTCTAGACCCCACGTGGAGAAGGGCCATGGAGTTGCTATTGGTTGTAGGGATTGTGCTGGCATGTGAATCTCGTGAGAGAATTCTTGGCATTTGTGGCACTTACATACAAATTCCACTACATCATGCTCGAGAGTGGGCCAAAAATAGCCCATCCGATGTATTTTACAAGTAGTGGCATGACCACCGAAGTGGCCCCCACATATCCCACTGTGGGATTCATGAAGAATCCTCTTGGATTCTTCTATGTCAACGCATCTTAGAAGCATGCTGTCGAAGGCTCTATGATAGAGTACTTGGTCTAAAACAACATATTTAGTGATAATAATGCATAATTGCCTTCTTTGTTATGATGTGGCACCTTCTGGGTATGTATGGTTCATGATAAAATTAATGATATCAATATACCAGGGACATGTAGAAATGGGGGGCCTGGTTTCGACAAAGTATATGCACTCATCGGGAAAGTCTAGATCTACCAGCTCCCCTCCATCTAGTGGATTGTCAGATAACCAGTCTGCAATGATTTGTCCCTTAATAGATTTCTGGTTCACGAACATTAACTCAAATTCTCCCATTAAGGTTATGAAATGGCCAACTTTTTTAGATAAAGATCCTTGTGTGAGAAATGTTCGTAAATGGTCTGTCTTTACAATGACCCTTGTTTCCTGGTTTAACATGTAATGTCTCAAATGTTTTGTTGTAAAAATTATGGCAAGGCATTCTCTCTCTACCTGTGTGTAACGTGTTTCATAATCGAGCAACGTTCGGCTAATGAAATAGATTGTGCGTTCTCGTTTGTCATCGTTTTCTTGAGCCAGCATGCAAGCCAACGAGACATGAGTGGCTCGTGAGTATAGGATCAAAGGACAGTCTGGCTTGGGAGGCATTAGTGTGGGTGGTGACAACAAGAAGTGTTTAACTGCTTCAAGTCCTTGTTGCATTCTTTAGTCCAATCGATGCTATAATCTTTCTTGAGTATATTGTTGATTGGATGAATTCAAAGCTTAAATCGGGATGTACTTTTGGATTACACCGAGTTTCCAAGAAATGACCGATTCTGAGACTCATCCGAAGGTGGGATCATTTCAAGAACAGCTTGTATTTTGGCCGGATCAACATCAATCCTTCATGAAGATATAATGTATCCCAGAAGTTTACCTCCTATCACACCAAACACACACTTCTCTGGATTTAATGTGATGCCATACTCGATTAGTCGTGAGAGGATGATACAGAGCACTTCTGGATGATCACAGTGCTTCTTGGCCTTGGCCAACAAGTCATCCACATAGGATTCCACAAATTTATGGATAAGATCATGGAATATATATGTCATTGCCCGCTGATACGTAGCGCCTGCATTCTTAAGACCAAATGGCATTACAGTGTAGCAATATGTTCCCCAGGGAGTTATGAATGTGGTTTTGGCTTGATCCTGCTTTGATATTTTAATGTGATTATACCCTGAGAACCCATCCATGAGGGAAAATAGCTCAAATCTAGCTGTTGCATCAACGATAACGTCAATGGATGGTAATGGGAAGTCATCCTTGGGACAAGCTTTGTTAATATCCTAAAAATCTATGCAAATGTGTATCTTCCCATTCTTTTTGAGGATAGGGACAATATTAGACACCCATTGTGAATAGTCAATGAGCTTGATGAATCCCACTTGGTGAAGTTTTATTACTTCCTCTTTTACCATGAGAGCCACTTTTGGCTTCATTGACCTTGACTTCTGTTTAATTGGCTTTGCATCTGGTTTAGTGACGAGATTATGTACCACAACTTGTGGTGCAATGCCTATCATTTCTTTATAATTAAATGCAAAATCCTTTTGATGTTCTTTGAGGACCTGGGTGTGTATTTTTATTTCCTCTAGAGTTAACGAGGATCCCAACTTCAAAATTCTTGGCTCGTCCTCCGTTCCAATGTTTATATCAATGGTTTCTTCTATCAAAGAAGCATTACCTTATTCAAATTCAGGTGGGGTTGGAGGTAGCTCCAAGATTTCTCCATTTTCTATCTCGTAGATATTGAGATCCTTCTGTGGAGGAGACTCTACCATGGGATTTCCAAAGTAGGAAGAGGAATGTGGTATTAGGGAAAGATCAACTATACGGTGAGCAAGGTGTAGCTTTGCATAGGCATTTAGATATTCGAGAGTGACTCTATCATCATCAAAGTGACCCATGATAGAAAAATCATCCTCAGCTTCTCCATGAGTCAGGAGTGATTTTGTTGGTATTTTACACACTAATGGTTCGGTACAAAGTGATACTGTGAAATTTGTATCCTCCAACTCATTGTTTGGGGTGAAACGGGAAGATGAGGTTGCTATCGAGTCTGCGAGAAGGTTCTATTCTCGTGGGATTGCTTCAATTGATATGAAGTTAAATTTTCAGCCCTAGTTTCATATACCTCAAAGACTTGGTTTGCAACTAGTTACGAGTCTCCTAGCACTCTAATGTTATTGACACCCATTATTTTAGCTAGAATGAGGGCAAGGAGGAGAGCTTCATACTCAGATCCGTTGTTTGTACATTCAAAGTTTTATTTAAAGGTGAAAGGTAGGATCTTTCCCTCAGGTGAAGTAAAGATCACCCCCGGCCCAGCTGCAAAGTGACATCTAGCTCCATCAAAGTGGAGAGTCCAATACTCGCTTGGAAAAATGGATGTTGGGATATCTGTCGTATCTGTTTCTTCTCCTTCAGTTACCTCTACCATAAAAACTTTGTCTAATGGAAGAGAAGCAATTCCCAGGGTGTGTCCCATATCCATGGAATCAAACGGTAGGAGAATAGGTAAGTCTTTCTCCAACAACTCAACAATTTTTGCGGTAGTGCCTAATGATACTATTTTTATAACATTGGTCTCATTTTTGAGTACTGGAACATCCTTGGCTAGATTTGTAATTTCCAACTCAGTGGTGGGTACCAGACTTTTCTTTTGGTTGTGAATTAGTTGGCTTGACAAACCGATTTGTTGGGAGTTAAAACTCGAGTGAACACCGATCATTTCTTCGATCAACTAGGTATATATCAAATTGTTTTGGGTCACCTTGTGCTAAGAATATTTTCCCTAAGTGTAGAAATCTTATTTCTTGGAATAATGTGGAAGGGATTGCCTTTATGCGGTGTATCCATGGCCGACCAAGGATCATATTATAATTGGTTTCCGATCTATAATATAAAACTTGGTGAGGACCGTCTTGGGTCCTAAAGTGACCGGTAAAACTATGGTTCCAATTGAAGTTGCTTTTATGCTATCATAACCTCTTAGAGTATTTCACGTTGTGAACAGGTTTGTCTCTCCATATCCTAACTTTTGAAGGAAAGTGAAGGGGACTATGTTGACTGCTGCCCCATCGTCAACCATTGCATGTTTAACATAATTATTGTAGACCCAAACTTGTAAATGTAAAGTTGGGTCGCCTCTTCATGTAATTTTAGCGTCTGTTGGCATTTTTCTTATATCGAATATAAATTCTAGTATCCCTATCTGGCTGCTCCAGGAGGATAAATGTCAAAATCCACATGGTTTACTTGCATTTCCGGAGGAGGAGTGATGTTGATTAAATGGCCAAGGCCTAATGCTTCTAAGAGGGCAGCCCTATGGGCGGGAGAGTTTTTTAACAAATCCAAGAAGGAGATGTGCGAGAAGGTTTTGGTTAAATCATTAATTAGATCATAGGCGCCTATAGGTTTTAGCAATGTTTGTTTAGTGTTGTCTGGCTCTAATAAATAACTTGGAGTTGGTTGAGAAGAATAATCCCGTGTTCTTGTTATGGTTTCTACTGAGGTAGCTCAAAGCATCTAACTCCATTAAACATACTATCTTAGTTTGAGGTCGAGTTCCTAATGGTGGGGTGCGATGGTGGATTTAATGAAGTTGAAGCTTCATGATCATTGTTTCCTATCATGACACCCTTATTTTGTTATTTTAGGATCTAACCTGTTGTAAGAACGGTTTGGGAGTGGGTCATTGAAGATCTTAAGGGATGCATTTTGAGGGGAAACGGCCCCTGCATAAGCGTTTGGCGTGGGTACTACAGAATTTTCTAAAAACATATCTATAAAGAGTTGTTTTTATCTTTTGGAAAATGTTGCATGAATTTATTATATTCATGACAAGTCCTAGTAACGTGGCCTTGAATCTTGTTGAAGCCACAATATAGATTAGGATTGTAATTTCGAGGTTGTTGATTTAAAACTTGTTGTGGCCTAAAATTCTGATAAGGTTGTTGGTTTTTAGAGTTAAAATTTTGAGGTTGTTGCCTTTGGTTTTGACTCTGATATCCGATTGGGTTTGGATTTGGACTTTGCATCTAGACTTGTTGTTGTTGTTGTTGTTGCCGTGGTGGACGATTAAAATCCACCACGTTGATTGTTGGGGTAAAATTATTATTTCACTGATTATTAATAGGTGGTGAAACATTTACAACATTTTCCCTTTTAGCTTGGTTAGTTACTCCATCTGTTGTAATGCCACGGTTCTTGTTAAGGATCTTAGGTCCTTGATTAGTGTTCCCAGTATTAGGATAGGCCGCAGGTGTTTTGATTAGGAGTGGTTAATTTCCCATTTGTCCCATATGTTTTATGACCACTATCAATCGCTGCTTGGTCAATTCGGAGAGCACTTTCAAGTACTTCATCGTAAGTTCTTAGTGGGAACTTCTGGACTTCTTCCTTTATCTCTCTATTGAGTGAATTAAGGAATAAATCACATAGTTCCATTTGATCCATATTTGGAGCACTCGTTGATGAGTAGAGAACCGTATGCCATCTTTGGATAAAATGAGCGGTGGATTCATTATGTTCTTGTTTGATATGTAAGAACTCCCTGATTCCCATTCTTAACAATTTGTTCATGTCAAAAGCTTTGATGAATTCTGACACGAGTTGTTTAAATGAGTGTATCAAAGCTTCAGGTATTCTATAATACCAATCAAGGGCAATACCTTCTAAGGTTTTAGGGAATATTTTAGTGACAACCCCGTCCCAAGGGAGTAACTCTCATATGGCTATGGCATAGGCCTTAATGTGTGCGTTTGGGTCCCCTTCCCCTTTGTATTTGGGTAAATTGGGAAGAGGTCTCGAAGCATAATGCTTCATATGGTGAATTCTAGGGGTTCTTTTAAATATTCCAAATAAGTCCCTACTGCGTAGGCCTCAACCATCGATGGGGCTTGCTGAGGGGGTTGAGGTGGAATGGGTTGTTGATATGGCATAGCATATGCATTTGTAGGGACATAAGGGAATCCCTGTGGTTGAATGAACATTCCAGAGAAGAGAACATGTCTCCTTGTGGTGACTTTGAATAAATGTTTAAATAAGGAGGAGCATTGTTCTAGCACGGGTTGTTTGGTGCTAAGCCGAGAGGTGTCATGTTTTCAACTAGAGCGGCGTTTGAAAACATTGTCCTAGTTGGCATTTATTGTGGATAATTATAAGGATTTTGAGGAGGCATGCCTAACGTGCCTGTTCCTGTAAGGAGGTCAACTTGACTAGGGTGATACAGAGGGTTGGGGATTCCGCTTGTCCAAAATATGAATTTTGGTTTGCTTGAGCAAGTTTTAGCCCTCTAACCTTCTCAGCTAAGGCTGAAATGACCTCCATCGGTGAAGACACAAAGTGCTTTTCTTAAGGGTGTTTGTTGTATGGCTTGAGGTTGTAAGGGGGTATGATACCCTACTATGAATTGGTCGTTACCCTACCAAGCTTCACCGAGTGTATTTCCCATAGGTGGAGTTATGGGGGTGTTCTCCTGGAATAGGGCATCAGACTGTATTTGTAAACTTCCTAAAGGTGGATACATATTTTGGAAGCGTTGTTTGCTTTTTCTTTGAATCATGCAAATTACTCCTCATCCAAAAGGGAGTGGGTGCGATTGTTTACTAATCTATGGTGCGAAATAGACACGAGGAGATGAAGCGGGTTCTCCAAGTAAATGTCATATTGTTAGAGCTTGATGGCTCTGGCTGTTGTGTTTGTGTAAACTGATCAAACTCCTCAATTCGGAACGAAGAACTAGAACTGGTTCTGTGAGGGGAGTTTGAGATGACAAGTAATTACTTGAATAGTTATCAGCCCACGCAGAAAGTGAGGGCGATGGTTGTCTATTTGTTTGACTATAGTTTACTTCGAGACCTGAGAGAGGTTTTCCATATGCATCATATCCCGACATATTTGGGGGTATATGAATACCTGCAAAATAATGGGAAAGAGCGAAGGTGGATGGAAGAAATGAAAACAAAAAGAGGAATATTAGTTTGTTTCACGTCGAGTTCACCAATTTTGTACGATGGAAAAGTGACAAGTGAGCATGGGAATCTACAAGTACCCTTTCCTCGTACCTGACTTCTCGAGGTTGTGTCGAGACAGCCGGTGAATGTTGAATGTGAATGGATATGTATAAGCTAATTGGGTAATCTTAAATCCTCGACATGCAATAACGAAATCTCTGAATCTAAGGTGAAGAAGACCCTCCTAAATTGGATTGGTGTAATGGCTCATTCGGATATAATGGCTATTCGGAGGCTCCAATCAATGTCGAGCTCTACCGAGATCCTGTTTCTTGGTTGTTGGATACGTGGGAAGTGTCCTGTGGGAGCTTCGTATATATCTCCAGACAAGGTCATAAAATGGTGATAGGTCGTTTAAGAGGATTTGGTGGTTAGCTATGGGTGGTTTTCTGGTCTAGCCCAAAAAATATTGGATTGATTAGCCTCTATGTTTAATACGGAGAAGCTGTACTATAATATCTAGCAGGAGTGGTGAGGATCTAAACACTAGCGTTCGTAAAGCCGGTGTCAATAATTGGTGGTTTGTTGGCCCGTTGGGTTGTGGGACTTGGGGATCAAAATCATGAGTACATGGTTGTTGTAGACCTATTATGGTCATGTGAAGAATCAATCCCTTCTTCCAACTATCCAGTAATCGTATGCCTTTTTAGCTTCTACATTTAGAACTAGAAGTTGTATGATTTTCTCGGAGGACCTAACGGTGTGTTACGGCAACTTAGATACATAAGCTAGTGTCTGCGTATCAACGAGGAGGTCTCTGCTTTGGGCTGTGGAACCAAAGGATGCAGAACCGAATGTTTGTTCTTGTTTTAACCCTTGCACGATCATTCAGGTGTTTTATCAAGGCAATCTATAATTTGGATGGTTTTGACCAGAATGTGTAAGATTTTTCATTTTCAATATTCAATCCTCTTAGTTGCTCACTAATTGCTTATAAGTTTACGGTGGCTCGAAAGACCTATATCCTAAGGTTCTAATCTATATCAGCTAAAGTCATGGGTAAATTTGGTTGAGGTACTATAGGTTCAAATATATATTCTCTAGGCTCTCTAGGTCCTGTGATTGTCATACAAAGATGATTCAACCTCTAACTAACATTAAATAAACTGATTTACAAAAGAGGTATTTACACTATGCAAGCATCCTGCTATTTTTGTATTTTTCAATGACGTATTTCAATGAAATTGAAGAGCAACTACTCTAGTATATCTATAAAATGAACAATTAATCTAATAACAGAATAAAAACAAGCAAAGTAGCTTGGTATGGCTATTTACCTGTGCAATTGTGATATTATACTAAATATCTAAGCAACTAAACATATTAATTTGAAAGGCTCTCGATCCTACCTCAGAAGTGAGGAATGAATCATAGTTTCTTAGAAACTATCAATCCCCACAACTTCCCTGGTGATACCGAGAGTGAACTTTTAACTGAAATAAAATAATTCACTACTCTATTTGATATGTTGTAACTAGAACTTTGATAGCTCAAACTTGGCATTTACAGAATAGTGGTAAATCCAGTTGTGTGTGATTTCATCCCCTCAATGTGATCTCCTCGTTCCTTCATGTTCTCATGAATCCAAAAAGTGTGTATATGATAGTATCAATAGAAGATAGCAATCAAACAATGGCAGCTTTGGATATAGACCGAATATAATGTGAGTAGGAGAGGGATAGCGCAAGTGAACAGAGCTTGACTTTGCAATTCTTAGTGGGATTTATTATGGGAATATAACACAAGTGTACCGAGAGTTTCAAAATTATCCTTGTGAAAAAACAAAACCTACAACTTTAATGGATTCTAGTCTAGAAATGAAGCTATTCTATGTTTTAAACTGATTGTATGCAGTAGCAATGAAACAAGACTTGAAACAAGAAGATGATATGACCTCCAATAATGCCAACAATGGAAGCAAAACCTAAAACTAACAAAATTCTAAACAAGGAATTGAAAAACTAAACAAGATAATTGAGAGGATGAGGGGCCATTTTTTTGAAAACAAACCAGCTATTTATAGAATTCCCATTCACCAAAGGGTAACTTGGAATGGAACTCTTTTACCATTAAACAATGGAGAAACACTATTACAGGGAACCAAAAACATAAATACAAGCTAAGGCGGTTGAGAAAAGATGGTAAATATTGAAAATTCATGCAAGTCATGATCAAAGGAACGTGTTGGAGAATGCATGAAGGACCACCGCCTACGAGCGGGCGGTAGTTATAGGACCACCATCCACAGGCAGGCGGCGGTTTACATTAAAGGTCAAAAAGCCAAAAAAAGGGGGCAAGGGATAAAACAAAGCACAAGGAACTTGGATAAAGCATTTGGGATGCTAACATATACTTTGTGATCTTCTCTCGGATCCTAAAAACCTTTCAAGGTGACCTATATCATCATTAGGGCATGTGTAACATCGTTCGTAGTGAAGGCAACCTCTACAATTTTGGGTACGTCACAGTACCTCATCAAGCTTTATGGCGGGACCCATTTTTCTTCTTCTTCTTCTAGGAAGATTGTGTTTGTATATGGGCAACTTATCGGGCCTTTAGCTGCAGGGCCCCATTGATATATCTTTCTTAGTTGTTTAGGAGTTTCTTCTCTTTCTATCGACTCATCATTACCGCTACCCTGACTTCGATGAAGGGGGTGTTGGTGTGAGTTATCCTATGTATCCTCCTCTCATATTATAGGTTCATCTCACATGGGTTAGGTTTAGGGTTTCATGTGTGTCATGCACTAGGGTTACTCAGCACCTTATATGTACCCCTTTTCTATTCATTTATGAGCATGCCAAGACACTTCGTTGTCTTTCCTCTATGCAAGCTTTGTTTCTGTTGAGCAAGTTCTTCCATTACTGATCAATTCTTTCTTGTTATTGCTGGAGCTATCACGATTCCGTTGGAGTGCAACTACTTCATGGTGCCTCATTTCTGATTCGATTCTTGCAAACTCTTTTCAGTGCAACTCTTTTCTAAACATTATAACCTTTGACCTTTCCTTGCGGGCTTGAGGTTTGACTTTTCCCTATGAGCCGATCGGGACTACAGGTTCCTTTTTAATTTTTTCACTTTTTTCACAAAAGGCTCAAAAACTCAATTTCCTCCGCCAACCCGCTACTCTGATTTGACTTTTCAACTTAGCCACGTGGCACATTCTAATTGGGAATGGGGGCGTGGATCTTTTCTAAACATTTTAACCTTTGACCTTTCCTTGCGAGCACGAGGTTTGACTTTTTCCCACGAGCCTGATCGAGGCTGCGGGTTCTTTTTAATTTTTCACCTTTTTCACAAAAAGGCTCAAAAGCTCAAATTCCTCCACCGGCCGCTCGTCCCAGGACACGTGGAAAGCCGCGCTCAATTGAAGATTGCCTGTGGACCCTACCCTTGGAATTGTGATGTTGTGACATGTGGAGCCATCCACTAAGTCTTTGAAGTATGACAGACCACTCCAATCAAAGAGGCCCATGTATCATTCGAGGATGCTAAGGCAAAAATTGATGGGGAAAGAAACGACCATCATTCCGATTGTGGAAAAACACACAAAGGAAGAGAACTTCGTCATTTTGAGTCTAATTTTTAATTTTCTTCATGAGCTAGAGGCATGAAGGAAAAATAATGGTTTGATGACCCAGGCCATAGAACAAGTGAACCATTTCGATAAAAAATGGTGGGGTGTAAAAAGGATAATACGTGCACAAACAAGGAAGAGGAGGATTTCTAAAAATGAGCAAAATGGAGGTTAAAACAGCTCGAGGGCACGATTTTTGCTAATTTCTTGAATCTTGAACTTGGATCAAACACCAAAAAAGGGCATGAATTAAAAAAATTAAATTTGGCTATGAAAATGCAGAGCTATTTTTGGGAGACAACACCTACATAGTCATACATGCCTATGGATCATGTATTTATCGTTTATCTTCACTTGATGGTAAACTCAAACTTAAGCCCCTCAATTCCTTAGATCTTTGACCATTTTACTATTAAAACGATTCCTAGATCACCCTTTTTCTATTTCAAGCTCATCCCTTGAGTACCCATTCCTTTAATCCCACTGTTTAAGGATTAATGACTAAACAAGAATTGTGTGATTACCCATCACCTTAAGGCCTCATCTTCAATATGAGTACCATGGCTCTACTCATGGCATGATTCTCATGGATACTTTTTATCTTTTTCAAGATGGAATCTCATGGTCATTCGTTACTTAAACACCTATTTCATAGCTAACCCTTGTGTGCTATAGTTTTTTCTTCGTAATAGTAAGCCTATACTTATCCATAGTCTTGTCCATGACCTAAAAGTCCAATTTAAAAGTAATATATGGGATTTTCCAAATTCAAACTCCTTGAGTGAAACATCTAACAAAAAATATGACTCCTCAAAATGAAATTTGTTCTTTCTATCTTGAAGCTATAAATAGACTGCTCCCTCAAAGGAAAGCTATACAAAGCTAGCTATATCATACGGTCTATCCAAAAGAAAATATTCTTACAAAACTAAAATAAAAATATTTTCAAGCTTCCCGCATCGATCATCTTCACGAAGATGGCAAGGAGATAGTGTACTCATCCCACATAGACTTCCCACATCGATTAGTCTATAAAAACAAAAGCAAAAAAAAATAAAAAGAGGACATTTTCATCATGGACTTACCTATTCGATTTTGGGTTTCTTGCCAACGAGGCATGTTGTTTCACACTAGGTTATGCTCAAACCAACTTTGTTCACCTCATCACCTTTCCTTTATACTTTTATACCTACTCAAGAGACTTGCCACAAATATGACACTTCATGATCATGTGACCATCTTCATCCTTAAAACAATCAATCATGCAATGCCTTTAGGTCCTTATGTTCACACGCTGATATGTTGGTGTAATCGAATCCTAATGGTCCTTGCCAATTTTGTGGCATTCCGCTTCTTTTACGATTCACCTCTTTTCTTACCTACACGATGCTCCTATACAGGACCGGACCTTCGACACTACATTTTGGAAGTGCCTTTTTCACCAAAATCAATTGGAATCACCCATCCTTATTTTCAACCTCCATATCAACCATGCCTAAATGAACTAGACTCAAACCCGCCTAAAAGACTTAAACTCAACTATGCCTAAATGACCTAAACTCAACCATTCCTAAATGACCTAAACTCAATCAAGCCTAAACTCTACCAACCCATTCTGTTTACCTCCTCACCATGTTTCTCCCTAGCTTATGGGAGAACTTCATTGGTCTAAGGCCCCTTTTTGTCGGGGCTATGCAGAAACACTCGAAGGCATGGGGCCCTTAGAGGTTAGCTCAACCATCTTCTCATCTTATGCCTAATCATTTTTCTCCCTTTCACATTCACTTTTTACCCTAGTTAGTTTCCATTTACAGCCAAAAAACTTGGAAATTAATTTACCACAATAAACATTCATCGTTTCATCACATTTACCATTTCACTACTATGATCATATATTACCTAAATCATTTTAACATTTTTTCATGCTCTCAAACATGTGGAAAATTAAAACTACATCATAATTTATTTTCTATAATACCAATAACTTGAAAATTAAATCAAACACCAAAACCTCGACTCAACCATGCCTACAACTTTGATTCAACCATGCCTATAACTTGACTCCACCATGCCTATGACCTAACTTAACCATGCCTAAAAACTTGACTCAACCATGCCTATGACCTCACTCCACCATGCCTAAACAACTTGAATCAACCATGCATATGACCTAACTCCAATGGCCTACGACCGACTCCACCATGCATATGACCTAACTTTATCCTACCTAACTCACCTAGTTTCCATAATATACCATAACAATGGAAATTAAAGCAAATAACATCATACATCCAATAAACACCATCAAACTATATATAGGGGAGAGTCTGTTTATTAATACAAATGTACACAGATACAAATAACTACAAGTATCTCAAAACTCTCATATACATCCTCACCACCTTCGGCACCAAGCTGGTATAAAACTCAAAATCTCAAAACTATCATATAAAACTTCACTATCTTCAAAACATGCTTTGTATATATATGAAAAACAATCAAAATACGATACATAGGGATATCAATCATCTCCCCATCTGATACCCTCCATACCCATCTCATATGTCTCTTCCTCCTCTCCCCTAGTCCAACGCCCTCCTAACATCTCCCCACCAACCATAGGCCTCGCCCCGATCTCTCCTCGGCCATCACTGGGATTGGCCTCCGTGAACTAGTAGCCTCACCCTAACCTTGTCTCAAGGATCACTGGCCCCCTGTGCTCTCACGAGTTGTGAGTACGGGATTTAGTTTGCTCACTTGATGCTTGTTGTGCACTCGAAGTCAACATAAGAAAGAACATCAAGTTCTATGCTCTTTAGGTGGTCTTGGTAATACCGAACCTCATTCAAGGCGTCCCTAAACCTCACCATCGATATTTTCTATGGGGGTGCCATGGGTCTCAATGGAGCCTAAGAAATCTTCCTTATTACTAATGGCCTCTATCCCCGTACATGTAATCCATGTCCTTGTCCTCTTCCTTATATGATGTGA
The DNA here is from genome assembly GCA_018340775.1 of Taxus wallichiana var. yunnanensis. Lineage (NCBI taxonomy): Eukaryota > Viridiplantae > Streptophyta > Pinopsida > Cupressales > Taxaceae > Taxus > Taxus wallichiana. Next base: position 864,128,021 of record CM031242.1, read on the forward strand.
CCCTTTCCCACCGTTGATGCTTGTACTATAGGACCCTGTCCCTCGGGCTGTGGAGGTCTTGTGCTATGGCAAGATAGGCCTATAAGGTCATCACCTATGCATGTGCGGTGGCCAATGGACCTATAAACTAGCCACCTATTCCTATAAGGTGACCACATCTACTCGCATCACCATCACCGCCCTATGCGGGCACTGCACTTGTGCTCGCTAGGCCTGTAAGGCCGTTACACAGGCCTCGGGGTGGCCACCTCTACATGAGCTACCGTGAACTAAACATGTATACCTATAATCGTAATCCGAAGGGTGGCCACTGTACTGCAATGTATCTCTTTGTATTGTAACTATAGCAATATCTAGATTCCCTAACCTTGATGGTGCTACTCACGGTTTGTGCTTTACTCACCACTACCTATATCCATCGATGACTCCCATGTCATCGATGTGTCGATCACTCAGTCATGGTGGAGACATAGGTCTCTCCATGTCATCTTGGTGGTACTATGGGAAGGGTGGTGACACATGTTGTGGTAACCCAAACTATCGTCTCATCCACGTCTATGGGTATCATCTCATGCTCGTCAAGCATGCCACCCCCGAATCCCTTTGAAACAAGCGTAATCTCTCCAACTCCTCCATCATACCCCTATATGAGGGATATCCAATGTATTTCCTCCATATGACATAAACACCGAGAAATTCTCACTAGTAACCACCTGTAGTAGATAACATCATACGTGGCTCTCGCCGCCCTCGGTTGCCCACCGACCGTGCCGAGTGTCCATATCCAACTCAGATCCAGTCACCCCGAACCAATCTGCCATGGAATACTCATGGGGTGTAAAAACATGATGTGCTCATATGCCCGATAGTGTAATAAGATGGTGCAACACATCCCAAACCACCACAATCTCCCGAGAGGCCCACAGGTTCCTATATAGTTGAACTAGAAATGCCAGTGCCCAAGAGAAGTAGATCGGCTCCTCGATCATATCCTAGATTACTCCCATTAGTGCATGTGGGAATCTCCCACCCTCGAATATAGTAGAGCTAAGCAGCCTACCACCTCCATCATCAATACAACCAAGCTAATATCCTATGGGTAGGCTACATACATGTCTCCATATGTGAGACTCGTGATGTGATAGGTCAATAGGCCCATCCCCTCCCCAAAAACATCCACAATAGGATCCACCGAGGCATCGATGAGATAGAATAAATGGGCTCCCCCATAAGAGGTAGCGAGAATCTAGTACACATCCTCTAAGGTGACGGTCATCTCGCACGTCAAAAGGTGGAAGGTATTGGTCATTGAATCCCATTTGTCAATGAGAGAAACCATCAAAGTGAGATCATGAAGTATTTTCCTATAGCATCAGACCCCGATAAGTCCAACCTTAGTCATATGCTCCCACTCCTCTATGATCACACTGGATCACATTTGTACCAATAGCGGTGGTACTTTTCATATATCCAAAGCGGTCTCTAGCCTGCATCATTCAAACACAACATTTTTAGGACTTGATCATATCAATACACCCATTACCCAACCTACCTATTATCGACCACACTTAATACCCAACACACCTAATCCCCAACACACCTATTACCCGACATACCTATTCACGACCTTACCTATTTCTCGACACACCACATTACCTATTACACCATACCCACACACCAACCCTACTGACTACCCCTTTTCCCCAACCCAATTTTACACCCATTAACCCTTACCATTCTTACCTATCCTAGTTCAGTTCACCTACTTCCCCACCCCACATTGCCAACATCACATATTACCCTACTCACTCTCCATAAACCTTCATTTACATCTTCTTGCCTATCTTTCCCTCCCACCATATCCATTTTTTTACCTGTCTACTCTTAAAGTTGGTGACATCGATCACTTTTGACTAGAATTGGTCCCTCTTGATCGAAATCGGTCACCTAAGTCTTGAATGATGCGCAAGCCAAAGCCAACCGATGTTGACCAAATCTTGGACCGACGTCATTTTCTCTTGCGCTGACAAAAAACTAAAACCCATCACACATAACCCATTTCACCTAAAATTCACCTAAATCTTACCTAAAACCTACCCCAATCCACCCCAATTTACCTTAGATTCATTTACCATCCCATTTTAACCTATATTTTCCCTTCCCCATATCAATTTTACCCACTTTTCATCTCGCATTTCAAAATACAACCCCCCCCCAATTTATTCATTTTTAACCAAAATTTAATCAAATAATGAATTAGGGAATGCCCCTACCTCGTGCGACTCGTCTACGCGGTGACACCTTTGGTCTCTGTGCCGGTGGACCTCCCGAACCCTCTCCCACCCTCTGCCATGATCAAATCACCTCCTCTCCTCCACACCAATGAAAATTCTCGAATCGATCTATGGGACCCACCTTGATTGAAACACCAATCACCTTCTTCATGGCTCGCCAACTCAACTCAATGTATAATACTATCATTTTTTAGTCCTCACTTTATCTTCTATCATTTTCTAAAAATGGAAAAGTCAAAATGAATCCATAAAACACATATTTTTATTTTTAACCCCAAATTGACATGAACGATGTCGGTCATGCCGTTCCATAGCCAACCGACGTCGATTACCCTCTAAGTCATCGGTTAGCCATCATATAATTTGACCCACATTATGACCATTTTGGCCTAAAAACATTATTGTCCAAATACCTTTTACCTTAACCAACATCTATTACACCTCTCCCACAAGCCTAAATTGCATGTACATGTCCTTAAATGCATTTAAAGACGTGTTATTTACCTATAACTTGGGCCTTACCTATTCCCGACCTAAATACCTTGACCTAATTTTCCTTTGCGTCGATCCAACTTTGTGTATTCATTATACTGTGATGTTGTTACCCATGTTGTTTAGCCTAATGACCTTACATTGCCCTTTCAAACGATTGAGACACATGTAGATCTTCATTTTCTACTTGAGGCAATATTAGGCCCATATAAGCATGCATTAGTTGAAGTCATCAACCTATGATCCTCAAACATCATGCGGGTATATTACAAAAAAATAACACGTCAAAAAAATGTCTATATTGAGGAGAGACACCATTCGTTACATTATCATAGTCAACTCTTGTTATAGTATAGTGACATGTTTAATCAAGCATGAAATATGGAAATCCATAACAAACCTCTCTTGAAACAATCTAAACAATGTCAATGTAGACACCAAAATTGGGCCACACTCCCCTTGGTCCCTTGTCAAATAACTAACTTAAACATATTCACCTAACCATGGCCCTTTCACCCCACATTAATATTAATTTAACTATGTACAATTAAATTAATACCCATCCTCACCTTATTTATTAATTTAATTACTTTAATTAAATTGATGCACACCTCACCCAATCACATCACGTAGACACCTCATCATGACCCTATTCTTAGCATGTTTCCTAACTTAGACTCACTCTTTACTTACCTTAACTAATTGAGACTTAGTGTAACCCTAAAATCACATGCCTATTCTTCCTCTAATAGCATGCCCACTTCTCTAAGTGCCAAACACCATTTTAGACCCAACCAATGGGCAAAACTAGAAAAAGATAGCCAAGATCTGCTATTTTGGAAACCTAGGATATCCCACCTTAATGATTCCGATTAACCCAAAACCGATGCCGATCACCTGAACCATAAATCGTCGGTTACCATATATTCACTTTGGTAACCTTGTTCGATAGGTTGGCCAAATTTTGAGTTTTGGAACAAAGGAGATATGTATGCAAGCAAGAACTAGAGCCCTTTTGCACATCCAAACAGCCATAGCCAACACCAAGATTGATCCGAAGGTATTTGCATTCACGGTAGCATTTCGGAAGCACTCGCTTTATGGCACCGAGCACCTTTTCACGGATAAACCATCACCATCACCAACCATAAAATCAGTAAACACCAATAAGTGTATCTCTAACTGCATCATTTTATACTTATTCGGATTATAAAGTTTCATCATCTTTGTTTATCAACATCTATTTGAATTTTTAATGCCACCATTTTTACCTTCTTGTGAATCCAACCATTCCATCACCCTGATAATTTAATCTCCTATACCTAATTCTTGAATACCTTTGAGTACTCCCAACACTATTGCAAACCTAGCCATTTTCCTCACACCCACTTTCCTACCTCAAAAAGTTTCTCAAAGCCAAGATTTATTGAATCTCTAGTATCCGCCCCATTGACGCGTCGGTCAACCTAAAACCATCGTCGGTTTCCTCTCTCACGGTATTGGTCATACCACACCGACATCGGTCTCTATAATCGGTAAACCTGCATGCGACAACAACCTCATAACATCCACCCAAATAACCTAAACCACTCAAAACTGAATTGTCCCAACCACCTTATTTACTGTTTGACCTCTATATTTGATCATAACTTAGCCTGTTAGATTAGATTTGTTTATTGTTCTTGAATTAGGTACCTAAATCATATCAACTATAGTAGGACATTATTGGTTTACATTACTTCTTGCATTAAGTTGTATTAAATAGTGGATCTACTGACCATCTAGGAAGTATCATACTTTACGGATCTAGCCTATGCTAGGTAGTCCACGACATATATTGTTTAATATTATTCTTGTGGTCTTTTTGTGTATTTGCATGTAGTTCCTCCTCACAAAAGGAATTTATCATAATCAACACTAGATTGGAAAATTAGAACACGTGCACTCTACCTTCCACCTTCATCTCAACAGGTATTCCTCCTTGATCCATCACCTTATCTATTTCATTAAATCCATAAAGAAAATGGTGAAACATTTTGGCACGCCCGGTGGGACCCTCTGTTAGGTTCGTTGCATTTTCTTCATATAGGGATAAATTTTGTGTGTTTCTTTCTTTTGAAAAATACATATTTAATCTTCTCCTTGGTAAATCAGTTTTTCTTTTAATTGTCTAAATGACATTATTTATTTGGTGGTTAAAATGAACCACTTCTTCCTTCTTGCATTTGCATAGTAGTGAAAGAGCACATTCTTTACCTATTCATCATTTGCTTCATCAAATATAATTGTCGATTTGGGTATAAAATTTGTTGCATTTCATCCTTGTATGCTGCATTATTAGCTCACATTTAAAATGAGGGCAACCTATATGCTAGAATTCATGCCTAGCTGATGGTTGACACAATTGAACTGTAGAAAGAAGTTTCCTCTCTTTGCCAAACTGCACAAATTTGAAATTTACACATCTTCTGAAACAACATCCCACCTAGAAGAGACTGTCAATGATCACACGATTAGAGGATTGACAGTGGGCACCTAGCTGATTATCTCTTTCCAGTCACCCATCAGAGGAAGGACCGCCCCACCATAACATAACATGAAAGCTCACCTTGTAGATCTCCTTCTTCTTAGGATGCCTTCCCAACCAAAATCTCTGTTCTAAATTTACAAATTCAGTCTTAAATAGCATAAGCTAAAACAAACATAAAATTCACTTTTAGGATTGCATGTTTTCTTACCTTTGTTCTTGACTTGCGTTTTTAGGTGTGAGGTACGATTCTTCATTTCTCTTCTTTCCTACATACTCCACCATCATGGTTAGAATATTATGACTTCCTCTTAGTGTGTGGGGCCTCATCTTATCATTCTAAAACTTAAGGTTTTATTTTTCACTTAATTTAATTCACAAAATCCATTTTTCTTCATTTCTTCTAATTTCAAGAATTAGCAGCGTCGGTCCGAGAGACCTTTGTCAATTTACATCGATCATTACCGGTTTATCTAAGCGGTGTCGGCCTCTCGAAACTTTTTGTTATTTTACCTAAAACAGCCTTCATCACTTATTTTTTTCTATTTTTGGTCCTTAGGACACCATCATATCCTTAACACTCGATATTTCTACCATATACAGTTTCCCCATTGTACATTCATCAATCATGTTTCATTTGTTGAAACTCGTTATCTTTTTTACGGTGACCAGGTATCAATTATCATAAGTGTCATCGGTTTCCCTTCAATCATCTTTGGTCAACTTGACCATTGTCGATTGTATTTGATTAAAATCAAAACATTGACTTGATTTATCCCTTAGAATTCATCTTTCTTGCTCCCGCTATTTTCTCGTGTCATTTACGAGAATACGGTCTTACCATGTCAACACTAATTCACATGGTGTTGACATACGCAGCCAAACTAATGCTCTTATATTCCATGCCATCTGCCACCACATCTACCTAGCCCTCATCACATTATATCCTGTCACATATGGATCCGATGCAGCCTATCACCATTTTTATGGGCGAAGAGGAGTTCACAAGACTCCTTGATCGAGAATCCCATGACTTTGCAATACTATCTTGCCCACTCATCCACTTGGGACTCCTCAAGGTAGTTGATACATGGCATGCCTGTATCTATCTCTCATGCCCTCGCCCCCACTCCCGCATCAACTACTACTAGCTTGACGTTACCCTCACCCACTTTAACCCATGTGGTTTCTCAGCTAGGCCCCACACCCACTATGACTATTGCATCTACAACATTTGTTGCACCTGTCGTATTAGATGTTCCTTCATCGACCACCCACATCATAGCCCCATTTACACCCGTTATATCACATATACCTATTGCAACACAACCTCCCATTGTGTTGGAGACCCCTACCCCATTCCAGAACCTTGTCCTCTCCATCCCACAGTATTTTCCCCAATCACTACTAGAGTCACTTCGACTACCCCACCTACATACACATATTACCGGTGGCACCCAATCTCATCATCGCTTATTGCAGGTATGTGCCCGTCATGTTTGTTCCCCATTCACGGTTGTCCTATTCGACATCACCATATACTAGAATGCCACCCACATCATATATTCAACACCAACCCTCTTATACTGCAGGAGGCACCCATTCATCACAACCCACCAACGACCTCATTAAGTTGATGATGGAAAAGATGCAGACATTAGAAGCATCAATTTCTGGCTCATGCAATTCCCTAACTTATGATGAAATATGTAATGATCCCATTCATCCATCCATCCCTATCCGCCCATACCCCGTGCATTGGGAAATGCCCAAGTTCAATCACTTCAATAGTAAAGAAGACCCGTAGTAACATTTGTGGTTGTTCAAACATGGGTGCTACCTAATCGCCCATGATGACACTTTACTCCCGAGGACCTTTCGATGTATTTGACGGGACTGCATTAAATTGGTACAGTGGATTACCAAGACATTCCATCTACTCGTTTAATCAATTAGCCCAAGCCTTCTTAGACCTCTTCTCGATCAACATTGTCAAGAAAGTCACCATGACCAATCTCTATTCCACACGACAATACGTTGACAAGTCTATCACTGACTTTGTCACTCATTGGCATAACCTAATTAACCAACTCACATTCTAATTACCTCAAACATAACTCAAAGAACTATTCACTCATGCTGTTTATACACGTCTCACCAACCTTGGTGTTGATCAAAGAATACTTGTCTAAAATCACATGAGTCCACGCGGGATAAAAGGCCGGAATTGTAACATTCCCAATTTAGTACATTAGAACAAGAAATTTTATTTTTTTGATAAGTGCTTCCTAGTTCTAAATACATAATTTAGAACTCACAGATCAAAACAATCATTCTTATAACAGATAACCATATGCAGTTGTAATGACTCGGTGTACCAACGATCTATTCATCCCATGACTCGGTGATCTACCGATCTATTCATGAGTATCATAGAGTTGGCATTTTTATTTTAACACCTCACTCTTGTGGTTTTCTTCCCTAAACTGGGATTTTAGAATGCTCTATCCAAGGAACCTATCTGAATAATTGTTACCATTATTCATCGGCATCACGTCCCTTAGACTAGGTGACATAGGACAACGCAATCAGCAACTTGCGATACTTTGGCCAAAGATTTAGAACATACTGTTCATGTCTCATATTCCTTGACGACATACTTGCCAATTTGGAATATGTCCTTCACCCCACTCCGATGTTATATAGAATGTCTTACACTGACTTTTGTCAGTTTCCCTTACCCAAGTCATTCACTCAAGAACGGGTTAATACCATAACACATGTTGTAAGGATGCTCTTGAAGACTAGGGATAAGCTGACATACTGGGTCAACCACTGTTAACCCCATGTGTCAAGGTACCCCGAGTCTCAAAGGGCAGCCTCATAACATGACCATGGTCCTAACCAGTTCCAGAGTAAAAACTTGTTCGAGTTTAAGGTGTAAATCTTAACGATCAATGCAAAGGGTGTCGCCATAAGTCACCTACATTGTTGTATCCTCGAGAAGATCCTAATCTTCTCGAAGGTACAACCCTATAGTTGACATGTGCCGACATCCTACAAAACCACCTCGGAAAGATTTACTTAACTTCAAGGTGTTACTTAAGTTGAGTTGAAATTATATTTTAAGACTCTCCTATCTGGGTAGTCTTTTCCCAACCCCTGGGTTCCTCACCTTTGAGTTGCCTTACTTAATTAAGATCCATTTCACAAAGAGAAGTTTAATAAGATTTGAGATCTCGTCAAGGAGATCATTGATTCAAAATAATCTTAATCAACAAACTTGGGCAGAGCCACGAGTCCTCTCAAAGGGATGCTAACTATACCCATATGAGTTTATATCGGTTCTCAAGACCGAAATATATCTTACTTATTGTTGTTAATATATAGTGATTTATCCAAATAACTCTAAGGTATAAAATAATAAAAATGCACTTAAAATCAATCAAACCTAAGAAGATCAATCCATCAATTAAAAATACAGCCACATAAGTAACATTTTTCCCTTTTTCATTTATTTCCAAGCCATACAATTACAACTTATGCACTTCAGCATATTTGATACAACACTCAACAGCAAAAGAACAACTTTCTTCATATAGTACAAATAGAGAAATCAAGTTGGAATTCATCATAAAACCAGATTAAACAATCTGAGCATCATATCAGATCTACGTGCCTTTACCACTTACGATGACCATCTGCAAAAATTGCTAACACGGGTCAGTTCGGTGAACTGAGCATGATAAGCACTAATTCTTAAAACAATTGCATTCCACCAATTGTTCTCATTAAACAACCTGTTTAAATGAAATCATTTCTTCAAATCCTTAAACATAAATCAGGCTAATCATCTTTCTACAATTCTAACATGACTTTAACGCATGACTCATATTATAGCTGCCAATTAATCCTAAATATTTTCAGATGGTTCATCATATATATTAGAGACTAAGAAGAACAAAATGAATCCAAAACATCCATCCATCTGAATCCCAAGGACAACAATAATCCAACAAATTATTCCATTCAAAAATGAATATCCTATCAGTTCGTGTATCCAACAGGTATGTTTTTAACAATTCCACAAAGGCAGATTATAACATCCAACAAGCTCAACTGACGGGATTCCTTTATAATCATAACATTATTTCAATGGTATTGACAAGTATACCAACTTATACTGCAATACAATTTTTACCAGTCTCTCCATACAATTTAACAGTCTATTCTTCTTATGCCCGTACCGTAGAGTTCACATAAGGATACAAAAGAAGAAAGCACTCATAGTTTCTAGACAAGGAGAGAATATTTTCTTATTCCTACAGTTATATAACAACATATACTTTACAGCTTAGGAGAAAGAAACAGAGGCAATCAGATTTCCATTCCAATCATGTTCAAGGTGTACCAACTTCTCAAGAGTAACGCATATACATTCAATCTTGAATTCAATAAGGAAGAAGAGAGCAAGAAAATCAACACCCATCCCTTCCAATTACAAACCTGATTTCCATCCATGCAGACCCAGGATTACCCATATGTTATTAAACATCAAAGTTCCTCAAAGCAAGATTTCTCTCGGTCAGGCTGTGTTCCCATTAACCAAGCAAGGTCGTAAAGAAAACAATAATTACATTAATTTTTCATCACATACAGAATCTATAATCATAGACCATCCAAATCCTTTTCACAGAGATGCAGGTTTAAATATAACATACATCATACGCATGCGACTAAATCAGTCGAGCTCAAAAGAAGGAACTACAGTTTCATCCCAATTCAATTATATAATCACCTGAAGCTATCAAGCAATAAAAGAGCTCTCGTGACCAAGCAATAATCAATAAACCAACCAAATTAGACCCAACAATTCTTTCCATGTCATTCTTCAAACATGAAATTACCCAATGCCATCGCCTGACATGGCACAGTTAGGAACTCATTACCTCAGTCGAACAAGAGACTAGGTAACATCATAAACAGAAGTCGAAACCATATACAAACACATTTCAACTGAGTCGAATCCACATACAAACACAACAAACATTTCAACTGAGTCGGATCCATATGTATACATAGCAACATTTCCAACTAAGTCGAATCCCTACGAATATACAAAGCAAGGACTTCAACAGAAGTCGAGCCAACACGCAAACACATCAAGGACTTCAACAGAAGTTGGATTCACATGAGAACACTGCAAGGACTTCTACAGAAGTCGTATCCAACAAGTATTCACAACAAGGACTTCAATAGAAGTCGGGTTCATAAGAAAAATAAACACAGCAAGGACTTCACAGAAGTCGCCTCCATAACATAAACTCAGCAAAGACTTCAACAGAAGTCGATCCAATATGAAAACACAGCAGGGACTCCAACAGAGTCGTGTTCGTATGTAATCCCAGCACACACTTCAACAGAGTCGAACCAAATGTAAACACAACAAGCATTATAACAGAAGTCAAAACTATAAGTATACTCAGCAAAGATTCAATCAAAAGTTCAACAACATGCTAACACAACAAGGTCTTCAGCGAAGATGAATCCATAAAATAAATACAAAGAAATCAGTTCAACAGAGTCTACGCATAACTAGGGATTCCTAAATCCACAAGAAAAGAAGAACCCAATACATTGCTTCAAACCAACTGTGCTAAGATCACCTAAACAGAGTTGTTTTAATGAAAGCATTTGAAGGAAAGCAAGATTTTTAAAAGTTAGGGCCTATCATGCCTGATAGTGTCACTTAAAAATCAAAGAAGACCTCTGAATGTGCTCGCACCTTCTCTTCTTCTTCCACGATAAATTAAACAACAATAAATTGTTACCTTCATGCCTTATAAACTTTCCCCGACAGAGAAAGGAGCTAGAAATTCTCAAAGTTGCCATGCAACACAGAGTAGATACTGGTTCGAAGAACTAGTGCTCAAGCAGAGCAAAAAACGGAGTGCATGGAAAACCAAACAACCAAACAATTTTCCATTTGCATGCCTTCCCAAGCAATCCACGCTCGGGAACCAAAGTTCATTAATTGCATTAACTCCCATCTTCCCACCTATTCTCCATTGCCACCGACCGCCAAAGTTGGTGATCGCCAAAAGAAAACAAACAAACATTCCCATACTTGGTGATACTGCCACGTCAGGTCACAATAACCATTTGCAACCTCCCAAATCTGATAGCATCCCAAGTCCTTCAACCTTATCCACCTCATAAATGCCATGGAAACCACCGCCCATGACTCGCGCCCCTTCATAGGTCCCCCTCCATTCTTATCATTAGTTAAGATAGGTTAGATCATAGGGTAGATCATAGGGTTAAGACATTAGTCTTACATCCATAGCGCTAGAAGAAGTTAACTCTAGGAGCATTAAGCTTATAGTTTAGGGCTAGGTTAGATTTGTAATTATTTTAACCAATAGGTTATAGTTTAGGTTAGGATTATTAACCTTAACAAATCTAGTCTAGGTCTCCAAAGTAGGACCAATCAGCGTTAGAGCCAAATAGGGTAAAACATTCCTGTAAAGGATTCTATCGGGAATAGCTAAATTAAGCTTACGGTATAAACATGAACATCTTACCTGGCTTAAGGTCTAGGCCTTCCCGATGTTACGGTATTTGGAACCAAATTTCATTTAACATGATCAGCCTGAGTTAAACTTGTAACACTCGAACTGTTGTTACTTCCTCCCGAGCATTCAAGTGTTGATAAATGATTTCTTACGTAAAAGGATGTGTTCCTTTGATTATGAAGTCATGCTTGATATGTATTGTATCTTCTTTGCAATTGAAGATCTTTGGTCGAGTCGGAATATGATTGGACTCTTTTATTTCTTTCATTTTGCACACTGAGTTTAATCGATCTCGGAATGAATTGTGGATTTATCCATCTATAAGACCCGACCTTGGATCAATGGCATTGATCCAAGAGATGCTAAGTTTATTCGGGATGAAAAAAATTATAGACCTTACAGGTTGCAAGGCGAATGCGTTGAATAAGCTATTACGGAGTCTAACTCAGGCTGATCGTGTTAAATGAATTGGTTCCCGATATCGTAATATCAGGAAGGTCTTGATCGTGGGCCAGGTAATAAATTTAGATACATTTATACAACTAGCTTATTAGCGGTCTTTGGAATGAATCCTTTTGGGAATGTATATCTGTAGGTTCTTATTCTGAACATTCTAAATGTTAGACCTAAACTGGATTTATTAAGGTTAATAACCTATGGGTTAGATTAGTGCTAATCTAACCTAGGCCTAAACTATAAACTAAATGTTCTAAGGTTAGTGACCTAGCGCTAAGGAGGTTAGACTAAGTATCATCTTAAATCCTAACCTTTGTTTCTAACCTAACTAATGAACATGGAGGAATGGGACCTATGAAGGGGTGTGAGCCATGGGCGGTAGTTTCTATGGCATTAAATGAAGGAGATAAGCATGAAGGACAAGGAATTAGCGGAGGTTTCAAACGGCTAGTGAAAGCCGACGTGGCAGAGTCGCCAAGTCTAGAAATGGTCTTTGAATTGTTTTTATCCATCGCCAACTATGGCGGTCGGTGGCAATGGAGATTGAGCGGGAATTTTGGAGTTAATGCAATTAATGAACTCGGTCTTCGAGCTCAGATTTCTTGGGAAGACATGCAAAATGGAAAACTGGTAGTTTGTTTGGTTTTTCATGCGCTCCGGTTTTCTCTCTGTTTGATCACTGGTTCTTCGCATCTACTTGGTGTGTTGCATGGAAAATATGAGAGTAACTAGCTCTTTTCTTTGTCAAGGAAAGTTTATAAGGCATGGAAATAACAAATTATTGTTGTTGAATCTAACGTGGAAAAAGAGGAGAAGGCTCGAGCTCTTTCAGTGGTCTTCTTCGGATTTTTAAGCAACATTACCAGGCATGTTAGGCCCTAACCTTTAAAAATCTTTCTTTCTTTCAAATGATTTCATTAGAACAACTCTGTTCAGATGATTTTTGGGTTCAGTTGGTTTTTATGGTAGCTTTGTGTGAATTAGTTGTTGTATCTTCTTACTGGCTCGATTTTTCAAGTGAACCCTTGATGGGTGTGCATTTTGTTTTGATGTACTATCTTGCTGTGTTTTGCATTCCGGTTAGATTTTGTAGAAATGTTTGCAAGGAAAATTTACGAATTCAGCTCTGTAGGAGTCCATGAATTGTTTTCTTGTTTGATTCAGACTTCAGTCGATACCTTGTTGTTTCCACTTGTTGAAAATGATACTGTTGGATTTCTTGAATGTACAGTATATACGACTTCTTTATAAGTTTTGTCGTGAGTAATATATGTTATGGTTGCTGAATCTTGTTGGATCTTGCTATAATACTTAAGTTACTTCTGATTGGATAACTTGTTGTGTTTATAGTATTTGAATGCGACTTTGTAGAAGTTCCCCCTGTGTTGCAATTATGGGATTTAATCCGTTGATAGTTTGCAATATATATATATATATATATATATATATATATATATACGAAATGACTCTGTGGAGTCCTTGGAATGTTTCGTATATTTTGGACTTCTGTAGAAGTCATAAATGTGAATACTATTAGTTTGATTCAGTTGGAGTCCTTGAGGGGTAACTGGTAATACGACTTCTGTTGCCTTGTTATGAATACTTTCGCTTAGCAATGAATTTCGTTGGTACAGACTCAGTTGGAGTTCTTTTTATGTTTCATCTTCTGCTTAAGCTTAGAGCGAATACTGTTGTTATGGATTCAGTTGAAGTCCTTGATATGAAACCAGTGTTTCTGCTTCTGTATAAGCCTGGTTGTGAATACTTATTGTTATTGGCTCTGTTGGAATCCTTAATATATATATATATCTTGTATTTTGGCTTCTGTAGAAGTTAGTCGTGAATGCCATACATTTCTACTTCTGAAGGAGTTCAGATGTGAATACGGTATGTTATTGTTTTGGTTGGAATTCTTGAATTTGATATGTATCTTGTATCTTTCTACTTCTGTAGAAGTTTATTTGAAGAATACCACATGGGTAAGACTCCTTTTTAATCCTGGAGGTGTATATTATGTTTTCCTTTCTGAATAATCTCAGTTGTGAATACTGTTGTTATGGAATCAGTTGGAATCCTTGATATGTAACTGGTGTTTCTACTTCTGTGTAAGCCCAGTTGTGATTACGGTCGATATTGACTCAGTGAGAGTCCTTGAAAGGTATCTAGTATTTTAAACTTCTGTCAAGCTGGGTTATGAATGTTGTTGTTTTATTATGAATACTAAATGTTATCGACTTCGATGGAGTCACTGAAAAGTAATTTATGTTGTAACTTCTGTAGAAGTTTTTGCTGTGAGTACTTTTAGGATCCTTGATTTGTTGTCATATGAATTCAACTTCAATTTAAACCTTTAATATAAGTATTGGTTGAATTTGGCACTGTTGGAGCCCATGATATGTTGTGTGTTGGCTCGATTCTCGATTTTTGTCCTTGCGTTGTGTTTTAGTAGGGATTAGATTGAACTGTATGTTGATGAGAGTTTCGACTCAGTGGGATTGTTCTTGTGTTTGAGCATGATTACGTCTTCTGTTAGCGTGAATATCTAGTCGTGTGCTTGACTGAAGTAAAGAGCTATTAACTGTACCTTGACAAGCGATGGCGTTGGATATTTTCTCGTTTGTTGAATAATATGGAAGGTTATGTGGAGTCTATTTGATGGATTATTCATCACTGCCTTGTCACGAGAGCTACTGTGTTGTTCAGTAAGTTACAGGCAATTTTTATATGTGTATTTTGACGAAGTGTAGTTCTTCCCGTGGTCTCATCGGCTTAGTCGCGGGTGTATAATGTGATTGCATTACTCTTAAATGGGCCAGTACTGATCATGAGCATGTTTGGAAGGGACATCGAATGTCTCGGTTTCTTTCTCTTCTCTTTGTAAAGTATATGTTGATAAATTTATATTTAATTGTTGGATTTGTAAAACATCTTTGTTGGATTCATGAATTGTTAGGATATTCATTTTGTTGAATATAATGGCTGTTGGATGTTGCTATCCTTGGGATTCGGATGAATAGTTGTTTTGGATACATTTTTTCTTCTTGGTCACTAATATTTATGATGAAATATCTGAAAAGTATGTAGGACTATTTAGTAACTATAATATGAGTTACGCGTTTATAGTCATGTTTGTATTACAAGAGAGCATAGTCGAAATATGTTTACATGTTTGGTGAAATGATTTCATTTAAACGGGTTGTTTAATGAAAACAATTGGTGGATTGCAATTGTTTTAAGAGCTAGTGCTTATCATGCTCGAGTTCATCAATGACCGTGTTGACAATTTTACGGATGGTTGCCGTAAGTGGTGAAAGCACGTAGATCGATAGGATGTTCGGATTGTTTAATTTGGTTTTATGATCAATTACTGACTTGATTCTCACGAATGTACTACTAGAAGAAAGATGTTCTTTTGTTGTTGAGTATTGTATCAAGTATCTTTGAATGCATAAAATGTATTTGATTAGCTTGAAAGGAATGAAAAGAGATATTTGTTACTTATGTGTTTGTATTCATATCTTGATGGTTTGACCTTCTTCGGTTCGAATGATCTTGAGAGCATTATTATTATTGTATAAAGTGGAGACTTTTGTGATTATCTAAGTAAGCTTGCAAGATTATGTGACTGAATACTTATGATTGTTTAGTAGTTCTAGTATGTTCTATCTAAAGCTAAATTGGAATTTAGATCACTATCTTTCTGGAAGCTAGGGTTAAAATAAACCTGAGCAGGAAGCTAAACGAGCTGAATAAATTATTACTTCCTAGTCTTGATCTAAGTCAAGACAACGTTTAATTGGATTCTTAATCACTATATCTCGATACTAATAAGTAAGATATAAATTCAGTTATGAGAACCGATATAAACCTTAAAAGGGTTTAGTTAGCAATCTCATGTGAAGGTTGAGGGTTATTGTCCAATTTCGTTGATTTAGAATTATGTATATTCTATGAACTCCTTGAAGGGACCTCTAGTCTTAATAACTTCTCTTGTGTAAAGGGTTTTACTATGAAAGGTAATTCTAAGGTGAGGAACCCAGGGATTGGGAAAGACTAACCTTAAGGGAGCATCTTATAGTATAATTTTTAACTCAACGTATGTAACACTTATTAATAAGTAGATCTTTTCGAGGCAGATTTAAAGGTTGATGGCACAAGTCAACTGCAGGGTTGTACCTTTGAGAAGATTAGGATCTTCTCGAAGATACAACAATGCAGGTGACTTATGACGACACCCTTTGCATTGATCGTTAAGATTTACACCTTAAACTCGAACAAGTTACTCTGGGACTGATTAGGAATGTGGTCACGTTATAAGGCTGCCCTAGGAGACTCGGGGTATCTTGACACACTGGATTAACTAGGGTTGACCCAGTATGTCAGTGTATCCCTAGTCCTCGGGAGCATCCCTATAACGTTGTCATCTTACTAATCCGTTCCTGAGTGAATAACTTGGGATAGGAGAGTCTGACAGAAGTCAGTATAAGACATTCTACATAACATAGGAATGGGGTGAAGGATGTATTCCAGATTGACGAGTATGCCGTCAAGGAATACGAGACATAAGCAATATGTTTCAAATCTTTGGCCAAAGTATCGCAAGCTGCTGATTGCGTTGTCCTAAGTCACCTAGTCTAAGGGATGAGATGCCAATGAATAATGGTAACAATTATTCAGATAGGTTCCTTGGACAGAGCATTCTAAATCCCAGATTAGGGAAGAGAACCGCAAGAGTGATGTGTTAAATAAAAACGCCAACTCTTAATACTCATGAATAGATCGGTAGATTACCGAGTCATGGAATGAATAGATTAGAGGTACTCAAGTCATTACTGATTTGCATATGGTTATCTGTTATAAGAATGGTTGTTTTGATTTGTGAGTTCTAAATTATGTATTTAGAACCAGGAAGCATTTATCAAAAAAAAATTACTTGTTCTAATGTATAAAAATGAGGATGTTACAAAACTCCGGAATTGCTCATTCAACTCATTCAGACCTTGTAATTTTCGTAAGGTCAATAATTTTTGTTCATCCTGAATAAGCTTAAAACATCTCTTGGATCAATGCAACTGATCCAAGGCTGAGTCATAAAGATGGATAAATCCACAATTCATCCCGAAATCAAATTGAACTCAGGTGCTAAAAATGAAAGAAATAAAAGAGTCCAAGCATATTCTGACTCAGTCAAAGATCTTCAAGAGCAAAGAAGATACAATCCATATCAAGCATGACTTCACAAATCAAAGGAACACATCCTTATACAGAAGAAATCATATATCAACACTTGAGTGCTCAGGAGGAAGTAAATGTGCTTCAGGTGTTACAGAATAGAGGGCACAGAATAATAGGAAGGACCCGCATGCGGAAGGCAAGTTCATATTTCAGGACTTAGCTGATTTTGAGCATGAGGATCTATTTTTGGAAGATGGCGTGCATACCACATCAACGATGCAAAGACACGCGTGCCATGCATTGTCTATATTTGGAGAAGTAGTTCAAAGCGTCTATGCATGAAGACAAGCTAAGAATAGAATTGACACTTTAGTTAACTGCAAGAGGACTATAGATAGTGCACTTACATGTGTGGCTATCAATAGCATGTGACCTATTTCTAGAATAGATAAGCGGTGAAGGGAAAGTCCCCACCCTATATATATGATGTTAGGTGCATAGTAGATGTATGTATCACAAAGAGTGGTGTATGTATGATTTTGGATGTATGAATGTGTGTATCAGATCCATACACGCATTGATATAGATTGAAAATATTGTAAGGAGCTTCTGTATTTACTAATAGATGGAAGATATTGGCTGAATCTAAGTGTCATTCTGTGTAATTGAGTAGTGCATGTTAATGGTAAAATCATGATTATTTTTAAGCTTGTTCTTTCATAGTTATGAATCTATATGTTTCTTCCTTCATCATGTTAACATCCTATTATAAAGAACCCTAAAGAGGGACCTGATACCTTTGCATGCTTTGAGTGAGCACTCAGTCTAGGCTGAGTGATGTGCCAGCATGACTAGGGTGTTATCTAGTAAATTCTAGGCTACATCATTGGTTCCATTACTAGGACCTCTTTTCGAGTTGTTCTCGGGATGGTTAACAATGATGACGTCATCGTTAACTCTAGCAAGTATTGAGGAATGGATACATGATCTAGAGGAAGAATATGCATGATGGTTCAAGTAGTGGATCTAAGTTTAATGCATGTACTTGGGTAGAACAAAACCTGTATGACAGCTTATATGAGAGTTTTTCGCTATCTTTCTAGTATAACTATATGAGTGGCTTATCTTGCTTATGCATCCCATCGAATTGGAGGTATCACGAACTTGTCTCGAACATAGGAAGCCTTCTATTATGTTGATCTAATCTCGGACTCACACGGTGGATATGTGGTTTTGTGGTGTTCTAAACAATTATATTCTGGAATATTCAATTTCAACATACTCTTGCCTAGAGGTAGCTAAATTCTAGTTTTTGCGGTATCCAAGAGGAACATATTTACAAGGTATTCCACTGGCGATCAAGATCTTAATGGTAAATTTGAACCTAGAGAGTAAACTGATGGCTAACTAAACTTTGCCATGCATGAGGGAAGGAATAGGTTTGATTTAAGATGGCAAGACCAAGCGGTAGAAAGGTAGAGAGAGGAAAGGTGACTTAAGTATAATGAGGTGCATGAGAGGGAGATAGAGAAGCAACATTCTGTTGCAGAGTATGGCATTGAGGAGAGAGATGGCTCGTGAAGGATTTGTAGTTCACGTAGAAGACGTGGAGCTAGCACATCTAGAACTCCCCATCTTAGAAAGCATGATAGAGATCCCCCTCGGCCTCACATGAAGTGTACAAATATAAACTACTGGACCACGGGTGCACATCTTAATCCACCTAGTGACCTAGTCCTTGTGCTTTTTTTTAGTATCTAATATGAAAATTAACCAACAAATGAACTTGGGAAGTAGGCGAACGGGAGTAAGTCGGGGATTAAGTGCATCAATTGTAGGACAAATGGCTTCAATGTTATTTGGGGGAACCTTTTCAGCCGGATCATCCACTCAGAATGTGAGCATACATAATGTTGGATTCACCTCTAGAAGTGGAACTACCTCACAGACTGTAGGGGTACAATATAGTAATACTGTTGGAGCACATGGATGTACATCTATAGGCCCTATTCCAACTATAGGTGGCAGATCAAGAGGTATAGGTGGTTCTAGTTCTAGTGGATCTGGTGGTTTTGGAGGTAGAGGGAACACAAGAGGTTCTGGATCAGGTGGTCAAGGTCCGCAACAACCCCATAATATCTATATGGAGATGTCTCTTCATCTTTCAGAGTATAGAGGTATAAAGGATGCTGCCAAACATGTGCATATGTGTGATATCTTGTGGCATGCTAAAGGGATCATAGCTGTTGAGAGGAAGGCAAGTCAATTTGCCACTATATTACAGGGCGTGCACATAGCTGGTATAAGAAGTTTGACCCTGATCAAACTTGGGTAGATTATGCAACATTGAAAGATGCTTTCTTAAAAGAGTTCCATATCCCTAAGTTTTAGCACAAGAGTATAAGTGCACTCAAAGATATCAAGCAAGGTGCTACTAAGAGTGTACGTGAGTATGATGCTTGTTTTAAGACACTTTTATTTAAATTGTCTTATGATATTCACGCTAGCCAACATGCACAATGGTTTTTTGGAGGATTGATTACACCTTTTAGAAGGGCGTTGTCACATAAGACATACACGAATCCACGTGAAGCCTTTGGAATTAGCTTTGCGTCTTGAGGTAGTTGGGAGTATTGATCTGGAGTTAGTCCATTTCTAGAGGCACAAATCATGCGGCCATGGCAAAATAGTTAGAGAAGTTATCAGCAAACTCAGCCCATGAAATGCGCTCAGAATTTTGTGTATAGATTTTGAGGTGGAGGGTCACACCAAGGATAATGAAATTACTATTGGAATATGAAATTTTTCATTTAAACCATGATGTTAGTGATTTGTCATTTGTTACAACACGTGATAAGGAAGAATGTATCTTGATTTTGTAAAATTTGTAGGTCCATGATCCATGATATCGAGGATTGTCAACTAATTGGATAGATCCATGATGCTATAGACCTTGGGGTACGAAAGATGGGTATAACAGAGATAGTTCTAAGGGTAAGAATGAGCACCGGGATCGGGATCATAATCAAACACACTATGACAAGAATGAGGGGTTTTTTGAAGGAGGTCATGGAAGGGGACTTGGATATCATAGTTGATATGGAGGACGAAGTTGTGGTGGAGGAAGATGTGAGTTCCCTCATGGAACATGTTATACGTTTGGATCTCCGACCACTATAGGTGTGAATATCCTCATAATATTGCATGTTATTTACGTGGAAAGATCCATAACTATGAAGAGTGCCCGAACTTATATGAGCATTTGAGTAAGCAGCTTAAGCAAGAAAACAAAGGCACTGAGATGGTTAGGATCTTGCGTGGGGTAGAAGATTAGAGGATGCCCAAGATAATAGAAGGACTTGAGGCATTGACATTGAAGACTACTACACGCGTTGAGGTAGCACGCATGAGAGGCACTACACCAAAAGCCTACGATCACAAAGGAGGAGGTTTTACATGCGAGGTACCCAGATCCTGCTCATCAGAAGGAATTTTACCAGGATACCATGGAAGTACTAAGGAATCTTTAGGGTGAGATACAGTACCTAAAGGAGAAAAAGAAAGCATCAAAGACACACCCAAACCGATATCGATGATCTCGGGAGGTGTGCAAGATGTTACGCCAGAGAAAATTATTCCGCTATTAGGAAGTTGGTTAAAAGGAAACACTCCACACATAAGTATTGATACCGGACTGAAGATTCTGCATGCAAATCTTCCCCCTGATAGCATTGACTATGACAAAGAAATTACTCTTAATGTTGTTGTGGATGGGTGGCTATTGAGCAACATATTGATTGATACTAGTGCAGAAGTAAATGTGCTTACATTAGATGCATGGGTACAAATGGAGAGGCCTCCATTGTAACCATAATCTAATGTGTTATTTATGGAAAACCAGACTAAGGCCACTCCTATAGGAGCTTTTAAGGATGCATCTTTAACTATACAAGGGGCCAAGTTCACTTGGGATTTTGAGGTATTAGCACTTGCAGAAGCAGACAATTTTCCATCCTTGCTTGGATGCCCTTGGTGTTATGCGAATAACGTTGACTTTAGATTTAATAAGGGGTATGTTAGCTTTGAAAACAAGGAGGAAAGGGTGGTGATACCTTTGAAACATGAAAATTATACGCCATATATTGAGCCTCTAAGTGAGGAGGATCCAAACAGAGTTTATGTACGCACTATTCAGGACCCAGAGGTCAATGAGCCATCAAAAGAAGGAATCCTATAGTGGGAGGATTCTCATTCTATTAGTGATACTATGAGTATTGCGTGTGATAATTGGGCTCATGGTACATATGAATTAGTAGGGTGCGAGGTGAAAGGTGTAGTTACACGTAAAAATAGACTTCGCTTAATTCGATGGATAGGAAACATAATAACTTGGTATACAGGACGAAGATCTTCCCACCTTTCGAGGGCCATGGAAATACAATGGGCAACCAAGTTACAAGGAGATATATGTTAGTATATACACTGCACATGAAAACAATGCACTGGTGGGTAGTCCACAGAGATAGCCTTATACACTGGGAAGAAATTGGGATAGCCTTGTCTACTAGGTTTATAAAGAACAATGCACCTACGCAAATCTACACTTATAGTGGTGATCAACTTGTTCAACATCACCTTTCAGCAGTGTGAGAGACTCTGGACAAGTAGGACAAGAAGCATTACCACCTTCACTCTGGGTGCATAGATTATATTCCATGCTCCAAGGATGCGCATGCGCTTGGTATATATATGCAAAACTACATAGAGAAACTAGAAACTGGCAAGATTTGACTGCAGGTATGATCCAGACATTTGACTACTTCTCGACTAAACCTCTTGTAGCAGAGGCATTAAAATTTTTCAAGCGCTTAACTATGGGAGATAGTGCAAAAGTAGAAGAGCATATTCAAGAATTATTCGGTGAGACAGAGTTCGGAGCATGTTTTGAAAAGGAAGAAGAAATAGACTCCTTACTACTTGAGTGCGCTTGCCTTGAGAAAGAGAAGGGAAAGATGGTTTACGTCGTGGATGATGAGGAAGTTGAGAATCTGGATATTGAACATTCACACGGGTGCGAGGTCTTGGATAGTGCAAAAAGGATTTGTGCACCTACCACGAACCTATGAAGAGAAAGAAGGTGAATATAGGTTTGGAGGCTGAGCCTAAGGAGGCCATATTTAGAGATTACTGGCCAGATTCAGAGGTAGCAAGGATCATTGAGTTACTCAAAGATTATTACAACTTATTCCCTCGAGGATATCATGAACTTAAAGGCATACATAAATCACTTGGGGAAATGAAGATAAAACTTAAGGAAGGTACACGACCAGTTAGAAAGAGACCTTATAGAATGAATCCTAATTGCACGAAAAGGTGAAAGAAGAGATTAATAAAATGTTAAAATCTGGGATAATCAAGCCTCTTGATGAGTCTAAATGGGTTAGCCCAATGGTGATTAGTACCAAGAAGGACGGACGGATTCAGATATGTGTGGACTAAGAGGGAATGAATGCTGCATGTGTCATAGACCCATTCCCCATGCCATTCATTGAGGAAATACTAGGAGTTACGGTGGTGCAAAATATATTCCTTCATAGATAGATTTTTGGGTATCATCGAGGTTAGGATTGCTTAGGAGGATCAAAAAGACAACATTTACTACTTGAATGGGGTAGTTTTGCTTACACTATGATGCCCTTTGGATTGAAAAATGTGCTGTTGTATTCTCATGTATAGTTGTTCAAGCATTCAAGAATTTTGTTCACAACTTCTTGCAGATCTACCTAGATGATTGGACAATATATGGGCTTGTGAAAGATCATTGTAACAATCTATGCTTAATATTTGAACGATGCGAGACAATTGAGTATCTCTTTGAACATTAAGAAGTACATATTTGGTACACCATTTGGGATCTTTGTTAGGACATATAATTTGCAAGGAAAGTTTACTAGTTGATCCCACCAAGGTTGCAATCATTTTAGGCCTGGAAGCACCTACCAGTCAAAGTGATGTGCACGAATTTTTAGGTCATATAGGATATTATAGAAAATTCATAAAAGGGTATGCAAAAATTTCCACACCCTTGGAAGAATCGTTGAAGGGGAAAGGTACATTTTATTGGGGAGAACTGCAGCAGCACGCATTTGATATATTAAAGAGAAACTTACTCTTTGTGCCCATTATGTGCTTTCCCTCATGGGATAAACCATTTCATGTACATGTGGATGCTTCTGGTATGGCCATTGGCATTGTGTTAGCTCAACTTGGTGAAGGTATTATAGATCATCCAATCTATTTTGCTAGTAGGAAGTTGACTCTTGCTAAAAGGAATTATACAACTATAGAGCGTGAAGCTTTTTCAATGATCTATGCATTGTACAAGTTTTGATAGTACTTGTTAGCAACACCATTTGTGTTTTATACAGATCACATGGCCTTAAAGTACTTAGTTAACAAGCTCATGTTGCAGAGGCGCATATGCAAATGGGTGCTCATATTCCAAGAGTTTGACTTCACTATTTTGGTGAAGCCAGGGAAAAGCAATTCTAGACTAGATCATTTATCTAGAATCAATTCAGGAGAGCATGCATAGACAATTGAAGAGAAAATGTCTAGATGCAAAGCTATATAGGTTACAATGTGTGCCCACGGAATTAGAAGACATTGCAGTCTTTTTACAAATATGTATAACACTAGAAGGAATGAAAGCTACGAAAAGAAGCAGCTTGCTATAATCACGACACCATTTATACTAATCAGTGGCAACCTCTACAAGTTAGGAAGTGATGAATCATTGTGCCATTGTGTATTAGAGCATGAGCGTAAGGATATTATCGAAGATTCTCATGGTGGTATTGCTGGAGGCCATTATGCAGGTGATGTGACTACCCGGATGATCTTAGTTCTTTGGATTATGGTGGGAGACATTGTATAAGGACTATAAAGAATATTGCAAAGTGTGTGATCATTGTCAAGCGACTAGGAAAACCAGGCAAAGAGATGAGATGTTGTTGAGACCAATTACTAGTGCCAAACCATTTGACAAATAGGCCCTTGATTTTGTAGGACCTATTTCACTAGCCGCACTTACTGAGGACTCGATCACGCTATATCATTACTTCCATAGATTATCTCATGCGTTGGGCGAAGTAACCCCTATTAAGGACTGCATACGATAACTACAACAGCTAGGTTTCTATGGGAGAATGTTCTTACAAGATATGGGTGTCCTTTGAGCTTGAAAAGTGATAGAGGTACACACTTTTTGAATGAGACAATAAGGATCCTATTAGATGAGTTTATGGTTGCACACCATAAAACTACACCTTATCATCCTCAGGAAAATGGAACTGCTGAGGCCTTCAACAAGATTTTGAGCCAGACTTTGAAAAAAATTGTGATGTTGGGAGAAAGGATTGGGATGAAAAAGTATCAGTTGTGCTTTGGGCATATAGAAAAACTTACAAGAGATTGAAAAATCCACACCATATCAGTTGGTGTTTGGCATGGAAGTTGTTCTCCCTATAGAATTTATGTTACCTTCTTTGTGCATTACATGCTCTGGAGGTTTAGCTAATGAATTTTTTTTAGAAGAACATATTGAAAAGATGATTCAACTGGATGAGCGCTGGGCCATAGCACGATGGATCCAAAAGCAAGAAAAGGCTAGGAAGAAGGCATGACATGACAAAAACATAAGGGATAAGAAGTTCAAGATTGGACAAATGGTACTTCTATATGACTCCAAGTTCTTGCACCATCCAAGAAAGCTCAAAATACATTGGTTGGGGCCGTATGTGATCATTTCTATACTTGAATCGGTGCTTTCTAGTTAGAAGCACTTGATGGAACACGACTACCCGGTTACTTTAATGGGAGTAAGTTGAAGACCTACTATAAATAAGTCTTCTTGGTGTTTGTAATAAGGTAGTATTGCCATTTAGTTTAGGTTTTCAATTATGTATTTCCTTCATTGTCGCTATGCTTTGTCATTTTAGTTGTTTTTGTAATAAGCATGCTTACGCACATGAAGCTAATTACTGTATGAAGAATATTTATGTGCAGAGGACTACACATAATTTTAGTGTGGGGTGGTTGTAGTTGTCCAAGAAAAAGACTATGGGATTTGAAAGGTGAAAGGAATAAGTTGTTACGGGTGTGCTTTAAGTCAAAAGAAGATTGTTTCTCAAAAGTGACCAAGGATGGAGATGAATGAAAGAATAGTATAACATGAGGTAAGTGGAGGCCATGTTAGCTACTAGGAGAAGGTACAATGATGAGGTACTCGGGTGCA
Source organism: Taxus wallichiana var. yunnanensis (assembly GCA_018340775.1). Taxonomy (NCBI): domain Eukaryota; kingdom Viridiplantae; phylum Streptophyta; class Pinopsida; order Cupressales; family Taxaceae; genus Taxus; species Taxus wallichiana. The sequence goes on from CM031242.1 coordinate 864,153,836, forward strand.
GGAGCATGCGCTGAAGAGAAGTCTGTGACCAGAGGGTAGGAAGGCACGCTAGAAGGTTATAGTTGGGTGCGAAGATGTACCGCACGGAATGAATGGATTTGGTCAATGAATGAGGGGATATTTGGTAGGTGAAGGAGCAATAAATGCATCAAAATTTGAAAAAATTATATAAGGATGGGATGCGGATTCATTTTTACCGTTGCGACTAAGAGTATTTGAGAGAAGAGCCAAGTGCGAAGAGCCGAGTGATCGAGTTAAGGTGTGAAGGGTGTGAAGCAAAGCATGACAACCATATCTATGCAACAAGAAGCTTACATCCCTAGTGGTGAAGGGTTTGAGCAAAGCAGGGTAACAGAAAAGGGTTAGGTTATGAAGTTTCCACCTAGGGCATAATTGAATCGAGCTAGGGTTTGATTTACAAAGTTGCAGAATTGAAAGAGGAGACATTTGCAAGGTAAAAATGGCACCAAAGAAGGCATCTGTAGCAGAAGTAAAAGGAAAGAAGAAGGTAGTTATTGAGGAAGAAGAGATGGCACCTGAAAGCCATTTTTCAGAGAAGCAATACCCAGAAGGGGTCATAGTCAGACAAGAATGGGATTCACCCATCAGAAAGAGAAAAGTGTGTGAATATAATCACAAGAATCTGGAGAACAAGAAGGAGTTCGATTCCTTTCTTATTTTTAGAACGAAACAAGTGCACGAGATGATATGTCGGTGTGTGATGATGCAGATAGAAGCTCCTAAAGAGAGGGTGGGGTCTATCAGTTGTATGAGCTTCCATATTTTGGGAAGTATGAGCTCTTGTATCAGTGGCTTATGAGCAGGGTACATGAAGACTTCTTCTACTTTGCAAGACACAAAGTTTGACATCTACATTAGTCTCATCGATTCATGTGTCAGAAGGCCATGGGAGAAGACATAAAAGGTGACCTTGCAGATAAATCCGTGATTGTAAAGACCAAATAGGAGTTGGGATACCTGAAGGGTCCATGCGGAATGGACATAGATAAATTAAAGAACTATCCAATTGTACAAGTTGCAGCAAACCTAGTTACTAAGTTAAATGATCAGGAGTCGTGGTCACAGGTAAACACTATGTGGTTACATGTGGCGCGTAAGATTCGAAAGGGACAATCTGACATTGTAGGCTATATTGTAGACAAATAGTTGAAGAAGCACACACATGAGGAAAGGTCAGCTTTGTGGCTATTCTACTATCTTTGGTATTTATGCAGATCGGAGTACGGATCGACAAAGGAGAAAATATGGGAATACCCCATGGAGAAAAATTCCCAGCCTAAAAGATTCATAAAGTACCTACATGTAGGGGGCCATGACAAATGAAGTAAAACAAAGGGCGGAGAAGTGGTATGACGGGATCAAACGGCATTTGGAGAAGAGTGGCACATTCAAAGAACGTGCAGTAGTATTAGGGAAACAAGTTCAGTTTGCTATATATCAGCATTTATGCATCACGTGCTTTCCAATGAAAGATGGAGTCTAGAGCCCTTGGTGCAAGTTACCTTACACATTCACTGTAAGGTATTTTCAAGAATCTGTTCATAGATTTACTAGACACATAAAGAATGATCTTCAATGCAGATAAGGTAGACTGCGAATACCATACATTGAGGAAGAAGTAGGTGTATCTTGTCAGAAGTGTTTATACATAAATAATCATTTCAAAGGTTCTAAATATCAAACCAATAAGTTTGGTTATAACAGATGTGGGGGTAGCATTGCTGTATCTCCAGCTGAAGCCAAAAATGGAGAATAAAAAATATGTGGAAGGTGAGTTCGCACTTCCAAAGCACCCCAAAGGGAAATCATACGGTGGAGAACATCCCCATTGCATAAGCCCACGTAACCGATTGAAGAGCAGGATGAGGAGGAGGAGCGCAAAGATAGTGGTGGTTTGGAGCATAGGGGTAGGAGACATCCTACAAGTAAGAGTGAAGATGAGCATGTTGTTACACCTCCAAAGCCATAAGAGGGGTATAAAGAGGAATTGAATGCAGCCCAAGGGGAGAACAGGTTTAAAAGAGTATTCATGAGAACAAGGACCCAGGTGTTACTCCAACCTCGTGCGCAAATCACCCCGACTCTCTCCACTAGCGGAGGGTACCATGTATAGGAGGAAGATAAAGTTTAATGAGGAGGTGGAAGAGTTAGAGGAAAGCACACCTAATTATCCTACACCTCCAGAGGACACAGAAAAATAGGGTGAAGCATCAAAGGAAAAAGAAGAGGAAGAGAAAAGGCTAGAGGAGACAGCTGCAGAAGGTGTTCAGGACATGGAGACGTAAGTCCCAAATTTGGAGGCTAAGGTTCCTAAGTAGCAAAGGTCTAGAAGGACAAGTGGGGAGCACATTCCACCAGCTATGGGGTATGTAGAGGATGTAGGAAAAATTGTCCACACCTACTTCCAGAGCATGATCATGCAGAAAGATTTATTTGGCTGGGAGTTGATGGATGAAGATATGGTGATTGTGCGCACTAGAAAGCAACTATCGATGCACACCCACATGGATGAGATGGATTTTGATGTGTGTGAAGAGTCATGCATTTTGAGGTGGCTAAAGAAGGCACCTCAAAGCTAGACATATGATGATAAATCCCTCAGTAATGTGGGACGAGCGCAGTCGGAAATGCACTAGTGAAATTTTCTGCTGAGGTGGCTAGAAGAAACATGGAAAAACATACCACGATCGAGTGCTACACAAAGAGTTGAAGACAAAGGATGAAGAGATAGCACACATAAGACAGGAAAGGACTTCACATAGAAGAAGAATGAGGTGTTCATAAGCATCGTAGAGGAGATTGGGGATAGTGTAATCAAGGCAAGGCCACACTTAGAGGCCAAGGTACCATGGACATTTCCTTCAACGATACACTATGTGGGAAATTTGGTGGACTTGGTACTCGAGGATGAAACTCTATTTATGAAAGTCTTGGAATGCTCGAAAAAGATATCAATCAAGAAAAATCATATGTGATGAGAAAAATCACATCTTATGAAGGGTTGTGTTATCCCAAATTCTCCCCCTTAGCAAATTTGGTCAAGACAACTCTTGCACATAAGGAAATTATGAAGGAAATGACTTAGACCCGCGAGCTCACATTCCAAGATGACAAACAAGGTTGCAGGGAGACCCTACAATGGAGTGGTGGGGCATGCGAAAGGATCAAACCACCCTGTGCAGAAGAAAGAGAAGAAACAAATATGTCAAGTGAACCCATGCCTTAAATTCATCAAACAGGTTACAAGTGGGCTCGAAAATGAAGGAGGAGTGTCGCAGAGAAACCAGAAATAGGAAATGGAAAAATGGCAAGGATCCAAAGTTTTTGGGCTCAAAAATAGTTCAGGAAAGAGTCTAAAACCGACTAAGTATGGAGAAGAAAGTGGAGGAAGCCACATGTCCTAATGGTGCTCCTCCAAAGATGAATCCAAAGAGAGAGGCTCAAACAAGTGCTGCATCTCCACGTGTCCCAGGCCGGAATGGAGGTAGGGTCAAGTGGTCAAACAGAGTTGGTCCAAAGGTGGAGACCCAAACAAGCACGGTGCCTCCATGTGTCCAATCTCTAGAAAGGGGCATATCTTTCGACTCAGGGCTCAAAATATTACAAATCGACACCATTGGAAAGATCTCGACCTCATCTATGCCATGGGAGTCTGAAACTTTAATTTTTGGGAGGTTAGGTGGGAGAAAAATGGAGAAACATCTTCGGGCCTTCAATGTAGGATCCATCAGTCTCAACAACCAGATCAGATTCGATCTATTTCCGTTGTTTCCTCTTCTTTCAAGGCACCGAACCAAGAATCGATGCAGTAAAGATGGATCTGGGGCATATTTATCATAAGCATTAATAGCAGTGGTTGAGCTTTGACCTACATTTCCCACTTCTCTCTCTCTCTTTCTTCTCTCTGATCGAATCTATAAATACGAGGGTAGAATTCATTGTAAAAGGTTATTTTTCATTCTTCTTCCCTTCCCCCATCTCGTTTTCTTCTCTAGGGTCAAATGTGGAGTTTAAGCCTCCTCTCTTCACTTTGTAATGGCATTTTCTTGCCTCTTGCCCATTAATGGTGTCTTGTGTGAACTCTTGGAGTAATAAAATCTATTTTTGTGATGTGTTTTGTCCATCCTTTGCTCGCGGTTTGTTGTCTCTTCTTGCCTATTACCATTGCAGGTATCTTGTGCATATCTCTAATGTCCATACGCAGGTTTTGGGAGCTATGTTTAAGGGGTTTGAAATGGTGTTCGTGTGAAATTTATCCTTGGTGCGTGATGCATCTTTCCATCCTCTCCATTGCTCGCCTCTCTCCATTTAAGGCGAGTTGGGTTTGTGATTATTAGTTCCCTTTTCTTCGTGTAGGATTTCTTTATTTCATGCTCTCTCTCTCTCTCCTTGGTCCCTGGAATTGTTATATTATTAGTAGGTAGTCCCATTTCCTTCCTTAAAAGTAGTTTAGTGCTAGGATTAGGAAGAGAAACCAACCTTCTCTAGAGGATCATTTCCATTTGCAAGTCCCACAACTTGGGAATGATCGAATGTTATGCAAATCACACCAAATGACCTGCCTTAGAAAAGCAAATCCATGACTCATTTGAGGGTGTTGTGATTTCACACTAACAATGTTTGTTGTAAACATTACAAGAAGTGTTAAAGAAAGGCACTGTGCTTTAAATATATGCATAGCTCCAGAGGCGGTCATCAACATTAAAACCTTGAAAGTGAATAATGAGGTCCAGAAAGAAATGAAAGATGAAACATTGGGCCACGCAGAAAGATTTTCAATGGTTAAACAAAAGCGCGAGGCCACTGACAATGAGTAGCACAAGATATGCACAAGACTTGGTGGAAGAGCTTGGAAAGTCGATTGCATAAAAAATGGACCTTTATAAGGTAGAATGACATCAATGTCAAGTGTTGTGTTGGTTTTCCAAAATGAGATCAAAGAAATTGTAAGGGATGAGTTGGAATCCATTTTGGTGGACATCCTAGAGAAAGAAAAGAAAGCACTTACTGACCTGGAAGGTATTAGAGGCTGAAATAAAGGAGTATTATCTAGAGTTAATACTAGAAACTAATACAGAGAAGGTTACCTAATAACCTCATAAAAATTATTTATTCATCCACATTCTATCATTCTTATTCTTTCTTTAAAATTTTTGGAGATACCCATTGTTGTGGACGACAATGAGATTATTGTGGGGTAATGTTGATCAAAGAATACTTGTTTAAAATCACATGAGTCCGCACAGGATAGAAGGCCCGGAACCAAGGGTGTGGAAGGATAGGAAGGACCCACACGTGGAAGGCAAGTTCAAATTTCAGGACTTAGTTGATTTTGAGCATAAGGATCTATTTTTGGAAGATGGTGTGTGGACCACATCAATGATGCGAGACACGCGCACCATGCATTGTCTATATTTGGAGAAGCGGTTCAAAGCATTTATGCATGGAGACAAGCTAAGAATAGAATTGACACTTCAGTTAACTATAAGAGGACTATAGATAGCGCACTTACATGTGTGGCTATGATTGAAAATGGTGTGTGGCTATCAATAGCATGTGACCTATTTCTGGAATAGATAAGTGGTGAAGGGCAAGTCCCCACCCTATATATATGATGTTAGGTGCATAGTAGATGTATGTATCACAGAGAGCGGTGTATGTATGATTTTGGATGTATGAATGTGTGTATCAGATCCATATGTGCATTGATATAGATTGACAATACTGTAAGGAGCTTCGTATTTACTAATAGATGGAAGATATTGGATGAATCTAAGTGTCAATATGTACAATTGAGCAGTGCATGTTAATGGTAAAATCATGATTATTGTTTAAGCTAGTTCTTTCATAGATATGAGGATAGCATGCATTGTAGAATGATGTATTAGTTATGAATCTATATGTTTCTTCCTTAATCATGTTAACATCTTGTTACAACAACCCTAAAGAGGGACCTGGTACCTTTGCGCGCTTTGGGTGAGCACTCAATCTAGGCTGAGTGATGTGCCAACATGACTAGGGTGTTATCGATAAATTCTAGGCTGCATCACTTAAAAGTGCAAAGCTTCCACACCTTTGGCGAAGCCTTTACCATGGTGCGAAAACTAGAGATTCGTGTCATCGAAGAGAAGAAAATTCAGCTACGTAACAAAAATTCCGTATTCAAATCAAATGATGCTTTTTCATCTTTGAAACCCTATAACAACTATTCAAAATCAAAAGGATCTTCCAATGTGGTGGTTCTCAAGACCGGCTCATCTCACCCATCTAACCAAGCCAATCCTTCTTCTAATCTCTCTCCGTCTACAAACCTTTCGGTTTAAACAAGAACAACAAAAGTAAACCCCAATAGGGGAACCTTATTCTTATGTCTTGGAAAAGCTTCTTAAGGCTAGTGCCATTACCCTTCCACCCATAACACCACACACTTGTTTTGATCCCGCCGCCGCACACCCATATGGTATAAAGAACATGACTTTTGCCACTATATCATCGGGTCAAAGTCCATAGCGCGATAACTTCATCACCTTCAAAAATATCTTCCAAAAATGTTAGACAATGGAGATTTAGAGTTGGACAACCCAAATACACCAAACAATAAAAACCTACATATCTTCAAAAATCCATTCCCTAATCATGCTCCATCTTCTAGTCAAGCTAGTGAAGCTTCAACAAATGATAGTAATGTCTGTGAGGTCCATGCTATTTTTGATGACATACTAGCCATTTCTCAATTGCTTCTGTTCCTTCCATCGCAGAAATCTTGGCATGAGATCCCCTACCTACACAAGAGCCTACCTCATCTACCCCACCCACAGAGGATCCCCTTCATCTTCTCCTTCAACCATGGAGGAACCCATAATTTGTACCAAACCTACTTCACCACTCACCTCTCAAACTAACAAACAATCACCAGTAGTAACTCTCCTACCCACGGGAGACACATGTCCACCCCCTGCACCATTGCAAGGAGAGCCTACCTCATTTGCCCCATCTTACCCATCATCTCCTCTACCCATAGAGGATCCTTTAGAAACACCATTACCTTTAGGTGACCATTCTCCATCGACCTTTCAAAATCCCTTTGATATGATTTTAGGTCTCTTACCCTGAGTCCAGAAGTGACAATTTCCCTATTTCCCAAACATATTTTATAGGGATTTCTACTAGATCAACATTGGCACGACTTAAAACATTACCATTTTCACGCTTGGTCAATTGTTTAGATTATGTTAATAGATCCATTCTTTGGGGACATCTACTACTTCTTGTTTCAACCCAAATGTAGATGTCGCTCACTGATACCTCCATAATCTATCCAAAAGTGTTTTAAGCAACCAAGCCAAATATAACTATGCCTATTGGAACACCTTCTGTGTCGTCATCCACACCTATGTCTGAACCTTTTCCCACAACCCAACACACACCTATACCTAAACACCTACCCACACCTATATCATCTCCCTTACCTAAACCCATCGTCACCTTAGGGGTCATGCCGACATCGAACCTTACTCATCCACCCGTCAAATTAGATTTAGCCACATCTACCCAAACCCACACCAAAATCATCCCTCTACCTAAATTGAGGTCCCAACCTTCTACGTCATAGACACCATCCTTGCCTACCACGTCTTTGTCACCATTGCCCATTGTCCATCCTAACACCTCACCCCTCAACCCTAGCCAAACAACATCCTACCCAAAATAAATAAAAATGCAGCATTCCACCTTCTCACCACGATCCTCTAATATACCCAATATATCACTTTGACTCTGCTATTACTTGTGACCTTCTTACTGCCTATACCACCACTACCTTCCATAACTTCTTCACTACCCATGAAACTTTCCTCTCTTCCACTTGACCTATACCGAAACCTCCACTTTGCACCTCGATTATCCCCATGGATAACTCACCCCCTTATGCCATCTGCCTTTCCATCTACATCACGCACTCCTTCCTCACCTCTACCCAAGAAAGTGCAGTAGAAATTAAAAAACCCAATACCCTCCAAGGAAGTGGTTAGACCTACTACTCTTTTGTTCTTTATATGATCTGCTACATGTTTACCCAAGAAGGTACAACCTAAACCTAAGATAGTACCACTCCCTAAACCGGAGGTCCAGCCTACCCATCTTAAAAATCCCTCGCTTGTGACACCTCTCACGCCGCGATTACCCATCATTCAACCCAAATCCACACTCACTTTGCACTTTGTGATCCATTGGCAGGGTTGTATGCCATTATCTAGCCAACCTCCTCAAAACCTCTTACATCACATTACCACCTCTTAGACCTTACGACCCACTCAAACCCAAACTAAAAGGGTTTGACAAAACTAAAATTTGTGCTTACCATCGTGTGCTAGGACATGATGTAGAGAACTATAAGGCTCTAAAAGCTGCTCTTCTTCAATTTTGTCCTCCTGAAGAAAATTTTGACAGCAAAAATCTTCTTGACAAGGACCCTATTCCACCTTCACCAATCTCTTCACATCCTCTTCCATTACCTATCCAGGTGACCCGGTATTTCCACCCCCTAACCTTTTTATCCACCTCTGAAATTTGAGATCAACATGGTCTGCATAAGAGAGCTAGCAAAACCTCCACCTAAATGCCAAGTGCACCCTACTCATTTGATAAGGTTCTTACCCCCCTCTAGGATTTTCCCTCATGTTGTTATACCTTTCATGGCACACCTCCATCTACCCCTCCCTCAAATCAACACGGTCCAAGTTGTTAATCATGCCCAAAAAGACAAAGGAAAGGAAAAAGTGACCAGCACATCAACTAACCCAGTGCCCAACATACCATCTACACCCACACCCAAAGTCACCATTTGAGGTCCTACATACCCTATTTCTGATGGGGTCACAAACCGCACAATTTTAAAACAATTACACCAATCCTCACTCAAAATTTATTTATACAACCTCATCCAAACTTCTGAGTCACATCACCAAGCCCTCATAGAGGTCCTCCAATCTATTGAGGTTTTACCAAACGAACCTACGCATTTGGCCTCTTTTATCACCCCTCATCACATGGAATCTCTCACTAACTCACCACCTTCCTCTACACCCCCACCTACTTGCCATGTAGCTGCCCTCATCCTTTCTAATGAGGAGATCGCACCCCTCAATCGAGATGACCCCAATCCTACTTTGTTCATTTCCATCTATATCGATAATATACATGTATGACATGTTATGATTAATGGTGGCGTAAATATTAACATCATCTCCTCCCATGCGTATAACCAAATGTGTATACCCACCAATTACATGCGTAATAACTGATTATGCTATGCTTGTTCAATGACTCCATGACTTCCACCCGTGGTACCATCATCCTTCAAGTTTTTGTAGGTCCCTACATTATCCACAGATTTTTCTACGTCCCTGAAGGGGATTTCCAGTATAATTTTTTGCTTGGCTGACCTTACTTCCACGCCATGGGATATGTTCCTTCAACTTTACACTGTTGCCTAGAATTTGAGCACGAAGAGCACAACTACACCATCTTGGCCAACCTATCACTATTCAAGACCTGTAATATGCTATATCGACCTAATGATGTTCTTATACCCATTAAGGCATCTACCTCCATTCCACTTCTCCTTCACCCACAACCCCATCCACCAATGTCACTGCCACCTCTCAAACACCTAATTATTCTATCCCCACCGTTGTCACACCTCAACAAGTAACCCATCTACCTCTCAACCAACCGATACCTCCTCTAGCCAAACACCTAATACTTCATCTATTCCGCTACCCACATATCGACCACCGATCCCTTAGAAGGTGTTTTTCAACGCCTCACTCTGGGGGAGTATCACCTATACAATGTCAATACATTCCTCACTCCGCAAGAGTATGGAAATCTTCGCCAACATCCTCGCTATGATCACCACATAGGTGAGAGATTTCCTTATGGTCCTCCCCACCTTTGTACCAATCTCACATATGGGGGACTTGATACTTCCACCTATTCACCCGAACCACCATCGAAAACTCGACCATTTTCATCGACCTCCAATCTCTCACCAACCTGTCACTTTTCCCACACTTTCCTACACCGATGTGCATGGAAGGGTTTTGGATTTGATTTTTACAAACAAGGCCATCATCTCTTGTCATCTCGTGCACCACTCGTAAACACAATGATCAAAGTGGTATTGACTTTTCTGAAATATCTTCCAAGAAGGCCTGCATTGAACTCATCGAGGATAATGAACCTTCTTCACCCCATTTACCAACTTCACCACCTTCACCAATAGATTCGATGGATCCATAATCCATTCCTCCTAACATTTTTTCATAAACACCATTTCCTTTACACCTTTTACTTATCAATGCGATGGCGAATTTCTCTCCTCTCTTCCTTTCTTGTATCCTGACATGATCGATGATGATACACCTTCTATTAACGTCGTTTAGTGTCAGGATGATGAATCTATCCTCACTTACCTTGGTGCGGAAGATTCTTATATTCATTGGCCGTTGCCTTTTGAGATGTAAACCATGTTGAACAAATCAACTATCTAAGTCAACATTAACACTCAGGACGACCCGCACATTCTAAAGATAGGAAAATATTTAGATGTTGCTGAACATGAAGCCATTACTTCTTTCCTCAGGGATCATAACCATGCTTTCGCTTGGTCCTACACTGATATGCCCGGTATTAACCCCAACATAGTGGTTCACAATATCGTAACCATTCCTGACTCCAAACCAATAAAACAAAAGCGAGAGGGAAGATGCACCCTCACATTGCTCTTCTTGTTAAAGAATAACTCCAGTGCCTTCTTTCTATTTCTTTCATCTTACCCATCGACTACCCCCAATGGATTTCTAATATTGTCCCTGTCACAAAGGAAACTGGGGGACTTTGCATTTACACAAATTTCCATGATCTCAACCTTGCTTGCCCCAAAGATGATTTCCCTCTACCAGGTATTGATCTACTATTTGATCTCACTGCCAACCACAAGATGTTATCACTCATGGATAGTTTCTTGGGTTATAACAAAATATTACTCACTCCAGAAGATCAACCTAGAACCACCTTGATCACTCCTTGGGGACCTTCTGTTATCGATTCATGCCTTTTTTCCTTAAAACGCTGGTGCCACCTATCGTTGAGCCATGACTTATATCTTTCATGACATCATGCATCACATTTTGGAAGATTATGTAGATGGCATTCTTTCCAAATCCAAATGACGGGCCAAACACATTCCAGTCCTAAAGGTCATCTTTGACCGTCGCATCAAGTATTGTGTTCACCTTCAACCCAAGAAATGTGTCTTCACAGTTCTCTCAGGAAAACTCCTTGGTTTCATCGTTTCTTTGCGTGGCATAGAAGTTGACCCTACTAAAGTACAGGCTATTATTGAAATTTCTCTGCCTACTAATATCTACAAACTTCATAGTTTGCAAGGTATTTGTAATCTATTCATCGGTTTATTTCACAAATCTCGATCATGACCTAACCATTTCATCATCTCCTCAAAAAGGAAATCTCCTTCAAATGGGATGATGAATGCCACAAAGCCTTTGATGCCCTAAAATAAAACATTATCCAACCACCCGGTGCTCAATCCTCCTAAGGATGAGTGAACCTTTTGCCTATACATTTCCACTACTGATCATTCCTTAGGTTCCATGCTCACTCATCGCGATGAGAAACATAGGGAATAAGTGGTTTACTACATAAGCCATACTCTTTTGGACTATGAAACCAGATACACCCATGTCAAAAAGATTTACTTAGCCTTAGTTTTCTCGCCACTAAACTTTTTCATTACCTACTCAACCACAAAAATTTTGCTATCACCAACACTGACCCCTTACATTACATGTATGCCAAACCTTACCAAAATCAACGTGTTACATGTTGGCTCATGCTTCTCATGAGACTTAGACCTCAAATTCATTCATCAAAAATATATCAAGGGCCAAACCATTGCTGACCAACTCACAGATGCACCCCTCTCTGGGAATCAACCCTCTAACTTTGATTTTCCAGATGAATCCATTCATTACCCTCTCTTTAGATGATATCATTTACTAGATGACCTTGTTCTTTAATGGTTCAAAATTTTAGTGTGGGGGTGGTGCAGGTGTTATCCTCATCCCCCTTGATGGTGAACCTATGTCGCTATCCTTTAAACTTGATTTTGATTGTACTAACAACATTGTCGAGTACGAAGCACTCGTATTAGGTCTCCAAACCACCATTTCCTTAGACGTTAAATCAATTAATATCTTTGGTGACTCTCAACTGGTAGTAAACCAGTTCAATGGTATATACCGGTCTTTATGTGAAATACTTCAAAAGTATAAATGCCGTGTCGACACACTTTTGACGTCCTTTGACCATTATGAACTACAAACCACTCCATGTTCCACTAAAAATTTGTGGATACCATGGATTGTCTTACATCTCGAGAAATCTACTTTTCCCTCCAGACTCAAAAATATTACTCATTGTAAAAAGGTTGAAATCACCTTTTTATTCACTCCATGACATTAACTTCATCGGGGTTGTTGAACTTAACCCACGTGACCTTTGGTATAAGTAGTTTGATGACTACCTTTCCCTTTCAATTCTACCTCCCGACCTTACTCATAATGGACAATGCACCTTTCTCAAAAGTGTCTCTCATTATGTCATCATGGGTGGCATTCTTTATAAACATGACTTTGAGGACATTCTCTTACAATTCCTTACAAGTTTTGAAATACCCTATACCATCAAGGAAGTTCATGACAAAGCATATGTGGAGGTCACTTCAATGGCCTATCCATCGCTAAACACATCCTTTGCCTAGGATATTATTGGCCAATCCTCAACCATGATTGTTGTGACTATGTTAAATGTTGTGTGAAATGCCAAAAACATGCTAACCTTCATCACACACCTAGTCATGCCTTACAGGTCACCGTGACCTTTGGCCTTTATCTTAATGGGGTTTAGATCTTTTCAGAGAGATCAATCCCCATTCTTCCCAAAGACATCAATGGATCATTACCACTACCGAATATTATACTAAATGGGTTGAAGTCGTACCTCTCATTTCTACAAAAGCTGAGAAAATATGTGAATTCATTAATCATCACATTATTTGTCACTTTGGTGTTCTGCACCACCTCATCATTGATAACAAAAAACAATTCAAAAACAAAACCGTACAAAATATTTGTGACGCTTTTGGAATTCAACTCGAGTTTTTCTTCACCATACTACCCACAAACCAATGGCCAAGCATAATCAACCAATAAAATTTGAACAAAATTCTTATGAAATTAGTTGATGATATTAGGAAGGATTGGCATATGCACATTCCTTTCACCTTGTGGGATTACCACACTAGTATTTGCACTTCAAATGTTGCCACACCTTTCTCTTTGGTCTGATGCATCGAGGTTGTCTTGCTTCTCAAATTCCAGATTCCATCTCTTCACATTTCCCTTAAATACATGCTCAACGATGATGACTTTCGCCAGGACCATTTAGCACAACTTAAGTTATTAGATGAGCATCATCTTAATTCTCCCGACCATCTCCAAATCTACCAAAAATCTATTAAATGTGCCTATGACAAACATGTCCATGAATGCACCTTCTAGGTCGTGCAACTTTGTCTGAAGGAAAATCAACATGTAACCAAATAAGAGAAAAGTAAACAGGAAAGTTTTCTCCTAATTTTCTCGAGACCATATATCGTGACTCATGCCTATGGGTCAAGTGCTTATCATTTTTTTACTCAAAGGTAAATCTAAAGCTAGGCCCCTCAATGCCTTGTATCTTTTACCATTCTATTGTTGAATTCGAGTCCTATATCACCTTTTACCTATTTCACGCTCGTCCCTTGAGTACCATTCACCTTTCTTATTTCCAATTCTGGGACCAATGACTAAACAAGAATCATGTGATTACCCATCACCTTTCAGCTTTATCTTCAATATGAGTACCACGGCTCTACTCATGACATGATTCTCATGGATACTTTTCATCTTTTTCAAGATGGAATCCCATGGTCATTCATCACTTACAACCTCACCATCATAGTTAACCTCTGTATGCTCCATTTTTTCCTCCTAACAAGAACCAAATTTCCTCTATAGTCTTTTCCATGACTTAAAAGCCCAAAAATAAAAAAATTCAAAATGGGATTCTACTCCTTGAGTCAAACTTCCAACAAAAAGATGACTCCTCAAAACAACATCTATTCTCTTTCTATCTCGTAGCTATAAATAGACTTCTCCCTTGAAGGAATACTATACAAAGCTCACCATACTACATATATAATCTATCACAAAAGAAGACTATTCCTAAAAAAATACAATAAAATTTTCAAAAGCTTCCTACAATGATCAGCTTTGTGAAGACCTCAAGGAGATAAATATACTCATCCCACATAGACTTCCGCATTGATCAGTCTATCAAAAATAAAAGTAAAAATAAAAAAGAGAACTTTTTTCATCATGGAATTACTTATTTTGATCTTGGGTCTCTGCCAAGTAGGCATGTTGTCTTATACTAGGTTACACTAAAACCAACAATATTCACCTCATCACCTTTTTCACTCTCATCTCCTACCGCCTTAAGGGACTTGCCGCAAATGCGACATTTCATGATCACGTGACTTTCTTCATCCTTAGAATAATCGATCATGCAATGCCTTTAGGGTCTTACATTCATAAGCCCATCTATGGTATAGTAGAATCGTTATTGTCCTTATTAATTAAGCGACTCTTTTTGTCACCACTTACCATTCACCTATTTTATTACTTGTTGATTATCCTATACAAGACCAGACCCTCGTAACCTACATTTTGGGAATTACGCTTTCACAAAAATCAAGAAAACATCACCCATGCCTTTGACCTAAACTCAACCATGCCTAAATGACCTAAAATCAATCATGCCTATGACCTAGACTCAATTATGCCTAAAACCTACCAACCCATTCCTCTACCTCATCATATTCTTCCCTAGCTTATGGGAGAACTACATCGGCATGAGGCCCCCTTTTCATTGGGGCTATGTAGGTAACACTTCGAGGGCATAGGGCCCTTGAAGGCTAGCTTAGACACTCTTTACCCTCACCAATTTCCCCCATTTTCCTATTTATATTCTACCTTAGTTGGTTTCCATTTTCTATCAACAAGTGGAAATTAAAACAAACATCAATTAACACACATATACACCTACCTACCATTTTTAACACATCATCATATCATACATCTATCATTTTACATTTCCATGATATCAAATATTTGGAAATTTAAACCATAACATACATATTCATCATCATTTATTTTTCCATCTTTACCAATAGCTTGAAAATTAAATCAAAACCAAAAACGTGACCAAACCATGCCTAAACTTGACTCAAGCATGCCTAATTGACCTAACTCAACCATTCCTAAAAAACCTAACTCTGCCATTCCTAAGCCAACTTTGATTCCATCATGCC
The DNA here is from genome assembly GCA_018340775.1 of Taxus wallichiana var. yunnanensis. Lineage (NCBI taxonomy): Eukaryota > Viridiplantae > Streptophyta > Pinopsida > Cupressales > Taxaceae > Taxus > Taxus wallichiana. The sequence goes on from CM031242.1 coordinate 864,169,353, forward strand.
TAAAATTACCTAGTTTCCATCACATACACAAATAACAATGGAAATTTACAAACACAAGTACAACATCATACCATAAATATCACCATCTCTATATAAATCATCAAAATCTGTGTGTCCATACATATGTGCACAAATATGCAAAATCAATACAAGTGTCTCTCATATACAATCTCAACATCTTTGCATATTTAAATTTGGTATAATAATCAAAAGACTCAAAAACTCTCATGTACATCCTCGTTATGTTCAACACACAGCCGGTATATATAAACATAATCAAAAGAATACATGTCCACTAACAACTCAATCATCTCCCCATATGAAGTCCATACCCAGGTCCCATCTGTCTCATCTCCTCCTGCTCCAGTCTAGCACCCTTCCAACCCCTCTCCGCCTCACTTGGGTCTCATCTTCACTGGCCCACATTCGGTTCACGAGTCTCCATGAGCTCATGGCCTCACCCCCGAGCTTGTCCATGGGCTTGCTTAGCCCCCTGTGTACTCTCTACACTATGTGTACAAGATCTCGTCCTCTCACTCGAGGCCTGTTATACCCTATACTCTACATAGGAAGGGGCATCTATTCTTGCAGCAGTCAAATGATCCTGATAGTATCTGGCCTCATTCAGTGAATCCTTGAATCTAGCCATAGGCACTATACGTGGGGTGTCCTAGGTCTCATGATAACTTTGTGAGATTTGTCCTCGCTCTGGTAGCCTCAACCCATTTATATGTGAACCTGTCCTTCTCCTTGAATTATGGGACCCTATCCTGTTGTTGCTATACTTACTGAGACCTTTTCCTTGAGCATGAGGTGCTTCTGTGATGTGACTTGGGCCTATAGGGCCATAATCTGTGCTGCTGCATAGTGGCCAAATGTCCTGTAAACTTTCTACCTATGTGTATAAGGTGGCTACCTACCCCCCATCACCATCCTCGCATGCAATGGTGCACTGTCCCTATGCTATCGTGCCTATAAGGCCACCACCTGAGCATGTAGTCCTCCAACCTGCGCCTCTTACCCTATCAAGCGCCCTATAATAATGTGATGGAGTGCAGTAATGTGGCCACCTACCCTCGTAATGTGTCCTCTGAACCGTCCCCATGGCTAGGTCAAGCTGCCATGGCCTTCGTGGGTACTACACGTATTGCACCATCCACCACTCCCTGTATCTATCTATAACTCCGTCATCATCAATCGCATGAGTCCACCGCCTACTCCTCTTTCCCCTCGGCCAAAGACCATTGGCTATCAGAGAGGCATAGGCCTCTCCACGTCATCTCTCTTGTACTAAGGGAATGGTGGAGGCACATCTCAAGACAGCCATTGACCCAAACTATCGTCGACTCTATCCACGCGTATCATCTCTTGCTTACCGACATGACATCCATATATGCATCGAACAACTGTGTCTGTCTTGTCTAACTCTACTACCATGTGCCTATATGAAGGGAAGCCAACATACAACCTCCTAATGATGTCCACCCAAGAAAACTCCTCTAGCATTTGCATGTAGTATGCTACATCATGAGTAGCCATGACACCCTTGCACTCTCCAACAATAGGCACCTAATACTTGTAGCCTACTCAAACCAGGCCTGTATCGAATGCATCAGACTAGGGCATACCAACTATATGCACACATACGATGTGCTCGTATGCCCAATAGTTGAGAAAAAAGTGCAACACAAACTAAATCTCCAAAGCCTCCCGTAGGCCCACAACTCCCTATATAACTACACTAAGTATGTTGGTGCCCAATAAAAATGATTCCTCTCCTCCATCATGTCATGGAGAACCCACATCAATGCCTATGGTAATCTCCCACCCTCGCATCTAGTAGCATAGAATAACACATTGCCTCCATAATCAGGAACAACTAACCTCATCTCCTATGGATGGGCCGCGTACATGTCTCTATAGCTCGGGCTTGACCTTTGTGGAACCTCAACTCCACCATCCCTCTCCAAAACCACAAACATCAGCTCCTTTAAGGCCTCTGAAGAAATAGAATAAACCTGCTCTCCCACTATAGGTAATTGTAGGATCTTGTATATGTCCTCCAAGGTGACTATGATCTCACTCGTTGGTAGATGAAATGTGTTGATCACTGAATCCCATATGTCGATGAGTGCAACCATCAAGCTTGACTCCTAAACTATGTTCCTATAGTGTCAAACCCCTATCAGGCTAACATCCATCACATGCCTCCACTCCTCGGTGGTCACACTCAATCGTCTCGCTAGTAATAAAGGTGGTACTTATCTCTCACACACAATTGGTCCCTAGCCTACGCACCCAAAAATCACAACATTGTTAAACATTGACTTCACCCAACATCAGTCTTAACCAACCAACCTATTCCCTAGACCCTTACTACTTGTTTCCTCATCCACATCCCAACCCTAAGGACCATCCCTTTTCCCTTCATCCAAATTTCCCATCCCTCAAAAAGTACCTATGTAAACATATTACCCTACCCATTCTCACTAAACCTACCATTATATCCCATTACCTACCTTTCCCTCCCACCTGGTCTTGTTTATTGACCCATTTTCCTAAAAATCCAACCGACATTAGTCACTATTGGATCGCATCGGTCCATCATAATTAGCATTGGTCGCTTATACTTGACCAATGTCGGCTAGGCCGATGACATCAGCCATACCTTGACTAGTGTCAGTCATTTTCACGACATCCAAATTGAAACCCCCTCCTTATTTCTCGTAATATTCTCAAATCTAACCTAGATACCTATCCTACCCTACCCAAACCTATCCTAGCTTTGTTCGACTCCTATTTTAACCTACATTGGCCCTTCCCACCCCTCATTTCCTTCACTTTTACCCATAAGTTTTGAAAATTAAAATCTCACCTAAATTTTACCCAAAACCAATTTTACCAACCTATTTCAACAACAAATGACAAATCGGGATCGAATCCTACCTCATCGAGGTGTCGTCCATGCGGTGGTATGTTTGGCCATTGCATCGTTGGCCCATGAAAACCCTCTCTTGCCTTTGCCATGCCCAAATCACCAACTCACCCTCACAACCAATGAAATCACTCGAACCAATCTCGTGGACCCATCACGCGAATGCCACTCACCGCTACAAGACTTTCCAACTTATCTCTTTTTCTCGTTCTGTCACTTTCCAAATTTCCAACTCTCTTCTATCATTTTCTACAATTGGCAAATGACAAATGATTCTGTAAAAAGTATAATTTTCCCTTTTTAACCCTAATTCGACATGGACGTTGGTTACCATATAACTAACATGTCAACACTCATCACTATTTGCCTATGCCAAGGTTCATTTTTACCTACAACCATTAGTGCTCACATACCTTTTATCATTACGAACACCGATTGACCCATACCTACAAGCCTAAATTTCCCCTACATTTCTTTAGTTGCATCTTGGGATTTGTTATTTTCCCACACCTCGACCCTACCCATGCCATGACCTATATTCTGGACCGAACATTGTTGGTGACATTTGAACGTGTGTGCTTGTTGTAACTTATGACACTATTACCCATATTATTTTTCCTCATGACCTTACCTTGCCTATTGCCATCTATTTATCCCAACCCAACCTTTAGTGTGCGAAACATACCTAAACGTTCTTACACCGGCCTATGTTGTGTTTCTTCACCATATCCTATACCTTGGATACCATAATCAATTCAACCTTGTTTTGATAAGCCTATTGACCTTGGGCAATGTAGAGTTTGCAAGCTCTTCAATGTGGTACCATGCCACGGTTTATACGTGTGCATTCATTTGATTACCACTACCTTTGACCCTATCTCATTTACATGTTTACACGATTGTACCTCTACCCCTTTCCCAATATGGTCACATCTATACTCTTGCCAACTTACCTTCATTTTTATCACATCCACCTTTTATCAAACCTCTTACCGATTTTATCTTCCACCACATTACTTCATGGTTTGAGGGGATCACCTTCACCCACACTTAGGACAACCACATCCTATTTTTTTCAGCGTCGCTTACCAATAAAATCTATCGACAAAAAGGGGAAAATGTAAACACAAATTGGGCCACACTTCCCTTGGTCCCTTGTCGAATAACTAACTTAAACATATTCACCTAACCATGGCCCCTTTCACCCCACATTAATATTAATTTAATTATGTACGATAAAATTAATACCCAAAATCACCTTATTTATTAATTTAATTACTTTAATTAAATTCATGCACACCTCACCTAGCCACATCACCTAGACACCTAATCATGACCCTATTCTTAGCATGTTTCCAAACTAAGACTCACTCTTTACTTACCTTAACTAACCAAGACTTATTCTAACCCTAAAATCACATGTCCATTCTTCCTCGAATAGCATGCTTGATTATCTTAGCGCCAAACAACATTTTAGACCGGCACCATGGGTAGAAACGGGAAAAGATAGCCTAGATCTGCTATTTTGGGAACCTAGGATATCCCACCTTAATCGATGTCGGTCAACCCGAAACCGATGCCGCTCACCCAAAACCATCGTCGGTTACCATATATTCACTTTGGTAACCTTTTTTCGAGAGGTTAGCCAAATTTTAAATTTTTGGAATGAAGGAGATCTACATGTAAGAAAGGGCAGAGCCCTTTCACACATCCAAACAGCAAATAGCCAACACCAAGATGGATCCGAAGGTATTTTCATTAGCAGTAGCATTCCAGAAGCACTTTCATGGCACCGAGCACCATTTCATAGATAAACCATCACCATCATCCAACCATCAAATCTAAAAACACCGGTAAGTGTATCTCTAAACTGTATCATTTTGTACTTATTCGGATTACAAAGTTTCTTCATCTCTTGTTTATCAAAGCATCTATTTTCATTTTTCGTCCCACCCTTTTAATATTCTGTGAATCCAACAATTCCATCACCCACAATCATTTAATAACCTATACCTAATTCTGAATACATCGAGTACTCAGCACGTTGCTGAAACCTAGCCATTTTCCTCACACCCACTTTCCTACAACAAAAACTTTCTCAAAGCCCAAATTTATTGAATCTCAATATCTCTGCCCCTACCAACACCAATCAACCTAAAGCTGTTGTCATTTTCCTCTCGGTACGGTATCGGTCATACCACACCAACGTCGGTCTCTGTAACTAGTAAACCTACATGTGACAACAACCTCATAACATCCACCCAAATAACCTAAACCACTCAAAACTCAACAATGACTTGTCCTAACCACCTTATTTACCCTCGTCTCGACCTCCGGATATGATCATAACTTATCTGTTAGATTAGATTTGTCTATTTTCTTGAATGAGGTGCCTAAATCATATGAACTACTGTAGGAAATTATTGGTTTACATTATTTCTTACATTAAGTTGTATTAAACAATGGATTGATAAGCCATCTAAGAAGTATCGTACTTCCCGGATCTAACATACGCTAGGCAGCCCTTGGCATATATTGTTTAATATTCTTCATGTGGTCTTATTGTGTATTCGCACATAGTTTCTTATAGAAAAATTAAGTTCTCACAATCAACACTCGAGAATGCGCACACTCTACCTTCCACCTTCATCTCAATAGGCATTCCTCCTTAACCCATCACCTAATATGTTTCATCAAATCCATAAACAAAATAGTGAAGCAGTCAAATAAATTGATTTAAAATTCAAATTCATCATCAATTCCATATGCAATGATAATTCATCTTTCCATTCTTGAGGGTAATCAACTTGTAGGGTTTTGAAAATCAAACCCTTATCACTATGCATTGTGAACTAACATTCGACACTCTGACATATATCTTGAGAAAACAGATATCTAAGGTCCCAAATTGATACTGACCTCTAACCATATGTATCTAGATAATTCATATAAATTTTCAAGAAAAAAATTGAATCATTTGATCAATGAGAACCAAGTTTCCTTGCATACCACTTAAGTGGACTATACACTCCCAGTCAGAGGATGTGAGATAGCAATCTTGACACAATTTTATCTTGTCACCTCCATGCTTGCACCAACACCTTGAAACAACATATTTACACATAATTGACACTTTTTCAATGAATAGATACCATGAAAAATCAGATCATATACCTAAATCACTCTGTTTTGCTTTTAGAAGCACGATATTTAAGTAGCTTGAGTCACGGTGAACCATTCGTTCGAGTCATTGATTAGGTTGACACTTGATAATCTTCTCAAACATCTTGAGAGAACATAAAATTGTTTTAGATTCATGAGGGGATCCAGTATAGAAGCTTAAGAGACCTTACCAAATCAAGAATGAAGCACAAACACTTAAGGACTAATAATATGATTGATATGAATGTAAGACACTTATTTTCCAAAGATATGAAATTTTTGTGACTCTATACCCATGAAAGACATCATGCCACATCTAATATGACCATTTGTATATCATGACATCTCCTCAAGAACATCTTAAGTTTTAGATATGATAGAGATGGTTAGCACAGACTCAGTGATACACATAAGATCAACATATGCATTCAAATGACCTAGTCAAGAAGCTTTAAGACTAGTGACACCTTTAGAATCACATGGAAACATGTCACGATGATCATAAACTATTCAAGAATCATCATGGATAGACTACATACCTTGAGAAATCATTCATAGGTCTCATAGGCTACTAGCAAGATTTATGGGTATCCAAGACACAATGACAAACTAGTTGCACAAGACCAAAAATTATAAATCAACCAATAATGTGAAGAGTAAATACACGCATACCTTTACCTTGTAGTGATGTCACAAACATGACAAGACTACTCCCCCTCACCTGGATGCTTCATTTGTAATGGTATACCTTCAAGAAGAATAGTGAAATCATACACGATCCATGGAGACCTAAAAGAAGGTCTTGATGATTTCACAAGCCTTCTTGGGAACCTGCTAATACTCCATCTTCCTCTCTCCTCTACTCTAAACATTGTGTTACAGCTCTCTTCTCAGTTTCAATTGTCTTTGTTGAGACAACATTGTCCTTTCTTGGCTCCCATGCTCTTCTAGAGGTATTACCTTGCATTCTAGCACCTTGGAAGTTGTTCTCATACACTCTAGGTATTTGATTCATCTTCTCTTGTCTTAAATTAAAACATACTCTTTCCACATGACCAATTTCATTACAGTAGTAGCAAACAACTGATTTCTTCCTTTTAAAACCTTCATTTTGACTAGGTCTATTATGTAAACAATGCCTAGCAATGCGTCCTTGTTCATTGCAATTCTAGCATAAAATTATCTTAACAAACTCACTCCTGGTGTCTCTCAAGGGTGATCATCTCTAGGATATATTCTAAATTCTTTAGATCTATGACCAAAAGTATTACAAGTAAAACAATGACCATTGAAAGTTCTTTCATACCTTGAAGCTTGGGGCTGTCTAATGAACCTTGGTCTTTCATTGTTCTTGATATGAGTCACCTTCCTTTCCTCTTTCACAGTGAGTTTATCTAATTCCTTGCTTGGCACACCAAATTCTAGCTCAACTTATTTGTCCTTAGACTCTTGTTTGAAGCCCAAACTAGTCCTATCATTTGTAGCCCTTTTTTTTGCTAAGTAGGTCATCTAGATCTTTAGTACTCTTTTCAAAATTTTGCAAGGACATAGTCTTCTTACTAATTTATAGCAACTCAACCCTCAAAACTATATATCTTGCTCATATTTGGTGCACAAATTCTCCTTATCCTATAGATTAGAGACAAGAAACTTTACCTTATCCTCTAGCACCTTGTTTTCCTCAATTAGCTTTATAGACTCAATCACATATTGCTCATCCATCTTATGAAACTGATTTTCATATTCCTTAATCTGTAAGGTAAGTTTTTATTTTCTTTTTCAGATTGCTCAAGTTCCCTTTTTATACTTTCAAGATCACCTATGTCCTCTTCACACTCATTATCAAAAAATTTACCATAACCAGAAATGAAATCACCTAGAAGAGAAGAACCATCACCTAAAGATCTCATAGCTTCTTTAGTCATGAACAAAGCTTCATTACCTAAGATTTCATACTCATTTTTAGATTCATAATCTGATACACCACTACTAGCATATGAAAAATCATCATCTTGATTTGAGTAAAAAATTATTTTCTCCTTTTTGTAGTTAGGCTTCTTAAAAATTTTCTTACCTTTGCCAAACTTGTAGTTCTTCTTCTTGGGTTCTTCCTCTTGATCTTCATCATCATCATTTTATTTCTCATGCCTATGAGGAAACTTAGCAATAAAAATGACCTACTCCTCCACAAGTGAAACATTTGAAAGGGAGTTTACCTTTATACTTACAGAACCTTGTTTCATTCTTCTGGCTAACATAGCAAAAAGCTCATCATCTTCAATCTCTAGAGTGGTGTCAACCTTATTTACCTCCTTGTCCTTTGTCTTCATTTCAGATTTGAAATCAATATCCTTCTTGGCTGATTTTGAATCACCTATCCTCATTTCATAAGTAGTCAAGGTACCATGCAACTCATCTAATGTAAAAGTGGTTAGATCTTTAGCTTCTTCTATAGCAGACACTTTAGAATCAAACTTAGAGGATAAGGACCTTAGAACCTTTTGAACTACAACTTCTTCTTTTACTTCTTCACCTAAGCCTTTCATACTATTCACAATTTTGTCAACTCTAAGAAGATATGCAGCAATAGCCTCATTTTCATTCATTTTTAGACTTTCAAATTGATTTCTAAAACTTTGAAGTTTTACAATTTTTACCTTTGAATCACCTTTATAGAGAAATTAAAGCTTGTCCCATGCCTCCTTTTCATTGTTGCAATGCATTATCTTACCCATTTCTAATTCTCCAAGTCCACTTAGAATGGCACTGAAATCCTTTGAGTTGTTGGTATAATTATTCTTCTCTTTTCAGTCCTTAGAGGAGTGGAAAGAGGATTGTATGCAATTTCAACTACTTCCCAAACATACAAACCTTGTGCCATGATAAATTTTTCATTCTCAATTTCGAAGCGAGTAATTTACTCCATTAAAAATAGGTGAATTTCCAATCACAATGTTGCTTGTCATTTTGTGTGAGGATCTCCTTTCAAGTTGTCAAATTTCTACAAAAAGGTCTACTACGATACCAATTATTAGAAGTACAATGGTGAGGGGTGAATCAGTCCTTATAAAAATTTTAATTAACTTTCAAATCTAAAACTCAAATTACTTTAATCAAACAAGAAAAATAATCAATTGTTCAAATTTTAATGTGTGTATGTCATAAACCATCTCTAGAAACAAAATTATGCACTTTACACATAATTTAACCCGGTCTTATACTACTATTTAGTAGGTTCTCAAGTGGTCAAATTACTAATTAATCCCACCTTTTGACCATATTTATTTTATACTTTATTTTATACTTCCGCATATTTTCCAACACTTATCCACCCATTTCATAACTTCCTCGACATTCTAGACATAAAAGGGCACCTGACTTGTATTGGGGTGCTGCGATCCACTTTGGGCACCCTAATAAATGTAAATCCCCTTTTTCTCCTTTTTGGGACACTTTTAGCCGTTAGTCATGTTTATCTTTTTCTTTTTTGGCCTTGTTGGGATTAATTACGAAATTAGACTTGAGAGCCCTATAAATATAAAGCTTATAAGACCATAATGAGGGTCCTAACATCACTACTATCTATCACTCCATTAGAGCTAAATCCATTGCATCAATTCATCCTCATAGCACCATACATCATGGCTAGAAAGATATGCATCTTACACACTACATATTGGGAGGGATTCTATTCTATTTCATGCACACATTCTATTTACATTTGTTATAGCTATTATTGCTCCTTATTTCACAAAGTGCGACATGTGACATGAGAGCACCTAGGGTACAAACACACACACACACACACGCACACACACGCACACACACACACACACACACACACACACACACACACACACACACACACACATCAGAACTACATCCAAGTTTGAAATGTAGTGCAACACTCAATGATAAGTCTAATTGTTTTCATGACTAATGTCAATCAACCCATTCATTTGCATTTTTATTTTTATAGGGTTTTATACTTCATTTTTCATTGTAGGTCATTATATAGCTCATCTCGATCAATCTAGTTTGACAAACAACGAATATTTGTGACACTCTTTTGAGCCCAAAAAATTAGATCCTGAAAATTTGCGAAGACTACAGAGCGTAAAAAGCAGGAATGGAGAAACTAGGGGCACTCCGGTCCCTTTAGAGTGTGGAGCTTAATTGCTTAAAGAAACCTTGTTTTTACATGTTGCTAGTTTTGATAATGACGCGACGATCAGAAAATGTAAAGTAGCGTCGATCGGTCATTAACCAACGGCATTCGGGTAGTGACCGATGGCAGTTACTTGTGCGATGGTGATTTGTTTTTGCTTGTTTTGATGAGAATTAGAATAAATTTTTTTCTTTAAAGATGATTTCTTGATTGTAAAAGCATAGTTAGTTACCTAGAATAAGTATATATGCATGTATGCATTGTGAGAGGTATGAGAGAAGAAAATAGCAATTGTTTACATGTAATTTTTCTTGGTGAGCAAGAAAGAGTAGTTGAGTGAGGGAAAAACATTGAACATCCTATGAGGTGTTGGAAGACAAAATATCTTCATTGTATTTCCTTTGTAAAGCACTGAATAATAATATTGGCCATTTCTTGGTGGACGTAGCCCACACTGGGTGAACCACATTAAATCTGGTGTTATCTTTCTCTTGTTTATTTTATCTTTTGGTTTATTTCTGCATTCATTTCTTGTATGTTTTATCTAATTTTAGATATGTGTAACATTGTTATATGGTTAACCCCAACAAATGGTATCAAAGCTTTGTTTGGAGGTTTTGTGTGTTGACAAGATTTACTCATAGAGGGTTTTCTGATTGAGTGGGAGCATAACAATGACAGAAGATAGTAAATACCGAGTAGAGAAATTTGACAGTCATAATTATCAACTATGGAAGATGCAAGTGGAGGATTATTTATATCAAAAGGATCTATACTTACCGTGAGACGAGCATGCCCACCCGACATGATGACTGATGAAGAATGGAAGGTTCTTGATAGAAAGACTCTGGGATCTATAAGATTGAGCCTGACATCGGTGGCTTCAAATTTTACAGATGCAAAAACCATGGTAGAGTTGATGAAATCTTTAGCAAATTTGTATGAAACTCCTAGTGCTTTGAATAAGGTTTATTTGATGAAAAATTGTTTAATTCTAAGATGCAAGAAGGTGGATCTATATCTAATCATTTGAATGATTTCCGGTCTATTGTAAATCAATTAAAATCGATAGAAATTTCATTTGATGATGAAGTGAAATCACTTTTATTCTTATGCTCTTTGCTAGATAGTTGGGATAAATTGGTAATGATTGTTAGTAATACAACGTCTACTTCTAAAGGTTTGAAATTTGATGATGTGGTTAGTGTAATCCTTAATGAGGAAATACACATGGAAAGCTCAGAAGAAGTATCATCTAGAAACACTTTAAATGTAGAAAACAGAGAAAGATCTCTAGAGATATCATCTAAGAACAAGAAGAATGGGAGATCAAAGTCAGGACATGGCAGATCTAGATCTAGGTGCAAAGATTTACTTTGCTGGAATTGTGGAAAGAGATATGTAACGAATGAGTCTTTGGTCTAAGGAAAATAAAGAGAATACATCGACAAAGGTAAAAAGGTAAACATTGCAAGTGAGATAAAGTAATATGCCCTTATTCTCTCCTTGGATAATAAATTAGATTCTTGGGTTTTATATTTTGGAGCTTCTTTTCATCTTTATCCCTATCGAGGGTTATTTTAGAAATTATGTTCAAGGTTGATTTTGGACAAGTTTATTTAGGAGATGACGAGCCATGTAATATTGCTTTGGTAAAGGTGATGTTCATCTAAAGTTACAGAATAGAAATCCATGGGTATTGAAAGATGTTAGGCATGTCCCAAGCTTCAAGAGAAATCTAATATCTACAAAGAAACTAGGTGAATCTGGATGTGTGGTTACATTCACAACCGATTCTTGGAAGGTTACCAAGGGATATCTTGTTGTGGCAAGAGGTAAGAAAGTAAGAACTTTATATCTGTCTACCTGTGTTACTAATTCCTTTTCTATTATCTAATACATATTCAAATGCAATCATGTGGCATAATCAGCTAGGCCATATGAGTGAAAAAGGAATGCAGATCTTAAAGGATAAGGGCAATTCATCATATTTGCAACAATTAGATCTTGAATTTTATGAGCATTCCATATTTGGAAAGCAGAAGAGAGTGAGATTTCTCAAGGTTGAGTCAACAAAGAAGGATAAAAAAATAGATCTTGTACACTTAGATGTGTGGGGACTAGCTTAGGTAGCTTCTATTGGAGGATCCCAATATTATGTGACTTTCATTGATGATGCCACAAGGAAGGTATGGATTTATTGTATTAAGCGTAAATATGATGTTTTTGAGACTTTTAAAAGGTGGAAAGCCCTTGTGGAAAATGAAACAAACTTAAAATTAAAGTTCCTTAGATCTGACAATGGTGGTGAGTACTGCAGCAAGGATTTCAATTATTATTGTTTAGTGAATGGAATACGAAGATAAAAAATGGTTCCTATAATTTCAATGATTATTGTTCAGTGAATGGAATACGAAGAGAAAGAACGGTTCCTAGAACTTCACAGGAGAATGAAGTTACAGAAAGAATGAAAAAACAATCATGGAATGTGCTAGAAGCATGCTCTTACATGTCGGTTTATCTTTGAAGTTTTGGGCAGAAGCAATGGATACATCAGTGTACTTGATCAACCATGGGCCTTTAACAACACTGGATGGTGGAATACCAGAAGAAGCTTGGTCTAGAAAAGAGGTAGATTTTTATTTTCTTAGATTTTTGGCACAAAATTTTTTGTGCATATTGATAAGGAAAATATGAAGAAGTTGGATACTAAATATAAGAGATGTAATTTCATTGGTTATGGCTCTGGTGATTTCGGATATCATTTTTGGGATTTATAAGATTCTAAGATTGTTAGGAGTCGTGACATTGATTGAAATGAAAAGAGAAGGTACATTGATCAGGTTTTGGTGCCTAAACACAAATAGGTAGATGATATTATGAAGGAAAATAAAATTTCAGATCTTAAACACACATCCACAAACATGGGTGTTGGTTCTCTGGTAAACCAAGGTGCCGATTAGACTAACCAGATTTGATGATAGGATCGGGTTTAGAACAGACGGCTAATGGATATGACATTGGTACTCCTCGAACCGATATCACTAAGAAAACCACATGTCGATCGATAGAGAGGAACCCTGGTTGGTTACGAAGTATGGTCGGTTATAGGTGTGGCGTCGATCACTACGAGAGATTGACACAAACGTGCAACAAGCACAAAATGAGCCCTAGACACCCCAAATCTCAGTGAGAAGGTCACAAAGAGTAAGTAGATCTCCAGAGATATTTTCACCTTCCTTTTCTTATTTATTATTGACTGATAGTGGTGAACCAGAAAGCTTTGAAGAAGTAATGTAGGTAGATACCCATGAGCAGTGGGAGCATGGTATGGATGAGGAGATGGACTCCTTGGAACAAAATTAGACATGGGATTTTGTCAAGTTTCTAGCAGGGTAAGAGAGCACTACGTAATAAATGGATTTACATGATTAAGGAAGAAGAGGGTTATACGAAAAGGTACAAGGTGAGGCTTGTGGTAAAGGGATTTACATAGAAAGTAGGTATTTACTTTAATGAGATTTTTTTTTATGTAGTTAAGATGACTTCTATTCGTGTTGTTCTAAGTTTGGTTGCAACAAAATATTTTCATTTAGAATAGCTTGATGTTAAGACAACTTTTCTTCACGATGATTTGGAGAAAGAGATTTATATGCACCAGCGGTAGCTTGGTTATGAATTCAAGGGTAATGAGAAACTTGTGTGTAGACTAAAAAAGAGCCTATATGGGCTCAAGCAAGCTCCAAGGCAATGGTATTTGAGATTTTATAGTTTGTTTCATGAGCATGGTTATATGAGAAGTGAATCGACCATTGTGTTTATTTTAAGAAGCTTGAAAATGGGAACCATATTATTTTGTTATTGTATGTGAATGATATGCTAATAGCGGGATCAAGTATGTAGGACATTCGTGAACTTAAACAAAGGCTAGCTCACACATTTTCAATGAAGGATTTGAGAGATGCAAAGAAAATTCTTGGCATGTAAATTCACTGAGATAGGAAATACAAGAAGTTGTATTTATCTCAAGAGGCTTATATTAATAAGGTGTTGGAAATGTTTAACATGCAGAATTCAAAACATGTTAGTACACCTATGGTTGGACACTTAAAATTGAGTAGAGATCAGTGTCCTTCATCACATGAGGAGATTGAGTATATGACACATGTTCCCTATGCTTAAACAGTAAGAAGTCTTATGTATGCAATGGTTTGTACTAAACCAAACATTGCATAGGAAGTGGGAGTTATGAGTAGGTTTATGGATAATCTAGGTAAAGAACATTGGAAAGCAATCTAATAGATTCTTAGGTATTTGAGAGGGACATCCAGCATGGAGTTATGTTATGGAGGGTCAGATACTTCTTTACATTGCTATGTTGATTTAGATATGGCTGGAGATTTAGATGGGGAGGAGCACCACTGGATATGTTTTCACAGTAGGTGGATCGATAGTTATTTGGATTTTGAAATTATAGAAGGTAGTGACTTTGTCTACTATAGAGATAGATAATGTTACTGACTATAGAAGCTAGCAAGGAGATGATATGGATGAGAAGGTTCATGGAAGAGTTGGGTAAGGAGAAAGAGGATTGCAGATTATACAATGATAGTCAGAGTGTGATCCATCTAGAAAAGAACTCAACATTTAATTCAAGAACGAAACACATTCAGTTGAGGTATCACTTCATAAGGCAGGTGTTGGAGGATGGGTAGCTGAAGTTAGAAAAAATTCATACAAATGAAAACCATGTGGATATGCTAATGAAGCCATTGTCAAAGGAGAAGTTGGAGCTTCACTCCACTTTTGGAGTTTGAGACTTGAAAACAAAGAAATGGGTCAAGGAAACAGATCAAAGGATGGAAATGTCAAGATCTGAGTGTAGTAATTGATCTCCAAGTGGGATATTGTTGAGTTTGGAGCTTAATTTCTTCAAAGAAACCTGGTTTTTATATGTTTCTGGTTTCGATAGTGACCGGTGTCAGTCAAGAAGTAACCAATGTCGGTCAGTCATCACCCAACATGGGTTAGGCAATGATCGATGATGGTTACTTATGCGACGATGCTTCATTTTTTTTTACGAGAATTAGAATAAATATTTTTCTTTAAAGATGATTTCTTGATTGTAAAAGTACAGTTAGTTACCCATAATAAGTATATATGCATGTATGCATTGTATGATGGTATGAGAGAAGAAAATAGTAATTTTTTGGATGTAAGTTTTCTTCTTTGAGCAAGAAAGAGTAGGTGAGTGAGGGAAAAACATTGAACATCCTGTGAGGTGTTGGAAGAAAAATATATTCATTGTATTTCCTTTGTAAAGCACTAAATAATAATATTGGTTATTTCTCGGTGGATGTAGCCCATCTTGGGTAAACCACATTAAATCGGTGTTATCTTTCTCTTGTTTATTTTATCTCTGTGTTTACTTACGCATTCATTTCTTGTATGATTTATCTGATTTTAGATATGTGCAACACTATTATATGGTTAACACCAACACTTTGGAGCAGGGGGTGCTCTAGTTCCTTCCTATGTGTTCAGTCTCTTTAGATCCTCTAGATCCAACCTTTACAAGACCTGCGAGTCCGCTTTGATTCTTGAATGCACTATTAGATCTATGATAACCTATGACAATCACCTTAAATCAGCTAAGGAATTTCTCTCCCTTCTCTTAAACATTTAGGGATTTTATTTCATTTCAACAATTAATTATATTTGTGCCATATTATTCTAGCTTCATTTATACAATGTTTTATTCCTCCTAATTCGATTAACTAGGGTATTATTTCCCACATATAGTCCAATTTTAGATAATTATTTTGGTGAACCCAATGTGTTTCAAGCTTAGGATCCTTCTTTTTCTTCTATTATAGGTTGCGTTTCTTTATCTTATTTACTTAAGAGACATCCCACTTTTCAGGTATTTTTCAAAAATCCCTAGACACCACATATTTTGGTGATAATACACCACCACATTAATTAAGTTCTGTACTTAATAGTTTATTTGTTGATCCTAGTCTTGATGAGCCCATATCTAATCAACAACTACAAACTTGATCCAAGCCTTACATACATTATTTCAAGATAAGTTTCAAGCCTTGCATACATTATTTCAAGATAAATCCAAAGCCACCGAATCCACCATTACATCCCTTGGATCTGAAATTCAGCAGCTTAAAGATGCTTCTCAATCGCATACATCCTCTATTCAATCTATGGAATCCACCATCACATCCCTTAGATCTGAAATCCAACAGCTTAAGGATGCTTCACAATCGCATGTTTGTTCTTCTTTGCCATCTCCTATTCAATCTATGTCCACTACATGTCATTTTTTGAACCTCCGGATGTCTCTTTCTCCAAACCTCTCATATTTACGCATAGTACTAAGCAATATGACATTTTTTTAGAGATCGTTCTTCGATCGATTGATTACTTTACCACCTAGTCATTACAATTTTCCTTTTCGATCAACAAAATATTCAGGTCATCCATATTGTAATTATCATCGAATCAATGGACATAATGCAAATTATTGCCACACTTTGCATCACCTAATCCAAAGTCTTACATGTCAAGGTATTATTTCATTCAATGCACAACATCCCCTTCCAAAGGTCACACCCACATGGACTCCTAAGTCTCTTTCTCCTTCGATTAGTCTAGATCCATCTAAACAAGCTCCCATAGTTACTAGTGACCTTCCTCTTGATCTTTCTAAGGAAGATCTCGATTCTATTATTCATTACATAAGTGATATTGACAACCCCTCCCCTATGCATAGTGATCCTTCTCCTAGTTCAACAAATACTTCTCCTATTTTTGATATTTTTCTCTTCCACTTACTACACATCACGATACCGCTTCTCATATGCCTTCTTCGGTTAGTCAAATGCCACCTAAGCCATTACCCATGGTTTCCCCAAGTCAACAATGTCCACCACCTATAAAAATTAGTTCACAAACCACTCCTTTCTAGTCATCTACTGCATTATCAAACAAACCTAAGCAATCTCCCTTGAGACTCAGTACAACATGACCTCTTCCCAAATCTACACTCCAACCCATTAAGTTTGTCAAAGCAACTAATCCTCCTCTTGGTGTTCATGATACATTTTCACTTTCACTGCCACCACCCAATTCTACTACAAAATTTGTCCAACAAGGTCACACCATGTGTAAACTTGGCCTTTGGTAGATGACTCTTGTTACTCTACCCTCCTGATGACACACTCATATTCTTGGGGTTCCTATATGACTGTTGAGGGGTCTTTTACCATGAATAACCTCATTTCATCTTACATTTCTCCATTACATCACCACCTCTACATACACACATCTATAATACTTTAACACTTCTTACGCATTATCAATTAAATGAAATCCATCATGTTTCATCACCCCTATACATCATTTATTACATAGTACACATGTTATCATACACTTAGGGGCATAACAATTACACATCCCCTTCCTCTTTTATCCTAGTTACATAGTATTACATCACGCATTACATATATATTTATGTGTTCTTTCCTATCGGCATATCATATCACATCTTAGATCACCCTTGTTAGGCTGATGACGAACCCTAGTGCTTCGGTTCACACTAGAATGTTGAGTGATTACCATTACAGAACCCCACACATAACACTATAAGTTCTATACATTTCAAATCTATCACATACACCACAAATCCTACATTATCCTCTCTATACTTATTCTATATCCTACATTATCTTATACATTTATCATCTCATCATCTATCTCACCCATGCTACACTAGTAATCGTTATGTCTGAGGCTAGTTTTACATTTCATCCATACATTATATATTTACGCTAGGTCACATTATCTATGGGTCTAGCTTTACTTATCATCACTACATATCCTATCTACACCTATATCCGCATCTTCCATAGTGCATCTATTCATCATATGCATTCTACATACTACACTAGATTCCATTACATATGGGTCTAGTTTCATCTTATCATATTTATATATTCCATTTCTATATACAATTATTATTATATCTCACACATTACATATTATATACACACTACATATCATACATTGCATTCATACACCTTACTTATCCTACATGCTACACTAGATTACATTACACATGGGTCTAGTTCCACCTATCATAGTTTCCATCTTCCATTTCTATACATTGCTATCATTGCATTCATACATCTTACCTATTCTACATCCTACACTAGATTTCCTTATACTTGGGTCTAGTTTTATCTATCATCATTACACATTCTATTTCTACCTACACATTTATTACATTACATTCCATACCCACTACACATTCTACATTACATTGCCTACACCACACATTCACATACCTTGGTCATTTACACTACGTTGTCTTCTACATGCTGCACTCATCACCCTATGATGCACTCTAGTTCCTTGGTCCATACTCGACTGCTGAGGGTTTACCAATCAAATGGACCTTACCTACATGCGATATGTCATCATACCACCATCGCCATACCATACCATAAAGATGTATAGGGTTCCCCACCCCGAACTATCTTGGAGTTCTAGATATAGGATAGGGGACCAATAGGGTGATTAATCATACTAGTGGCCAACACTCTAGGCTATATCGTCACCCACACCTATCATCACATAGTGGTATACACCTTAGGTTAAATCACCACTCCTTTCATCACTTCTACATCATCCTATTACATTCTATCACCTCCTATCATATCATCCTATACTTTTCTTCATTACAAAATTATTCCATTACACTATCATGCCTTTAATCATCACGTAGTGGTATACACCTTAGGTTAAATCACCACTCTTTTCATCACTTCTACATCATCCTATGACATTCTCTCATCTCCTATTATATCATCCTATACTTTTCGCAATTCCAAATTATTCCATTGCATTATCACACCTTCAATCATCTTGTAGTGGTATACACCTTAGGTTAAATCACCACTCCCTTCATCGATGTCTCATTATCCTCTTACATCCTATCATCACCTATTCTATTATCCTATTTTGTGACATTCTTTTACAACATCATCTATCCTACTTATCATTTAGTGGTATACGCTTTAGGATAAATCACCATTGTCTGCTTTATCCATCGCCTACTCACCTGTAAACTTCATACACCCTCATCATTTATCTCATAGTGACATACTGTATTATAGGATAAATCATCACCTTCTTCTTTTATCATGTAGTGATATATACGTAGGGCTAAATCATCACTCATCTATTCTACACATTGTGTTATATGCTTAGGTTATAGGGTCCATGCTTATCTTTCCTTAGGTCTCTTTACCATGCACTTCTTCCATAGTGATATATGCTTAGGGATAAATTATTACTTGCCCATTCAACAAAGTCTTGGTATATGCTTTCGCTATAGGGTCCACGCACATCTCCCCATGTCACATTTCATAACCATCACATACACATACTCATCATAGCATCATGCTAGACACAACCAACACTACTCGACCATTTCCCAATGATGCACTCTCGTTTACGGTTCATTCTTTACTTTTGAGGGAGAAAAAATGAGCCTCACTTTGCATACACTTCCATACACTCGGGGGAATGTTGCTCTTATCATTCCATTTTGCATTCTATTCAATCCATCCATGACATACAACATTGTCTTGGAGTCATTTACTTTTGCTTACTAGTGTTTTGCATGTTCACTTTACTACACATGTTAGCTTGATTTCTTATATGTCATTACTATACACACATGCGCATTCACCTCTTTATTTAGTGTGATGAAAAATACAAGGCATTCACATGTGGCATGGATTCTCACCTTCTACCCTTATTATACTTTGGTCATTAGGGGCATCCACATTCGTCTCATACGGGTGCCATTATTTCCTTTTGTATTTAACATCTTATACTACTTGTGCATACACATTTTTGACATATCAATTATCACTCTTACATCCTAACGTGTGTTCCATGTGCAACACATTTTTTTACAGAATTACATGTTTCCATGACTACTTCCATATTTCTACTTGTCTTCTTTGTTTTCTATTATATGTGGGATTTTCCCTTTGCTTGTGTGCACACTTGTTTGTTGTTTGTGGCCATGATGGCCTTGCGTGTATTGCAACATCATGAGTGATGTCCTTGTTTGTAACCCACTTTGTGCGGTCTTATTACTATTTATTACATGTTTACACTATTGTGCTTGGTAGTTTTTGTACACTCTTTATGTTTTTATACTTGATTACATGCATGTGCTTTGCAGACTAATATTTTTGACTACCCATCCCCTTTTGTGCACACCTTGGTATCTACCAAGCATTTTCCCTTTCCTCCATGTAGGGATAAGTTGGTTACAAGGTCAGAGTTTGGTTGATCCTCTTCGAGGTTGCATTCTCCTTCTAGGGTTATCGCATGCACCTCCAAATAAGGGGGCATTATTGTGGATTTTCTACTAATACATCATATTTACACTATTTCGAGACACAAGTGAGTTCAAACTAGTCTACAAAATCCATACACAGTGGCCATAATAGGACATGGTGTCCTTTGACAATTATGTGGAGTGGTTATAGGATCAGGGGTTACAATGGGTGGCCTCTCTACACTTCTCCATCTAGTGGCGTCGGATTGCCTAAAAAAAAACGGCCACGATACAGAGATCTCTTCAAAAATTTCAGCAAAAGCGGTTAGAGTTGGAGGACACAAATCATTTCCTCCCTACACTTCTTGATCGGGGTGGCATGAGGTCTCTGAAAAACTCACAATAGTACAAGATATACTTCTACACCCTTATTCTCAACATGGATTTGGTGCACATTTTCCATTTACACATTTCTAGTGTATTTTACATACGTGTACTTTACATTTGCATATTTTACACAACATTTTTACATACATACATATTTTACTACTTGAGCTTCTTCTCCTTGCAAGTCCTCAGTATGAAAAAGTTGTAGTCAAATCAAGAACAACAATAAATAACAACAAAGACAATGACAATGACAATGACAACACACAGTGGCTTGTACTTGTCATACTAACCTTATAGGTACATTACACATAACAACTACACACATGTTCCACCCTAGGTTCACTCTCATCACTTTTTCACATTTTTAATCTTTAGAATCCATGCTCCTCCATCTTTTCCTTTTGGTCATTCATTGCTTGAGTCTAGTCCATCAACACGCTTTCTTCTACACTCTACATGGATATGAGGTATACATTTCTATCTACTTTATGTTACCGAGATTTCCGCTCACCAACATAAAGTGGGGGAAAATGTAGACACAAAATTATGCACTTTACACATAATTTAATCCGGTCTTATACTACTATTTAGAAGGTTCTCAAGTGGTTAAAGTAATAATTAATTCCACTTTTTGACCATATTTATTTTATATTTTATTTCATAGTTCCTGTATATTTTCTAACACTTATCCACCTATTTCAAAACTTCCTTGATATTCTAGCCCTGAATCAAGGTGCCCCCAGACTGTACTAGGGTGCTTCGGTCCCACTCTTGGCACCCCAATCTATGAAAACCCTTTTCTCTCCTTTTAGGGTCATTTCTAGTTGTTAGTCATGTTTATCTTTATCTCTGTTGGCATTTTCAGATTAACTATGAAATAAGATTTGAGAGCCCTATAAATATGAAGCTTATAAGACCTTAATGAGGGTCCTAGTGTCACTACTATCTATCACTCCATTAGAGCTACATCTGTTCCATCCATTTCATCCCCATAATACCATACATAAAGGTTAGGAAGATCTGCATCACACACACTTTGCATATTGGGAAGGATTTTTACAATTTGAGGATTCTAATAAATACATATTTAATCAACTTACATATTGTATAATGTTACAATAAATATTACATCATAACATAAGTAAATAAAGAAATAATTACATAAAATAAATAACACGGTGTGACATAATATTTATAGAGAAAAACCCCAATATGGTAAAAACAACTTTAAAAATAACTTTTACTTCAGAGAACTTATTTTACATCTAGTAAGATCACCTCCTCCTTTAAAACCCTATTTACCAAGGGTAAAACCAAATCACTTGATTTGTACACCTTTGATATATTTTCTAAATATATCAAATGAGGACCTAAAGTCCTTTTTATATAAGGTGATCGGGTATGTCTCCCGACCCACCTTTTCAACCTAAAATGGTTGACACATACACATAGGTTTATAATATTTAATATTAGAAATATAATAATTTTATGATATTAAATATTTAACCTGAATTATAAACCTAGGTTAGCATATTTAATAATAGAAATAGAAATATTTCATATTATTAAATATTAACCTATAAATTAGAGAAGGACCCATATACATTAAGGGTTTGCTTGAGACCACTTAATCGTTATATTCGAACACTCATCCTTAATGTTAAGTGGGATAACATACCATATGCCAATAGATTACCTACAGTGGTACACTACCAAATTTACAATCCTTAAACCATAAAGGTTTTAGGCTCGCATATCGATTGAACAAATTATAAAACCTTCATCATAGTCAATTTACCTTTCGATAAAAAGGATTTGGAATCCCAAAGACCATCCCATGATCAATGGCTAAGTATGATTTGTGAGTTTTACATGTTCTCATAAAAGGTTATTGAACCCAAACATATATGATCCTTTTACAACCAAGGACCTCCTTAACAATATGCTTGTATTGGATGTTTACCAGTAAAATCAATAGCACTAAATAGTTTATTGAAGACTACCTTTAAGATCTTTCTACACTTCTTTCTAAAAAAGAAGCCGATGAGGTATACATGCCCGAATGTCTTTTTACACTTACCCGAAGGTCTTTTTAAAACTTTCCTAAAGGTATTTTATAAATGCTCTCGGTATTTTTACAAAAACTAAGTTCCATTAGGAGGTGACATTGTCATGCACACTCCCCCTCAATGGATACTCTGACAATCTAATATTTTCATGAAAGTGACAAAACATTTCAGCACTAAAGGACATCATGAAGATGTCGTGACCTTCTATTCGATTAACACGAACTTAAGATTTATCTCATCGCTTAACACCTTCTTATAGGTGAAGTGTATATGTATCTCAATGTGCTTCGTCCTCTGATGTTGAATCTGGATTCTTAATCAAGAGTAATACAACTCTGACCACCACATAGAAGAGGAATACTTCCTTTAGCTTCCATGTGTATCTCTACCAACAGCCGCTACAACCACATGACTTATTTACTTCTTTCATTGTACTTCTTTGCTTCAGTAGAAGAAATGGAGACTGTTGATTGCATTTGTTGTTCCAAGTAATGGTTCCTAAATAAAAACTTTAAACACATATCCAGTATATTTTATAATATAACATCGTATGGTTAGAATCACAAAATCCATATAAGATAGTTGTTTCCTTCTTAGTATAATGCAACACAAAAATGATTGTTCCTTTAATATATATAAAAATTATTTCTATAGGATCCTAATGACCTCTAAAAAGGATTCTGAATAAACATTGAAGTAATTCCTCTTTGTATTAGAAATATTCTATTTAGTTATAGTTAGATAAATCGAACTATCAACTAACAATGTATATGAAATAGGATCAAACCTTTTTCATATGTAGATTTAGG
Source organism: Taxus wallichiana var. yunnanensis (assembly GCA_018340775.1). NCBI lineage: Eukaryota > Viridiplantae > Streptophyta > Pinopsida > Cupressales > Taxaceae > Taxus > Taxus wallichiana. The sequence continues at coordinate 864,193,258 of CM031242.1, forward strand.
ATAAATATTTATTCCAATTTTCATTGAAGTAGAAAATGGTTTATAATCAATCATAAGAAACTTTTTTAATACAATGGTCACTCATTGAGTTTTGAAAAATAACAATAGAATGAAATACGATCATATAAAGAACATGATGTGAGAAACCTAACACATTCATTTCAAAGTACTACTATAATTTCTCTTTAATCCTATGAATTAAATCAGAATTCTCACCAATCATAAGAAAATCATCAACATATATAGATATAATGATAATATGCGAGTCTTATTCCTTGATGAATATATCATTGTTAGAAGAATATTTAAAAAAACCTAACAGTTTAAATAAGGAAAAAAATTCGCATACCAAGCTCTAAGAGCTTGCTTAAACCATACAAGGATTTCTCAACTTATAAACATAGTTTTATTTACCGCAGTTTCTTCAAATCCTTTAGGTTGAACCATATAAATTTTTATTTTAAATCGCAATTCAAAAATTATTTTTCTTATCTATTTGGTGGATTTCCCACCCAAATTTAAGTGGCAATTGAAAATAAGGCCCCGACGATTACTCATCTTAGCTATAAGAGCAAAGGTCTCAACATAATCAATACCTAATTTCGAGTGAAACATCTAGTAACAAGTCTAGCTTTATGTTTATCAATACTACCATCAACATTATATATTACTTTCTATAAACATCTAGATCCTATAACACTTCACGTCTCGGGTTCATATAAGGTAATTAATGCATGGTACATATTATGGATTCTAGTCATTTTCCCAAGGTTAATAAAATTTAAACTTTTTAACATAGATTGAGCCCAATTTAATTTCTTATTTAGGAAGATAAGAGTTTAAGAAACATCTATAGTATTAAAACATTATTATCACAATTTACTAAATTAGAATCAAAACCATCATTTAGAAGCATTTAATAAAATAACTTCAAGAGAATAAGACAACACATCTAAACATATCCTAACCTTTCATGCCATAGTTTGAATTATTCAAAATTTGAGATGTAAAACAAGATGCAAAAGAGAAATCATAAAAAATATACGAGATCATTTCTTTGAATTCCTTCATCTATTATACTCTCATTACTATCCTTGATAAACCAAGCATTATTCATGCATGGATTCTAGTTGTGTCCATACATCTTTCGGATGTTCGATATTACCAGTGTGTAAAGGTACTCATCGTCACATTACACAAAATCATGGAAAAAGACTCTGCATTCGTTGCGAAAATGCATTCATATTATCTACAAGATTGCTTGAGGACCGGTGTGAGAAACCTCAGACCACACAAACAACCGTCTAAAGTTTCTTCGCCATAAATTCTATTTTGACCCAAATGTTGTAGTTGGTCTTTATTCAAGATTTGAGTTTTGTCAAAGGAGAAATAGTTGGATGTCATTGGTTTCTGAATCTGTAACACACACCCCATTGTGATATAATGTACAAGAGTTAGATAAACAAAAATACTTTTAGTAGAATTAGATCTAAATTTTATAGATCTAAAGAAACATGTTTGATCATAACTAACTTTGTCATTATAATGCATACTAATTAAGCTTCTATGATCAAAATAATAACCCATGATATAAAGGCCTCTTTATTATACCTTATATTTATTTAAAAATTATTTCTTACCATATAGAAGTGAAGAAGAGACTCTTAAGAATGCATATAAACTTCAATTTTTAAAACAAAATTAATGTAGACAAATATCCGGCCGGTTTAAATTTGACGTCTAAATGACCATCATAATGGATTACTTTTTGGTCTCAGTAGTGACGGTCATTTCACCATCAATTTTAACACGGTGAAAGATTCATGGAACACGTAAATTTGACGTCTAAATGATCGTCATACTATCTTATGTTTGGTCTACTATGATGGTCATTTGACCGTCAAATTTAATGAAGCCAAAACTTTTGTGTATTTCTAAAATGTGAAATTCTAAAATTTCTTCTTACGTATAATATTAGGAGCTTATATTTTAATACATTATAATAAGCTATTATACTTTATAATTTTTTCAAAAAGAGGTATATAGTTCTTAGAATGTAAATAAAAAACAACATATAGTTCATAAAATTTAAAAACTATAGTATGTGTTTTATTAAAAAACACAACCCTTATTAAAGGGGTTTAAAGGACATAGAATAGGTTAAAAGAAAATTACCACGTCCAAGTAGATTTATGAGAGTATAGATTAACCTACATATTTACAGAGGGGACAAGTAATTTCACTCGGCCAACGAAATAAATTGAAATCCCTATTTTCACGAACCTTGTCTCCTCCCTTCATTTACTCTTAATTTTACCACGCACACATTTAAAACTATGAAAAGATTGCAAAATATCCGCAAACTATACATTCTTAAATTTCAATGTGGCTATAACTACTAATATTTAAATAAATATTTACCACACTTCACATGCGCCACTAATAAACTAGTTTTTAATTCTCCATTTATACCTTAGAATTTCACATTTATAATTTTAATTTTCTTATTTCCAAGTAAGATTGTTTCCGTATGGGAGACCTTGTGATTTGAATTTTTACATGTTTACTAAACTGCGTATACATTACAAACTATACTGATAATTAATAAAATATTTCTTAAACATTTTAACCTTTACATATGATATTCATGCCCAGGTAAACAACTTATTCTAGAGCCCCTTTCACCAAGGGTTTTAAAGGAGGGATCCACCACAATTTTCCTACAAATACCAATTCTTCACAAAACACACAATTTTATTTCACACAAAAAATGGAAAGAAGGGGGCTGATCAATTTAAATAATCTTACGATTTGGTTGAAAAACCCCATACAAATTAAATAAATAAAATACAAAACATTTTATCTTAATTTATTTAATTTACGTTTCTCATTACCATGATAGAATTTAAGGATTCTAATAGATATAGATTTAATCAACTTACATATTATATAATGTTACAATAAATATTTCAATAAACATTACATCAAAACATAAGTAAATAAAGAAATACTTACATGAAATAAATAACATAGGTGACACAGTATTTATAGTGGAAAATTCCAATAGGGTACAAACCATTTTAAAAATAACCTTTTACTTTAGAGAACTTATTTTACATCCAATAAGATCACCTCCTCTTTTAAAACCCTGTTTACCAAGGGTAAAACCAAATAACTAGAATTGCACACCTTTTATATATTTCTCGAATATATCAATAAGGAACTAAAGTCTTTTTTTTATATAAGGTGATCGGGTATGTCTCGACCCACCTTTTCAAACTAGAATGGATGACAATACACATAGGTTTATAATATTTAATATTGGAAATATAATCATTTCATGATATTAAATATTTAACCTAAAGTATATACCTATGTTAGCATATTAATAATAGAAATATAAATATTTCATATTATTAAATATTAACCTATATATTAGTGATGGACCCATATACATTAAGGGTTGGCTAGACCACTTAATCATTATGTTTTTTAATATTGGTAAATAGTTTTTGAAAGGGACTATACCCTTGTGTATAAAAGGAGGCCTAAAAGCTCGAATAAGAGAGAGGAGCGAGAGAAGGCGTATCAAAGCACAAAAGTTACAAAGAAAGAACACCGAAGCCTAGAAACAAGAACACAAACGAGACTTAACGGCAAAAAACAGCTAAGCGAACAAAACAAAGCAGAAAGCCTACGGCCCAAGAAGCAAGTAGTAAAAGCTGGACTACTTCTTGGCCGTTTGATCAATACTCATCTTTACTTTTTTCCAAGCATGATACATACCAGCGTGGTCATATGAGCAAACATCCGTCTTATCGAGCTCCTCTCGGTTCTTTTACTCTCTTTCTCATTGCCCCAAAGAGTAATCGGGACACCCATTGAGATGCGAAACACTTCTTGCATGACCTTCGATGAATTCCTCTATGGCCCTGAATGCTGCAATATTATACTCATGCCTAGTCTTCGTTTTCCCAAGGCGGGAGTCTAGGGAGGTCAGTTTTTTGTATATTTCATCAAGCTGGCTATTGCCAATGCTCCCTTCTCCCTCAATGCTTTTTTTGCCTTTTTGCTTAGCAAGATTTTTTACCTCATCCTTCAGCAATTTAAGCTCAGCCTCTAAGGCCTCCAATCTTCTAGAAGGGTTATCCGTTGGTGCCGCCTGGGGACTGGCACTACTAATGTTCAGCAGATCACGAGCAATGTCATCCAAAGGTTCATCCCCCTCAGCAGTAGACTCAAGGTTGAGTCTCCTAGAAGCCCTGGTGACACGTTTAGAAGTAGAGACAGTGTGGGTGGCAGGGGCAGCAGCAGGAGGAAAAGAAGGAGAAGCATGAGCAGCCTGCATGGGGGCATCAGCACCGGAGGCGGGGGCAGCAGCAGGGACAGCAGGGGAGACAGGACTGGCAGCAACGGAGCCCAACAAAGCCAGGCCGGGAGAGGAAGGGAGACCGGGGAATTTGATAAGGCAGTGCTTGTGAATAAGCAGAATAAGCCCTTGGTGAAGGGGAACCGCCCGGGTATGCTTCTGGAACTCCAAAATGGAGCGCTCAAGAGAGTTTAACAGATAGTGGGGAAGCAAACCAACCTACTCCTACGAAAGTGATTCAAAAAGACAAGGTGCTTGGCAGGGACAGTAACAAACCTGCCTTCCAAGGATATGTAGCGAATCATCATGCGGGTGACTTCATCATACGGAGAAGGAATTGAATTAACAAGCAGACCCGCGGTGTTGAATATAAGCTTCTCCTCCTCCTCCACAAATCTTCTCTCTTCAGCCTCTTTGATAACCCTCTTGTTGAAGAAGCGGTATCCTTCCAAGCTGAGGCCAGTCGCTTCGGCTATGAGTTCGTCATTAATAAGAATCTTCTGCCCTCCATAGTCGACCATCCTCTCATTCCACTCCTTGGCAAAGCGAACAGAGATGCTTTGATCATGCCCTTGCACTCTCTCCACAAAGTTGGTGAATCCGCCAATACTAAGAATGTTCCAGAGCTCAGTGTTATCTTTTCCAGTCAGGGTCTGCACACGGCTCAATCTGGCAGGGAGGCCCTCCCATCTTCACAAGGATGTGCTGGTTACAACAATTTTCAAAATACCTTTGGGCGTTGAGAGTGGTTCGTTTCTCACCGTTGCGGGTCGCATAAAAATGGGAACTGTAGCCGTTGGTCCTCCCACGAACGGCTGTAGGATTCACGATCCGAAATGCGTGAAGTCTCGCGTGAAAACCCTTATCTGTCGGCTTTCACCTTGTAGTTATCTTCGGTTTCGTGGAGCTTGGCAACCGAATATCAACAATGTTATATGTACTTCCGCGTGTGCTTTTTAAATTTAGACAACTCCACTTGAAGTTCCTAAACAAAATCTTGCTATCATTTGGAGTAGATATCATATGCCACGCCAAATAAACTAAAACAGCACCTGTGGAAGAATTTATGGATTTCCTCCAAAGATTAAAGCATATCTTTAGAGATTGTTTGCGTGTGAAGGTCCACATGTATCTTTGTTGTGGAGTGATTAGGATACTATCATTATCCCAAATAGTGAAATTTAAATTAATGCCATAATTGGCCATCGTGACGCCGCCTTGTTTCCCTTCCCTGTAAGTATGTATGATTCTGATGCTGTTGAAGGTATGACTGATGCTTATGGACTCAGAGATAAAATCTTTGATATTCCAGCTAGGAGAAGAGGACTGATTAAGCAGATTAATAATATTAAGGGAGTCCCCTTCAACAATGAGGTTCTGGATATTTTGGGCCCGAGCAACTCTCAAACCCCAGAGAACAGATAAAGCTTCTGCAAAATGATTGGTTTGGATTCCCATTTTTCCAGCATATGCAACAATCAAATTACCTTTATGGTCCCGTATTGCTCCTCCTCCAGCTGCTGTTCCAGGGTTCCCCTTAGAGGCACCATCAAAGTTCAGCTTGAACCAATTGGATTCAGGGGGATGCCATTTGACCAAAGATCTATCCACACTATTCCCGGGGTTGCTCCAATATCCGATCTGCCAATTTGATAAGATGTGCTTTTCATTTTCAGGGTAACAATTGTTCTTAGGAGGTTTAAATCTGGCCATGTCCTCTTTGATGCCTTGGGAGATCTTGCCAGTAGTGAGTTTAAAATTCTGCTTCTTATTTCTAAAAACTATATTATTTCTATCCTTCCAGATCCTCCAAATTAAATGCGGGATGGCTAATTTCCAGATTCTTTTGATAGCACAATGTCTGAATGGTGGGTTCCATTGGTTCCACAGCTGAGTAAGATCCTCCCTCCAAGACCTTTTGGATCTCTTCCCTTTGTGTCACCTGGATTCCAAGGATGAGTGAGTGAGATGACCTTGTTATGATGCTTCTCCTTAATGTTAAGTGTTATAACATAACATATGTCAATAAATTACGTGCTGCGTGGTACACAAACTGGATTTACAATCCTTAAACCTTTTAAGGTTTAAGGTAGTATATCGAAAGTTGAAGGAATTATAACACCTTCATCATACTCAATTTACCTTTTGGTAAAAAAGTATTTGGAATCCAAAAGATCATCCCATGATCAATGGCTAAGTATTATTTTTATTTTTACATGTTCTCACAGTTCTCATAAAATGTTATTGAACCCAAGCATATGAGAGCCTTTTACAACCAAGGACCTCTTTAATAATATACTTATCTTTGGATGTTTACTAATAAACTCAATAACACTAAAGAGTTTATTGAAGTCTGCGTTTAAGATCTTTCTACACTTCTTTTTAAAAAGAAGACAAGGAAGTATACATGCCCAAAAGTCTTTTTACACTTACCCGAAGGTCTTTTTACACTTTCCCGAAGGTCTTTACAAATGCTTGAAGTTATTTTTACAAAAACTATGTTCCATTAGGAGGTGACATTGTCATGAACACTCCCCCTCAATGGAAACTCGGCAATCCAATATTTTCACGAAAGTGACCAAACATTTAGCATTCAAAGACTTCGTGAAGATGTCAAAGAACCACTATCCGGTCAACACGAACTTGAGATTTATGTCATCACTTAGTACCTTCTCATGGGTGAAGTGTATATGTATCTTAATGTGCTTCATCATTTGATGTTGAACTGGATTCTTAATCAAGAGTAATACAACTTTGACCACCACATAGAAGAGGAATACTTCCTTAGCTTCCATGTGTATCTCTACCAACAACCGCTACAACCACATGGCTTCTTTACTTCTTCCATTGTACTTATCTTCCTCAATAGAAGAAATGAAGACTATTGATTACATTTGTTGTTCCAAGTAATGGTTCCTACACCAAAAAACTTGAACACATATCTAGTATATTTTATAACATATTAGTATTGCTAGAATCACAAAATACATATAAGATAGCATTTTCCTTCTTCGTATAATACAACCCAAAATTGATTGTTCTTTTAATATATCTAAAAATTATTTTTACAATATTCTAATTATCTCTAAAAAAAGGTTCCTGCATAAACATTGAAGTAATTCTTGTTATGTTTGTGGAGCCTATTTTCATGGTAGAGTGTGGTTCACCTTCTATGTGTTACACTCGGGTATTTTTACGGCGGTCCCGCTCACCGGTGAGCGGGCCGTCGGTGGTCGGGGGGTGAAGACCCTCGATCGTAGGGGGTTTGGGGTGAAGCCCCGAAGCAAATTTTCATGGGTGGTTTATTAACCCATGGGTAATGGTAACCGTTATGGGCTATTTTTGGGCCCATAGTTTTTGGTATCCATTGTTTTGTAAAACCGCCTCTTGCCTACCCATAAGTTTATGGGACGATTTTGTTTTTGCCCATTGTTTGATACCCATGGTTTTGTAAAACTACTTAAGCAGTTGTATATTTATATGGTCTTATGCATACGATAGAAACACAAGTAAATGTATTACAGATGTGTTTTGAATTCAAGTGTGAATTTTATAGAGTTTGTTGAACATAGCTCCAAACGGATCTGGGTATTATATTGAGAGAGTGGAGGCTTGTAATAAAATCGAGCAAGTGATTCTTGGTGAACGTAGCCCAAATTGGGTGAACCACATTAAATCTTGTCTCTCTCGTGTTGTGTTATTTATTACGCACTTTTATTTGAGATCTGTAATATTTTCTGCATATTAGTTTCTACTGTTACGATTCTGTAAGGGATTATTCCGCATATTTTATCTCTTATTTCCTAACAATTGGTATCAGAGCCTAGTTTGGTTTGCTGAAGTGTTGAATCGCAGGGAAAGTTTTATCTTGAGTGGGAGCTATGGCAGATGATGGAAGATATAGGGTTGATAAATTCAACGGGTAGAATTTCAGTCTTTGGAAGATGCAAATGGAAGATTACCTTTATCAAAAGGATCTTTATATTCCGTTGTCTGAGAAGGTGAACAAACCCTTGAGTATGACAGATGTAGAATGGGATTTGTTGGATCGGAAGGCACTTGGAATGATCCACTGTGTCTTGCATCTTCGGTATTATTTAATGTTTCAAAAGAAAAGACTACAAAAGATCTAATGGATGCATTAAGGAAGTTGTATGAAAAACCCTCTGCCTCTAACAAGATATTTTTAATGAAAAATTTGTTTAATATGAAGATTTCTTATAATAGTTGATGTGAGATCATTTAAATGATTTCAATATGGTTGTGAATATGCTAACTTGGTTACAATAGAATTTGATGAAGAAGTTAGGGCTTTATTAATTATGTGCTCTTTACTCCGAAAGTTGGAATAGCACAGTAATGGCGGTAAGCAACTCGGTTCCAGCTAACTTGAAGTTGAAGTTTGAAGATGTCAGAGGGGTGATTCTAAGTGAGGAAATGTGAAGAAAAAGCTTTAGGGAATCTTCTACTTCAGGGAATGTTTTGATAGTGGAAATTAGAGAGACGAGAAGAATAGAGGAAACTATGGAAAATCGAAAGATCGGGCAAAGGTCAAAATCTAATAAAGATTATATGTTGGAATTATGGAAAGTCTGGGCATGCAAAGAAGGATTGTTGGGAGCTTTGGGATAAGAAGAAACAATAGGAAGAAAACAAGGAGGTAAATGTGGCATCGGGTAATGTATGTCAGGATGCTTTGATTCTTTCTTTGCATAATATTACTGAATCTTAGGTTTTAGATTCAGGGGATTCTTTTCATGCTACTCCACATAGGCATTATTTTGTTGATTATGTTCAAGGGGATTTTGGGCATGTTTTTCTTGGTGATGATGAGCCTTGTAGTATAGTTGGAAAAGGTTCTATTCAGGTTAAGATGCAGAATGGGAATACATGGCTATTGAAGGATGTCAGACATGTGCCTACATTAAGGAGAAATTTGATATCGGTGGGGCAATTGGGAAGTGATGGTTGTACTGTGATATTTACAGCTAACTCTTGGAAGGTTACCAAGGGTGCTCTTGTGGTGGCAAGAGGTAAGAAGGTTGGAACCTTGTATTTAACCACTAATAGTACTAATGATTGTAATCTTGTGGCTTCAAATGCAGATACAACATTATGGCACTATAGGCTCGGTCATATGAGCCATAAGGGCATGAACATCATAAAGAAGAATTTGTCGAGGATATACAAAAATGGTTTGGATTTCTATGAGAACCGCATATATGGGAAACGTAAAGAGCGAGTAAGGTTTCTCAAGGTTGGACCTACGAAGAAATAGAGTAAGTTAAAGCTGGTACATTTGATGTGTGGGGCCACTGTATCATCTCTTGGGGTTCAAGTTATTATGTTACTTTTATTGATGATGCAACAATAAAAGTTTGGGTTTATGTATTAGAAACAAATATGATATATTTGACACTTTTGTTAAATGGAAAGCCTTGGTAGAGAATGAAACAGGTCTTAAGCTAAAATGTCTCAGGTTAGATAATGGAGGGGAGTATTGCAGCAATTAATTTAATGATTACTGTTCTAAGAATGGAATCTGCGAGTAAAAGAGTTCCAGGAACTCCACATCGAGAATGGAGTATTAGAAAGGATGAACAGAACAATAATGGAACATGCTAGGAGCATGAGGTTACATGCAGGAATACCTCTTTCTTTTTGGGTAGAAGTGGTGAGCACAGCTATGTACTTGATAAACAGAGGACCCTCAAGTGCCTTGGATGGAGGCATACCTAAGGAGGCATGGTATGGTAAGAAAGTTGATTATTCATTTCTTAGAGTCTTTAGATGTGAGATGTTTGTTCATATAGACAAAGATGATAGGACCAAGCTAGAGGCTAAATTAGAAAAATGTACTTTCATTGGTTATGGTGGTGATGACTTTAGGTTTAAATGTTGGAGTATTAAGGACAAGAAAATCATTCATGTCTAGGGATGTGGTCTTTAATGAGAAAGTCATGTATAAGCAATAGTTGCAGGAAAACATGGAAGAATCCAAGAAAGAATATGTAGTGGTAGAGGATCTTTTGGATGGGAAAGTGACCCATGAATCAGTTCAAGAACCTACTCAACAGGAACCCCAAACTCCTATAGTGAGGAGGTCTTCTAGGGTAAGAAAAGAACCTAAACATTTTTCTCCTTCTCTTTATTATTTATTACTCACTGATAGTGGAGAGCCAGAGAGCTTTGATGAAGCAATGCAGGTAGATGCCAGTAAGAAGTGGGAGCAAGCCATGGATGAGGAGCATAAGTCTCTCATGGAGAACCAGACTTGGGATTTGGTGAAGCTACCGGAAGGTAAAAGAGCATTACAAAACAAGTGGGTGTACAGAGTTAAAGAAGAAGGAGGAAAGAAAATATATAAGGCCCGGTTGGTGGTCAAGGGGTTTGCATAGAAACAAGGTATAGATTTTGATGAGATATTTTCTCCTGTAGTAAAAATGACTTCTATTAGAACTGTTCTTGGAATAGTGGCAGCAGAAGACTTGCACTTAGAACAGTTAGATGTAAAGACTACATTTCTCCATGGTGATTTGGAGGAGGAACTATATATGCAGCAACCAGAGGGCTATGAGGTCAAAGGTAAAGAGGAGATGGTGTGTAAACTGAAGAAGAGCTTGTATGGCTTGAAATAAGCTCCACGTCAATGGTATAAGAAGTTTGATAGCTTCATGATGGAGCAAGGTTATATTAGATGTCATTTTGACCATTGCGTGTATACAAAGAAATTTGAGGATGGAAGTTATATTATCCTATGTTTGTATGTTGATGACATGTTAGTTGCAGGTAAAAACATGCAGGAAATAAAAGTACTTAAGAAACAGCTAAGTGAATCTTTTGATATGAAGGATTTGGGGGCAGCCAGACAAATCCTTGGTATGAGGATAACTCGGGATAGGACGGAATGGAAGTTGACTTTATCTCAAGAAGAGTACATTAAGAAGGTATTGGACAGGTTTAACATGCGGGATGCTAAACCGGATGGGACTCCTTTGGCGGTGCCTTTTTAAGTTATCAAAGGAGCAGTGTCCCAAGAAAGAGCAAGAAAGAAACCAGATGTTTAAGGTACCTTACTCATCAGCAGTTGGTAGTTTGATGTATGCTTTGGTGTGCACTAGGCCTAATATTGGGCATGCAGTGGGAGCTGTGAGTAGATTTATGAGTGATCCAGCTAAAGAGCATTGGCAAGCAAGAAAGTGGATCCTTCGGTATTTGAGAGGAACCATGGGACAATTTTGTGCTACGGTGGATCGAGACACCACTTTACGTGGTTATGTAGATTTAGACATATTTGGAGATGTAGACAGCGGGAGGAGCACGACAGTTATATTTATACTGTAGGTGGGATGGCGGTGAGTGGATTTCACGACTACGAAGGTGGTGGCTTTGTCAACCACTGAGAGGATGAGTATGTTTGCCACAGAGGCAAGCAATGAGATGATTTGGTTACAACAATTTCTTGAGAAGTTGGGGTATGGGAGGAATTTAAGTTGTATATTAATATTCGAGTGCTATACACCTAGCTAAGAACTCGCTTTCCACTCTAGGATGAAACATATACGAGTTAAGATATCACTTCATCATGACAGACTTTGGAGGAAGATAAGTTGAAGTTGGAGAAGATTCATACCAGTCGAGAATCTTACAGACATGATGACCAAGGTGGGCACAAGGGATAAAATAAAGCTATTTTCAGCTTTGGTTGGCCTTCGCAGATGATAGTGAAGGGTTGAGAAGCTTGCTCGGTGGAAATAAGTATCCAAGTAGGAGATTGTTATGTTTGTGGAGCCTATTTTCATGTTAGAATGTGGTTCACCTTCTATGTGTTACACTCGGGTATTTTTACGGAGGTCCCGCTCATAGGTGAGCGGGTCGGGGTTCGGGGGTGAAGACCCTCGATCGAAGGGGTTTGGGGGTGAAGCCCCCGAAGCAAATTTTCATGGGTGGTTTATTAACCCATGGGTAATGGGTAACCGTTATGGGCTATTTTTGGGCCCATAGTTTTTTGGTACCCATTGTTTTGTAAAACTACCTCTTGATTTACCCATAAGTTTATGGGACGGTTTTGTTTTTCCCATTGTTTGATACCCATGGTTTTGTAAAACTACTTAAGCAGTTGTCTATTTATATGGTCTTATGCATATGATAGAAAGACAAGCAAATGTATTACAGATGTGTTTTGAATTCGGGTGTGAATTCTATAGAGTTTGTTGAGCATAGCTCCAAACGGATCTGGGTATTATATTGAGAGAGTGGAGGCTTGTAATAAAATATGAGCAAGTGATTCTTGGTGGACGTAGCCCAAATTGGGTGAACCACGTTAAATCTTGTCTCTCTGTGTTGTGTTATTTATTCTGCACTTTTATTTGAGATCTGTAATATTTTCTGCATATTAGTTTCTACTGTTGCGATTCTGTAAGGGATTATTCCACATATTTTATCTCTTATTTCCTAACAATTCCTATTATATAGGAAATATTTGATTTATTTATAGTTAGATAATATAAACTATCAACTAACAACGTATATAAAATAGGATAAAACATTTTTCATATGCAGATTTAGGATCAATATTTATTCCAACTTTCATTGAAGTAGAAAATGGTTTACAATCAACCATAAGAAACTTTTTCAATACAATGGTTACATATTATGTTTTGAAAAATAATAATAAAATTAAATACAATCATACAAAGAACATGATGTGAGAGACATAACACATTCATTTCAAATCTTGCTTCAATTTCTCTTTAATCCTATTAATTAAATCAGAATTGTCACTAGTCATAAGTAAATCATCAACATATATACATATAATGATAATATTTGAGTCTTATTGTTTGATGAATATACCATTGTTAGAACAACAATAACAAAACTTAACTATTCAAGAAGGAAACAAATTTTATATGCCAAGCTCTAAGAGCTTGCTTCAAACCATACAAGGATTTCTCAACTTACAAACATAGTTTTCTTTATCAGTTTATTCAAATCCTTTAGGTTGAACCATGAAAAATTTATCTTTTAAATCGCAATTCAAAAAAATATTTTTCTTATCTATTTGGTAGATTTACCACCCAAATTTGAGTGGCAATTGAAAATAAGGCCCTAACAGGTGCTCATCTTAGCTATAAGAGCAAAGGTCTCAACATAATCAATACTTAGTTTCGAGTGAAACATATAGCAACAAGTCTAGCTTTATGTTTATCAATAATATCATCAACATTATATACTACTTTGTATAACCATCTAGATCCTATAACACTTTGCGTATCATGATCATACAAGGTAATTAATGCATAGTACATATTATAGATTCTGGTCATTTTCCTAAGGTTAATAGAATTTGAACTTTCTAACATAGATTGAGCCTAATTTAATTTCTTATTTAGGAAGATAAGTGTTTAAGAAACATCTATAGCATCAAAACATCATCATCACCATTTACTAAATTAGAATCAAACCATCATTTAGAAACATTTAATGAAATAACTTCAAGAGAATAAGACAACACATCTAAACATGTCCTAACATTTCATGCCATAGTTTGAATTATTCAAAATTTGAGATATAAAACAAGATGCAAAAGAGAAATCATAAAAATATACGAGATCATTTCTTTGAATTCCTTCAGCTATATACTCTCATTACTATCCTTTATATATCAATTATTCTTCATACATGAATTCTAGTTGTGTCCATACCTCTTTCGGATGTTCGATATTACCAATGTGTAGAAGGTACTCATGGTTAACATTGCACTGAGAATTATGGAAATAGGCTCTTGTATTCGTTGTGCAAATACATTCATGTTATCTCCATTTGTTTGAAGACATTGAAGAACCTAAGATCCTAAGACAATCGCTCGTCAAAGTTTCCTCGCCATAAATTTTGTTTTTGACCCAAATGTTGTAGTTGGTTCCATTTAGGATTTGAGTTTTGTCAAGATAGAAATACCTAGACATCATTAGTTTCTTGAACTTGTAACACACACCCCATTGTGATATACAATGTACGAAAGAGTTATATACATATTGAAAATAAAAATACTTTTAATAGATTGGATCTAAATTTTATTGTGAAAATGGTTTACAATCAACCATAAGAAACTTTTTCAATATAATGGTTGCATATTATGTTTTGAAAAATAATAATATAATGAAATCCAACCATATAAAGAACATGATGTGAGAGACATAACATATTCATTTCAAAGTATTGTTTCGAGTTTCTCTTAATGCTATTAATTAAATCGGAATTCTCACATGGATCCACAAGCAAATCATCAACATATATACATATAATGATAATATTTGAGTCTTATTGTTTGATGAATATACCATTGTTAGAACAACAATTAACAAAACCTAATAGTTTAAAGAAGGAAACAAATTTTACATACCAAGCTCTAAGAGTATGCTTCAAACCATATAAGAATTTCTCAACTTACAAACATAGTTTTCTTTACCAGTTTATTCAAATCCTTTAGGTTGAACCATATAAATTTTATCTTTTAAATCACAATTCAAAAAAATATTTTTCTTATCTATTTGGTAGATTTCTCACCTAAATTTGAGTGGCAATTGAAAATAAAGCCTTAATAAGTACTTATCTTAGCTCTAAGAGCAAAGGTCTCAACATAATCAATACCTAATTTTCAAGTAAAACATCTAGCAACAAGTCTAGCTTTATGTTTATCAATAATATCATCAACATTATATACTACTTTTTATAACCATCTAGATCCTATAACACTTTGTGTATTATGTTCATACAAGGTAATTCTTGTATGGAACATATTATGGATTATGGTCATTTTCCTAAGGTTAATAGGATTTGAACTTTCTAACATAGATTGAGCTCAATTTAATTTTTTTATTTAGGAAAATAAGAGTTTAAGAAACATCTATAACATTAAAACACTATCATCACCATTTACTAAATTAGAATCAAAACCATCATTTACAAACATTTAATGAAATAACTTCAAGAGAATAAGACAACACATCTAAACATGTCCTAACATTTCATGTCATAGTTTGAATTATTCAAAATTTGAGATATAAAATAAGATGCAAAAGAGAAATCATAAAAAATATACTGAGATCATTTCTTTGAATTCCTTCAACGATTATACTCTTATTACTATCCTTGATATATCGAGTATTCTTCATACATGGATTCTAGTTGTGTCCATACCTCTTTCAGATGTTCGATATTACCAATGTGTAGAAGGTACTCATGGTTAACATTGCACATAATTATGGAAATAGGCTCTTGCATTCGTTGTGAAAGTGTATTCATGTTATCTTCAGTTACTTGAAGACCAGTGTGAGCAACCTCAGATCCAGAAACAATCGTCTAAAGTTTCCTTGCCATAAATTTTGTTTTGACCCAAATGTTGTAGTTGGTTCCATTCAGGATTTGAGTTTTGTCAAGATAGAAATAGCTAGACATCATTAGTTTCTTGAACCTGTAACACACACCCCCATTGTGATATACAATGTACCAAAGAGTTATATACATATCGAAAACAAAAATACTTTTAATAGATTCGAGATCTAAATTTTATAGATCTAAAAACTATTTGATCATAACTAACTTTGTCATTCTACAATGCATACTAATTAAGCTCCCATGATCAAAATAATAACCCGCAATATAAAGGGCTTTGCATTATACCTCATATTTATATATAAAATATTTCCGACCATATAGAAGTGAAGAAAAGACTCTTAAGAACGCATATAAATTTCAATTTTTAAACAAAATTAATGTAGACAACTATACGGCCAGTTTAAATTTGACGTCTAAATGACCATCATAATGGATTACTTTTTGGTCTCAGTAGTGACGGTCATTTCACCATCAATTTTAACACAGTGAAAGATTCATGGAACATACGAGATTAAATTTGACGTCTAAATGACCTTCATACTATCTTATGTTTGGTCTACCGTGATGGTCATTTGACTATCAAATTTAATGAAGCCAAAACTTGTTGTGTATTTCCATAATTTGAAATTCTAAATTTTTTTCTTTTGTATAATATTAGGGAGCTTATATTTTAATACATTATAATAAGTTATTATACTTTATAATGTAAATATATATACAATTTGTAGAATATAAATAAAAAAATATATAGTTCATAAAAATTATAAACTATAGTATATATTATTTTTTTAAAAACACAACCCTATAAAAAGGGTTTAAAGGACATAGACAGTTACAAGAATTTTACTACGTGTAAGTAGATTTATGAGAGTACAAATTAACTTGCATATTTTACAGAGGGGATAAGTAATTTTACCCAACCAATGAAATAAATTGAAATCCCTATTTTCATGAACCTTGTCTCCTCCCTTCATTTACTCTTAATTTTACCCTACACACATTTAAAACTATGGAAAGATTGCAAAATATTATATAATTCTTGCAAGCTAAATACTTTAAAACTTTAATGTGGCTATAACTACCAATATTTAAATAAAATATTTACCACACTTCACGTGGGCCACCAATAAACTAGTTTTTATTTTTTAATTCTTCATTTTTTTGTCCTATGTACTATGAGATCCGTGGCAGGTACTATTGTCTCTTTCGAGAAAATCAAGGCTCATTACATGCCCTTATTCATTATGAAGACTAGAGGTGTGTTGCTTTATTTATCAGGGAGATGACCCAACATAGATATGGCCTCCTCAAACATCATCATGGCAGCGTTGGGTTCTAGAATATTGGTGCATTCCTTGACCTACTACATAACACCGGAGGCATAAACAGCACATGACTTCACATAACATGATCCACGATCTACCAGTGTAGAACCTCCTAAGCTTAGCACATAGACCTATTGCTTCCTATGTCTTTCATGTTGCTTCTCGCATTTTGTTTTGTATTTATTTATTTTTCTTCATACATTGTCTTTTTCTCTTTGCTCCTCTTGTAGTCTCTTTAACCTTTTTAGTTACTTCCGAACATTAATTTTTAAATTAAATTAAATTAAATTAAATTTATACCTGAGATATTATCTTATTTTATTCTCCACTCCCACTCTTATATAAAAGAAAACCTTTAAATATGTTTATTTATATAGTTTTATAAACTACAAGATATAAATGAACAGGTCGTCCCCTTACATGGATACTATAAATGGTTAGGGACACATGTTAGGGTTATCTTTGAATACTTAGTTTTAAAAACTATAAAATTATGGGTATTTTGTTATATATATATATATATATATATATATAATAAAAATTACTATAGTTTTAAGATTATAGTATTTACATGAATTTATTAAAGAAATAGAAAGGACCTTATTGAAAGGGAGCCTGACAACTATAGATGACTCCTTAATAAAAATATGTAAGAAAAAATTCAAACCATGATATTAGAACAACTGCATTATTTTATCCCATTCCATGGGTGTTTAACCCCGAGCCAATAGGAAAATTTTAATTTTCCTATTCTCGAAATAAGATTGTCTCGTATGGGAGACCTTGTGATTTGAATTTTGACATGTTTACTAGGCCTACACATACATTAAAAATTGTACAATAATTAATAAAATATTTCTTAAACATTTTGACCTTTACATATAATGTTCATGCCCAGGTAAACAACTTATTCTATAGCCCCTTTAACCAAGGGTTTTTAAGACAACGGATCTACCACAATTTTCCTGCAAATACCAATTCTTCACAAAACACACACAATTTTATTTTGCAAAAAAAAGGAAAGAAGGGGGCCCGATTAATTTAAATACTTTTACGACTTGGTTGAAAAAACCCATAGAAATTAAATACAGAAAATACAAAACATTTAATCTTAATTTATTTAATTTACCTAAACTCTACATTACCTCGTTAGAATTTGAGGATTATAATTTATACATATTTAATAAAATTATATATTATATAATGTTTCTATAAATATTTAAATAAATCAGTGCATCATAACATAAGTAAATAAAGAAATACTTACATGAAATAAATTACACATGTGACACAATATTTATAGTGGAAAACCCGATAGGGTAATAACCACTTTGAAAATAATTTTTACTTTAGAGAACTTATTTTACATCCAAGAAGATCACCTCCTCCTTTAAAACCTTATTTACCAAAGGTAAAACCAAATCACTTGATTTGCACACCTTTGATATATTTTCCCAATGTATCGAATGAGGACCTAAATTTCTTTTTATATAAGGTGATCAAATATGTCTCCCAACCCATATTTTCAACCTAATATGGTTGACATACACCTAAGTTTATAATATTTAATATTACAAATATAATCATTTCATGATATTAAATATTTAACCTAAAGTATATACATATGTTAGCATATTTAATAATAGAAATAGAAATATTTCATATTATTAAATATTAACCTATACCTATACATTAATGATTAGCTAGACCACTTAATCATCATGTTTCAATCGGGATTCTATTCTATTCCATGCACACTTTCTATTTACATTTTCTATAGCTATTATTTCTCGCTACTTCAAAAATTGTGACCTAAGACACGAGAGCACCCAGGGCACAACATGCACAAACACACCAAAACTATATCTAGGTTTGAAATATAGTACAACACTCAATGATATGTCCACTAGTTTGCAAGTTGAGGTCACTCTGACCCATTCATTTGCATTTTTATTTTTTATAGGGTTTGATACTTCTTTTTGTATTGTAGGTCATTATACAACTCATCTGGTGAATCTAGTGAGACAAAACCCAAATATTTACAAAACTCTTCTAGCCGAGAAAAATGTAGATCCTGAAAATCTACGAGGACTACAGAGCCTAAAAATTAGACTTGAGCTATCAAAGGTGCTCTAGTCCCTTCCCAGGTGCTCCAGTCCCTTTATATCCTCCAGATCTAACCTTTACAGGACCTCTCTACAACAATTCTTGCTTTGGAATGTCTTGTCAAATCTATGACAACTGCGACGATCACCTTCAATCGAGATAAGCCATTTCTCTCCCTTCTCTTACACATTTAGGGTTTTATTTCATTTAGAACAATTAGTTATATTTATGCCATATTATTATAGTTAATTTATTCATTATTTGAGTCATAGTTAGATTAACTAGGGTTACTATATCCCCGCATATAGTCCAATTTTAGATAATCACCATTAATAATACATGAAATAATAAAAGCACAAGAACATCATAAGAACACAAGATATAAGTGGGAAACCCTCAAGGGGAAGAGAACAATCTTATATTGATATTTTTAAATTTACTAAGGCACCAACCCCACAAGGAGCACTAACCCCTAGTTTAGTAGAGCACCAACCCTAAAGGAGCACCAGCCTGTAATTTTGTGAAGCACCAATTCCACAAGGAGGAAGCAGCCCCCAAAGATGATCAAAGACAATCTCAACCACCTTATGATGTGTATATCTCTAATTTATTTCTTCCATAACTGATGGAGATCCAATTTCATCTTGCACTTCTTCACTCAAACCCTAGGTGACAAATCTTCACAAAACAAGCTCCACAATTACTCTAAAATTCATCAAACCCTTGATTTTATGTTCTCTAATTTTATCAAACTATAAAACACTTTTTCAACTTCAAATCATCCTCAATAACCTGTAATCACACCTCACCTAGGTTTCTCCACCTTGCACACACTCAACTAGTCAATAAAAACACCCAAAACATGATTTTTATATGCAATTCATCTTTAAAACTTAGGAACAAACTTTTCCCTCCATTTTTTCAACCAATAAATCAAATAAAAATTAAATTTTTAAATACAATAGCTACATATGACCCATATAGGTTGGCCTAGCCAAAAACCTCATTACATGTGCCAAAAATGGCTCAAAACCCCATGGGCACAATCTTAAAAATTCCCTAACATGAGTCCCATAATTTTTCATGACCCATGAACCCTTACATATGATTAAAATATCATAAAAATAATACATGGTCACACATTTAATCAACCAATCAAAATATTTCATTTATTGGGCCCATTTCCCTTTACAATTCTCAAAACAGTTGTTTCCTGCACCCTTGAACACCTTAGAAACTTCATACTGCCACCAAAACACTCATACTAAAATAAAATATGTCTTGTAAAAACTTAATAAAAATGGAATAACTTGTGGAACACTTTTAAGTGTGTTATAAGTCATGAAACCCCTGTCTCTTCAAACCACATCAAGATTTGTCTTCACCAAATAAACCTGTTAAAAATATTGTTTCCAAATGTTAGCTCATAAAATAAAATATACATACATTCAGGAATTTAAAGTGGATACATTAGATGCCAAATTAATCCCTCTTTACATTACATGTTATATTAAGCATCGCCCAATCCATCTCATGCTTGACAAAATTTCAAACTTGCACAAACACATATGTTGTCTTGAACTACTAAAAATATTCATTCTCAAAGCATTCAATGGAAACCCTATCATACAAAATTTTCATGAGATGAGCCATATACCACTAAAAATATCTCTGAATTTAATTCCAAAACAACTTGAATCATCTCATGAATCCACTTATAGCTCAAGATATGGCCAAAACACTTAAGACCGTATTTTAAGATCCCAAAACGCCCTTTGACCGATCCAACCTATTTGGACTTCAAAACCTCATGAACATGCATGAACTTGATCTGAAAACTCTGTTTAAATTTATAATAATTCACATGGATTCCATAATGGTAATTTAGTCCATAGCTCATTTGTCAACTTTCTCCTCAAACTGTAACTCTTCATAATTTTATTTTTCATGTGAGGCCCACATATGGTCAAGACCTCAACTATAAATTTTGGGAAATAAAATAGATTCTAATACAACATCCAATCATAAAATTTTATCTTGCAATAAAAAAGGACTCATAATACTTAACCTTATTGTAAACTACTCCTAACTAGGGTTTAACTAAGTTTTTGACCTTACCTTCTTAACATTCATTCATAAAACCATGACAATCAAATGACCTCATTATTCCTCTGAAGCATTATTCATTCACCTTAGGAGCTATCCTAAAAGTCTCAAGGTCGCATGCAAAACATATTTTCCACAACGAGCATCAGAAGTTCAAACTCGAGCTAGATTTTGCACTATTCTTGACCTTGTCTCACCAAAACTTGTATATCTTGTAAAATACTCATTATGTCACCCTAAAAATTTTCTAAGAGCACCATGAAACATAAAAATAACATATCAAATAATCATATCATCAATACTATGGCCCAATCTCTCCAGTCACTAAGACTTACCTAAGTAAACATGTTTGATCCTCATTGTAACAACTAGGACCAACTGGAAGAGTGCAATAACTGAACATGGAATCTCTGGAAATGACCCAAAAATACCTCATATGCCATGATATACCTATTTATATGCTTCCATGAGCTCATCTAGCCCCAATGCACTCTGTCACACCTCCAAGTAAGCATACCTACTCCTAATGAGCACCTGTAACATGGAGATGTACATGTATTTGTACCATACCATTTCTATGAGAACATAAGAACCCTCAAAACCTACTATGAATCATGTCAACATTCTTCTCCATCTTCAAGAAGCTCACACTATCAAATTATGCCTTTTGGACACTGATATAGGCTAAGCATTTAGAGTAAGCATACCTCACTTAATCTCTGTAGAAGCTCATAACCATCCTGAACCAGTATGTTAGCATCTTAATAAACATCATAAAATCATACCACAACATGTAATTTTCCATTAATGTGATTTTGGCATCAATGAAAACATCTATTAGGCCTATATGCCAACATGAGTGGATGACTATATATAGCGGAAGTAGATGTATATATGGTAAACAAGCTATTAGGGAAATCTAATGTCATCTATAAGAACAAAAGGTATTTGATCATCAAGGGAAATAAAATCCTCTCTAACTTGAGTGGGTATGATGGAGTGATCGAGAGATGATACACACAGTTAAATGTCTAACAATGTCTTTGTGTGAAACTCGCTCAACCAGAGTTGTGGAATGAGTGGAAAGTGACCAGTGGGCACCTTGTAATGATGTCCATTAAAATTATTTAAATAAACAATAGAGGTGTGGTTCCACTAAATCTATGGGAAATTAACTGGAGTAGTCCAAAACTCAACATCCTTGTGAGCTTCTTTGTCAAGAACATTCAATTGTCTGATAATGTCTAAAGCGAAGTGGGGATGTCATAAAGACTAGTGTGCGTAATTCAATGTCAAGATCTAATTGGTCTTTGGGGCCGTTCAATTGGGGAACCCATGGATCACAACCATAAACTCTTGGTGGTTATCATCCTTGAATGGTCATGTATGCATTTGTGTAATTTTAATCTATGAAAGTAAATAACAAGCTAATCTAAGTAAATAAAAGTTACACTATGTTTTTGTATTTTCCAATGTATAATAAATAAAACAATAAAAAAATATAATCTAGTTTAAACTAATATTTTTGTATTTTATAGCTTTCTAGAATTAATAGATGAAAACAAAGAAATGAAGAATTAAATTTCCTCTAATCCTAATTAATGAATCCTATACAAATAAATAGATTGATGTAGCTATTTATTTGTACAACTATATTAAATCTATTCTAATTTAAATGAAGCTTTTTCCAATTAATAATTGTGGATTATCAAATCCTCTTCCTATCTCAGAGACACGAGAAGATTTGAAGCTTTTAAGAAGCTTTTCTGCCCCTCCAACTTCCCGATTAGAATGTGAGGAGATAGAATACAAATCACAATTCACAACATATTTGTTATCATCTATGGTGATATAGCAAGATTCCTCCAAATATTCTTCCCTCATAAATCCATAGGGATAGGAAGGGAAGGATCTATCACAAGAAACTTCTATAGAAGATGTGAAACATGCATCAAAAAAGTTGCGAGAAAGGCAAATAGTCCACATGATCCGAGGAAAAATCATGAAAATCGGCTAAGTCCTAGTCAGTAGAAGAAAGCAATCGGGACATTTGGGACAAAAATGCGCGGATCGGCCGAAAAGCCTGTAGAAGGGGCGGCCCTAAAGAAGCAAGTCGGGACATTTGGGACAAAATTGCGGATCGGACGAAAAGCCTCCAGGCGGCCCGCGGCAATCGAGGCGGGAAAAGCGTGGCGGGCGCGAAAAGCCGATCCGGCCGAAAGAGAGGAAAAATTGGCTAACTGCTGAGAGGGATGCAAATGGGACAAGCGGGCGAAAAAGGCGCGAACCGGCCGAACCGGGCGAAAAAGGGCCAGACAGTCCAAAGCGAAATGGGACAAGCGGGACAAATGGACGCGAACCGGCCGGTTCGCCGAAATCAGCACAAAGAGCACAAAGCAAAATAGGACAAAGGGACGCGCGGGACGCGGATCGCCGAAAAAGCCGAAAGCCAATAAATTTGCGCCACGTGTCATCGGCCAAATGAGGGACAAGGAAGCCCATTTCGGGCGGATCGGAGGTTTTTGTCCCAAACGGTTTGGGACATCCGGGACAAAAAGACGCGAAGGGCGCGAAAGAGCTGGCAGGCCCGCGGACTAATCAAAAGCTGCCACGTGTCCTCATAGGAGTAAAGGTCAGAAAAGTCAAAGGGCGAGTTTTCGAGCACCGAGCCGAACAAATAGGATCGTGCCACGTGTCCCATTTAAGGGCCCACGAGGAAATTTCAAAGGAAAGCCCACCAAAAGGTAGAGGAGAGAGAATTATTCAGCGAATCAGAGCTTGCCACGTGTCATCCAGGTGGCAGAGCGCGGGAAGAATTTCAAAAATCCGTTTTTCACTTTGTTCCGTGCCCTAAATCTTCAGATCGCCATAACTTTTGATCCAGAGCTCGGATTTTGCGTTCTTTATATCAATGGAAATTTGGTAAAATTCTCTACACGTTTCAAGGTCAATCTTGCATTTTGGTTCAGTTTGGAGGATGAAAATCAAGAAACGCCTCTGCAGCGCGAAATAACAAGCGAAGTAATGCGTCAGCAAACAATTTTAATGCAGCGAGACGATTCGCCGCTCTGTTAGGCAGCCCGTTTCGACGATGATCCGCCGCTTCTGCCATGATGAGATGAGTTAAATGCATTCGGGAGGTGGTTGGGGTAGATTTGAATTCCTCTCTCTTTTCTCTCTCATTCTTCTATAAATTGTAAGGAGGGGGCTTCTTTCTAACGGTTGGACATTCTTGTTTTTGGCCCCTCCCTTCTCTCACCTACTTGAGAGAATTCGTGGAGTTTTCAAGCCTCCCACATGGGTGTAATGCCTTGTTGCCTCTTGGCCATTGCTGATGTATTGAATCGATTCTTGAGCAATATATATATACGTGATTAAATTTAAATCCTCTCATGTATTCATTGTTGTCATTTTGATCTCTCATTGCATTTGATTTTGTGCATGGTGTGGTATTGCATCTATAGTACTGTGTTTATTTTTGCAAAGCTTATGTTCTTCATTCCTCGGTGCATCACCCCCTAGCTTAGGTTTATTTTTATGCATTTCTCTCTCCTGTCTCCTTGGTAGTTAGATTAGTTTTTGGGTAAACCTCTGCGTTTCATTGGTGCATCGAGCACGGAGGAATAGGAACCGACCTTTCTCTGGAGAATCCTTCTCATTTTCAAGTCCCACACTTGGAGAAAGGATTGATGTTATGCAATCTGCTTTGGATGCCTAAGAGATCAACCTAGAAACTTGATCTGCATCGGGAAGTCTTTGTGATTTTGCATCAACAGTTTTGGCATGCCCGGTGGGACCTAGAGGTCTCATTTTTATTGCAGCAAAGTTGATATGCATCTGCTGCAATTTTCTTGCTTAAAAAGAGCTATTATTTGCATATCTGGCGACTCCGAGGGGAAGAATCAACTGGTTTCAGCAGTACAGGCCTAAAAGCTTATGAGAAGAATCACAAGGTCAAGAGCTGGAGAAGAAGAAGTGCTGTTTGAATACCTGCAATTATCTCCAAGAAGAAGGCAAAGAGGAAGAAGGATTCAAAGGTCTCCATCTCCACCAAACAGAACTCTCTCAACTCCTCCACACAGCGGCCTTTCTTTGATATCTGAGGGTTTTAAGACCAATCGAGAATGGCGTGACCGGTGAACCCCTATGTCGACTTCACGGGCGGCGGCCCACTTGCTCTCAATGCACAAAATCAATCCCGTTGCGGCATTGAAGAACATTCCATACTTTCTTGGAGAAAATCGGACCACTCTGGTGATCATGTCGAGACATTGCTAACATTTGTGCAATCCATGAGATTAATGAGATGCAAGTATTTGTCAATTCTTTGGCGTCTTCATTGAGGAAAGCATTGCGATGGTTTAGGAGCCTTGGGTGGCTCTATCACAAAGCTGGAATCAGCTATGTATTGCACTTCATGATCAATTTGGAGAGAGGGAGACAACTTGTCTCTTTTGGAGGGTGACAACCATCAAGAGAGCTTCGATGAGCGGCTAAGCGACTTGACTTCAGATTTCAAAGATCTTGGGATAGAATTCGTGTGATCAGGGAACCAGCAATGAAGGTGCTTTTCTATACTACCTTAAAGCTTTAAATTCTGATATTTCTATGTTGGTTGATCTATGGGAGGCACAACTATCCTGCTTTGCTTATAGTATTGCCATTAGAGCTGAAAATTTATGCGATTCAAGGTGGCAAGCTAGCTCCTGAGGCCTCGATGCCATTATATCCAAGTTTAGAGAGCCCAAGTACTAGTCAAGCACACTGTCTTAGCTCTATTCCCACTCCTAGGAATCGAGTTCAAATGAAGCTTCCACTTCATCTCAAGTGCCCCAAATGAGCTTGAGAAGTCATGAAGCAAGCTGCAAAATTTAGGTAATGAGCTGGTCACACTCAAGAGACAGCAAGCTCAAGGTTTTAGACCTTCGTATCAGCCTCAAGCTCAACCTAATAGGCAGCCATATCAGCCTCAAAGACCACCTAATCCAGCTGCAAATATGAATCAAACAAGGCCTCCTGTCAATAGACCATTCCAGCCCTATAATCCAAATGCCATATCTGCCTCTAAGGCATTAGTACCAGCACAAAATAACATGGCACAAGAGTACGACTGGTGTTACCCTTGCAATCTACCTCACAATCAGTCAGCATGTTTCAATGGTGCACTAAATCAGGCCTTGATGGTGCAAACCATTGGTGTTGCTCAAGATCCAAGCCAGGAGGAGAATCGGCGCAACAAGCAAAGCAGCAAGAAGGACCCCCAGCGAAACCACATTGGCAAATTGGCAAGCGGAAGACTTACGTGGAGTTAACCAACAGCCTTTTCAAGGCGTGGCTGCCAATACACGGTCAAAGAAGAGAAATATAGGAGAGGGACAACCGTGTAATCCAGTTGTTTCTCAACCCACTCTTACACAACAAGGGGTCAGTAGACCAAACACAGATCCAAACCTGCAAAATCAGCCCAAGATCCCTGTTGTAGCAACACATGCACCCGTTCAAGTTCCAGAAAAGGTTGTACCAAGTAAGGGGCAGCAAAGGGATAGTTCATCCCCTTTCAACATCATCGATCAAATGAAGAAGACACATGTGAACATTTCCATGTGGGAATCACTGGCGATCCCAGGACAACGAGACCTTTACTGCAAGCTGCAGTGGCTAACTGGTATGCCACAAATGTATCAAACCAGGGACATGAGAAAATTCTCACTAATGCAGTGCAACATGAGGGGGACCAGACAAGGAAAATTTTGAAGCCTCCGCCTTTCTATGTTTCATTGATTGTTGGAAATCACTTGGTGCACAACTGCATGTTAGATTCAGGGGCCAGTAGTTCAGTGATGCCGAAGCAAATAGCGGATCAGCTGGGTTTGAAATATGAGCGATCTTGAAAGGAGTAAGTACTGAGCTAGATGGAGCAGCGGTAGGGGCTGTTGGGTCATCGAGGGTTAAGCCTAACACTACATTCTGTCCTAATGTTACGAGTTTTGCAAGATGTATGCGTGATTGACCTTAGCCACTCTTTGCGTTGTGTCTATCAAGAGACTTCACTGCGAAAATCGGTGGATATTTATCTGCAGATTGGTCACACATGATTTTAGGACAAGGTATGGAGCAAAGCAACAATCGAGTCGAGAACCAATTGCCAATTTCCATATTGAGCCTTATGTACCAGGTCCTATCAATGCAAATTGCTCGGCTTTTGATCGGGAGGAGTGTTCAAGTGATCTAGAAAGAAGTACTAAGGTCGGGAATTCTGATTTAACTTTGGATGAATGGGCAAACAAAAGTCATGAATTTGACCCATACAAGGAAATTGAAGAATCTGAATTAGGCGTGTATTGTATACACGAGGAAAATTCACCCATCCCCGACATCATTCAGCCTGAACAAAAGATGAAAACAAAGTCTGGAGATTATTCTTCGATGGTTCGAGAAGCAGACAAGGTGCTCTGGAGGCGGTGCGGTGTTGATTTCACCACAAGACATCAAATATTTTTCAGCTTTCCGTTTCCAGTTTTCCTGTTCGAACAACACGGCTGAATATGAAGCATTGATTCATGGACTTCATTGGGCCAGGAAAAAGGACATAAAGAACTTGCAGGTGTTTGGCGATAGCGAGCTAATCGTCAACCAAGTTAGGGGCAACATCTACAAAAAGCGACTTCTTTGAGGAGCTCTGAGAATAGGGTATGGGACCTCATTGAGGATTTGAAGCTTTCAACATTGTGTCCATACCCAGGAAGAAAAATGAAGCCTTGCAGATAGGCTCGCAGCAGTTGGAGCAACGTTTGATGTGGTTGACAACATCAGAAGAGAAAAAACGCAGCCACACATCCATGTGGTTGTAAGGCAGTGATTCGAGATAATAACACAAGGTGGCGGTGTTTGAAGCGATCAACGGATCGTCAATTTCTTGCGAAGAAGCTGAATTTTCGGCTAGGAATCAGGACAGATTAGAGCAGCAGTATGGGGATCAAGTAGTACAGCTGCGGACAAACAAGCTTCCTAAGGGTTTGGTAACATTGGAGTCTATCTTCAACCCTAACGACCAGTTCCGTAAAGAAAAGGCCAATATACAGGTCAAGAGAGAAGATTCAGAGTCAATTCTGGTTGGGGAAAGCAAGACACTTCAAATTGGTAAAGTGGCCACTGAGCGAGAGAAATCAGATTTCATACAACTTTGCCAAGAATTTCCAGGATGTCTTGCTTGGAGCTATGAAGACTTAAGAGGATTCGATCCAAATTTGGCACAACATACCATAGGTGGATCCGGATGCTAAGCCGTCGGGCGAGCGAGAGACCGAGTTAACCCTCACATTGAGCCTCTAATGAAGAAAGAGCTTAACAAGCTAAGAGGCGAGTATTATATTCCCGATCAAGCACTCAAGTGGGTTGCAAACTTGGTTCAGTCGAGAAAAAGAGTGGAGAAATCAGGTTGTGCGTGGATTTCGAGACCTAAACAGGGCATCCCTCAAAGACCATTACCCACTTCCTTGATGGAACAAATATTGCAAGTAGTATCCGGTTGAGAGAGATTCTCTCTCTAGATGGCTACTCGGGGTATAATCGAGGTGATGGTGAAAGAAGATGACCGATTCAAGGCGGCTTTCACCACGAATGGGGGACCTATGCCTACTGAGAAAATGCCATTTGGGCTATCAAATCTGGAGCCACCTTCGAAGGGCAATGGATATGGCATTGAGGGTTGATCAATAAAATAGTTTTGATATATCTTGGCGATGATATTTGTATTCTCAAAAATGCAGCGGATCACCTCTGTCATTTGAGGCAAGTATTTCAGAGATGTAGAAGATTTGGGGTATCATTGAATCCCAAAAAATGCATATTCTTGGCTCACGAGGGAAAACTTCTAGGCCATATGTTTCAAAGGAGGGTTGACGATTGACCCGAGAAAGAGTTGAAGCAATTCGAGCATTGCCATTGCCAAGTCACAAGAAGGCTCTTCAAAGCTTCTTGGGAAGGATCAATTTTGTCCGTAGATTTGTCCCAAATTTTGCTGCTCTTGTGAAGCCCAATACGCTGATGTTAAAGAAGAGCATGGCATTTAAGTGGACATCGAAGGCAAGCAAGTTTTGAGGCAATAAAAGAGGCTATATCTCAAGCTCCGACTCTCGTCAATCCAGACTTCTCCAAAGACTTCATCTATATGCCTTTGGTGGTGGGGAACGATTTACTGCAATCACTGGTACAACAAAACAAAGGAGGATTAGAACAACCGATTGCTTTCTTGATCGAGGCTTGGAGGAATACGAAACTAGGTACTCTTTCATTGAAAAGCATGTCCTTGCGTGTAATCGAAGCTTAAAGAAATTCAAGCACCTAGTCTCAAACAACAAGATCAATTATTAGTCTCACATCTTTGGGGTTAAGGACTTCCTTCGAACAAGGATTTGAATGAGAAAGCGTGCGGGATGGATAACCGTGTCATGGAATATGACATCGAGATCAAGGTTACCAAACTAGTACGTAAGGAAGGGTTTATGTGAGCAGCTAGCCTTAAGTCAACAAGTTGAAGCAGGTAATGAAAAAAAGGCATTGTCCTGCTTTATTACAAGATGATCAAAAATAGGAAAATGATGATGTGTCTACTCCTGTTGGACTCGAGAATATGATACATTTCCTCTGAGACGCAGGCATGTGCCCTCGAGAAATGAGCAAAGCAAAAGAAGGTACTTGGACTACAAGCGATTCCTTATGTGCTTGTTGATGGTATTTTGTTTAAAAAGACATCAGCGGTGTTCTATTGAGATGCGTTGGGACGGAGTCAGATTGAGAGGATCTTACAAGAGTTCCATGACGGGGAGGCGGGAGGCCATTTCACCCCACGAGTAACAGCTCTCAAAATCATGAAAGCTGGTTACTATTGGCCTACTATATTCAATGATTGCTACTCATGGGTAAAAATGCAAGAAATGTGCATTCTTCACGGGGAAGGAAGGTTAGCGACACTTGCCCCTTCGTCAATTTGTAGATCATCCATTCATGCGGTGGGGATTGGACTTCATTGGAGTCATCAATCCCAATTGAGTCGAGCCACAAGTGGATTCTTACAGTGACAGACTATTTCACCAAGTGGACCGAAGCGGTAGCGCTCAAAGAGGCAAGTGAATCTAACATACTAGACTTTTATGAAGGTATAGTAACCGAGGTTCGGTGTGCAGCCACCATCATATCGAGATAATGCATTAGCATTCATAGGTTCAAAAATTACAGAATGGGCTGTCGAGAATGGAATCTATTTGAGCACCTCTTCAAATTATTACCGCGGGGGTAATGGATGAGCGAGAGTCCACAAACAAGAATTTGCTAAAAATCATCGGAAGGACTCGGATGAAAATCAAAGAACATGGCATACAAGGCTAAAATCAGCGTTATGGGGTGTGAGAATAACACAAAGAGGTCTACGGGTAATTCTCCCTACAAGTTGGTCTGGGAAGGAGCGGTGTGCCTATATCATTAAATTACCCGGACCTTGGAGCTCATGAAAGCGAGTTTGAGTTATCGAGTTCGAACCAATGGAGGTCGGTATGCGAGAATTGATGGAATTAGAAGAAATCGAGAGAACATGCGGTTCGGACGATTGAAAAGGATCGGGCCGTAGTAAAAGATGGTTTGATAAAGAGAGCTAGAGCGAGGACCTTCGGGGAAGGGGACCTAGTTACGAAATGGGATGCGGATCGGGCAAAACCGGGAAGGCATTCCAAGTTTGATGCCATCGGAGTGGTCCCTACATGGTCACGGGATGCAAAAATAGTAATGCCTTCGATTTCTGCATTGGATGGAGAGGAACTTCGATTCGGTTAACGGAATCTATCTTAAACATTCTACTAAAGAAATGTTTTACCCTTGTAAATATTAGTTTAGATTTTCTTAATTCCTCTAAGTGCGTATGCACATTGTCTATTGTAGTTAGGTTTCTATTTCCCTAAGTGCTTTGGCACGAGTTTATTTGCTCTCGGGTTGTTTTCTGATTCGGAGTGTTCTTTGGAGAAGAAGTTGCGATGTCGAGGCTTGTTTGAGTTATTGCTTATAACTCCATGCCCGATGGATCGCTAAAAGGCCAGCGATCTTCTACCTAGCGGGCGAGTAACTTGTTGAGTCGTCAAAAGCTGTTGTCAAAATTTCACCCCCCAGGGTAAATTTCGATAACATGCATCAAAAGTTGCAGAAAGGCAAATAGGTCGATCCGGGAAAAATCATGAAAATCGGCTAAGTCCTAGTCTAGAAGCAAGTCGGGACATTTGGGACAAAAATGCGCGGATCGGCCGAAAAGCCTCCAGGCGGCCCAAGGAGCAATCGGGACATTTGGGACAAAAGTACGCGGCGGGCGCGAAAAGCCGATCCGGCCGAAAGAGAGGAAAAATTGGCTAACTGCTTTGAGAGGATCGCAGGAAATGGGACAAGCGGGGCGAAAAAGGGCGCGACCGGCCGAAGCCAAGGTGAAAAAGGGCCGGGCAGTCAAAGCAAAATGGGACAAGCGGGACAAATGGGCAAAAACGCGGCCGGGGCAGAAAGGCACAAAGAGCACAAAGCAAAATGGGACAATGGGGCGCGCGGGCCTTGCAGAATGAGCGAAAAAGCGAAAAGCTTGATAAATTTGCGCCACGTGTCATCGGCCAAATGAGGACAAGGAAGCCCATTTCGGGCGGATCGGAGGTTTTGTCCCAAAGCGGTTTGGGACATCACGGGACAAAAAAAGAGCGAAAGGCGCGAAAAAAGCTGGCGAGGCCGCGGACTAATCAAAAGCTGCCACGTGTCCTCATAGGAGTAAAGGTCAGAAAAGTCAAAGGGCGAGTTTTCGAGCACCGAGCCGAACAAATAGGATCGTGCCACGTGTCCCATTTAAGGGCCCACGAGGAAATTTCAAAGGAAAGCCCGCCGAAAAGCAGAGGAGAGAGAATTATTCAGCGAATCAGAGCTTGCCACGTGTCATCCAGGTGGCAGAGCGCGGGAAGAATTTCAAAAATCCGTTTTCGCCTGTTCCGTGCCCTAAATCTTCAGATCGCCATAACTTTTGATCCAGAGCTCGGATTTGCGCGTTCTTTATATCAATGGAAAGCTGGTAAAATTCTCTACACGTTTCCAAGGTCAATCTTGCATTTTGGTTCAGTTTGGAGGATGAAAATCAAGAAAACGCCTCTAGCGCGAATAACAAGCGAAGTAATGCGTCAGCATGAACAATTTTAATGCAGCGAGCGATTTCGCGCTACATTAGGCAGCCCGCCGTTTTGACATGATCCGCCGCTTCTGCCATAATGAGATGAGTTAAGTGCATTCTGGAGGTGGTTGGGGCAGATTTCGAATTCCTCTCTCTTTTCTCTCTCATTCTTCCTATAAATTGTAAGGAGGGGCTTCTTTCTAAGGTTGGACATTCTTGTTTTGCAATCCCTCCCTTCTCTCACCTTCTTGCGAGAGAATTCGTGGAGTTTTCAAGCCTCCCACATGGTGTAATGCCCTTTGTTGCCTCTTGGCCATTGCTGATGTATTGAATCGATTCTTTGAGCAATATATATGTCTGTGATTAAATTTAAATCCTCTCATGTATTCATTGTTGTCATTTTGATCTCTCATTGCATTTCGGTTACCTGTGCATGGTGTGGTATTGCATCTATATGGTCTGTGTTTATTTTTGCAAAGCTTATGTTCTTCATTCCTCGGTGCATCACCTCCCTAGCTTAGGTTTATTTTTATGCATTTCTCTCTCCCTGTCTCCTTGGTAGTTAGATTAGTTTTTGGGTAAACCTCTGCGTTTCATTGGTGCATCTGAACAGAGGAATAGGAACCAGCCTTTCTCTGGAGAATCCTTCTCATTTTGTTGGAATGAATCAATCAAACTTAAAATCAGCTCAATCGGCCCAAAAAAGTGTGCTAAAAGTGGCTGAGGTGGACTAACACGTGTCTAATTCACACACAGAAAGTTTCGGACAATTTACATGAAGCTGTTCATTGCCTGTGCTGAGAGACGGTTGGACAATCGCTGCCACTGTAGGGCAGAAGTTTTGTAACTAAAGGCCAAAACTAAAGGAAAAACACTACGGAAAGCCACAAAAAGGTAATAAATAGCTAAGTAAGGTAATCCAAGCTACAAATATACACTTCACAGAGGTAAAGGGGCTCGAACACCTTTTGAAAAGACATGAATCATCATTAGGGCTTTTCCAACCATTTTCCGACAATGTAGCACATGTAAATTTGGGTGTGTACATATTTCCCCCTTAGAGAAGTGTTTTAGCCATGAAGAGGCGTAAAATGTAGAGTATGAGTATGGCATTCCCGAAATGGGGAGTTAGAAGTTATATCGACATGCTGTGTGCCAAAGTGATGTCGTCCAAGCTCATGCTACACTGTAAAATGTAAACAAGACTCAAGTGCAGATAAACATGATATCGAAAAATAAACACTAAAAAAATGACTTGAGGAATTACTATTTGCATGGGGATTGAAGTATACACTTTTAGGTGCTTCATCCATGCAAATCACACACACTCAACATGAAATTAAAACAAATAATATACATACATACATATATATCTAAAACTATCATTTTAAAAATCATTTATACTTGCCCTCATAGAGAATTTGGAGCTCTGGACTACCTATGACCATTTTGAGCAAGGATACAGTCATGTCATGATCATGGCCCCACAAGCAAGAGATCCAATGGATAAGAGAAAGTTTAGTATTTTACATTTGTTTATTTTTGCTTTTTAATTGTTTTCTAACTCACCATTGCTTTTTTCTTTCTTAAGCCAGTGTTGATGGTTGAGATCTTATTTGTAAGATCTCGGTTGATACCTTGCTCATCCCTATTGGGAAGACCTGAGAGGAGATTTTGATAGACATGGGACAACTATGCTGGGTTAGATTCCATATTGATGTGTTCACACCTATTTGCAGCTTTGAGAGTCCTATCTTCATAGAAGAATCGAGCTTTCCACACACCATCTTGTTGAGAGGATGGTGAGGTGGAGTCACTTCTATAGCGAGGCCATGGTTCGCGATATATCACATGGTCACTCTCATCACTCAGTTCATGGAGACTTCCATTCACGCCATAAGAGCCACAATAGGAGCCCTATTTGCACATTCTCTAAGGAATCTCATAGGGAGGATAAGCCATAGGACTTTGTTGCTAAGATGTCATTTTGTGATACATGTATATGATTTTTTCTTGGATTTTCATGCTCATTGCGAGTATTTAGACTACACCTGGAGGTGTGATGGAATTTTATACATACATACATACATACATATATACATATTTTTGTTCTAATCATTATTGTGTAAGAGTTGACTCATTAATGGTTTACTTCGCTTATGTTCTTCTAGATGCTCATAATTTCTTATTTTTAGATACTTTTTAGATGCATGCTATGGATGATGATATGCTAACATAATTTTTTTTATATGATGCTTGTGCGAACACAATGTAATCTAAAACTTTGGTTTTGAACAATATTTATCACTTTTTGTTTTTTTTTGGCAAAATGTGACGAATATCATATGATAAACGAGATGAACCCACTATACTTCTAACCCCATGTAACTAGTAAGGTTCGAGGATCAACACCAAGATCCAAAGAGAAGAGATGTGAGTTGTATGATTTTGATGAATGGAAGAGATGAGAGAAAGACAAGATCTTGACAAAAATATAATTAGTAACATACAAGCTAACTCGCACATAGTTTAATACATAGTCTAGAATCTAATTTTTTTACAAATTTATCTAGACTTAGATCCATAGATGTCCTCTTGATTGACAAAATATGGTTTTAATGTTTTGAATCTCTTGGAACATATACATCTAATTCACTTTCTTGGGATTTAAGATTTCAAAGAACTTTTTATTGTATGAGTTTCTTATACCTTATTGATTTATTATGAAAAGACCCCCTACACCTTTCCCCATGCTACCAATAAGAAGCATGGGATCATCACCAAGGATAAGATGTAGGTGAGTAAGGGCACTTCCCTCCTTTCCCAACCTCACGCCACTAGTATGAGGCATGGGCTCATCACCAAATATTGGTAGGGAAAGAAAGTGTAGTTTTATTTGTGAAATGAAATATTTTTTCATTTATTGATTAAATTATATAAATGTTTAAATTTTAACTTTGAGTTGTACTTTTGGGAGGGACAACGTGCCCTAGCCTTAACCCCAAGTAACTAGTAAGATGCGAGGGCTCAACACCAAAGGCTAAGATAGGTGAACAATCGATATGGGTAAAAATGTTTAGAATTTTTTTACAACAATGAGGTTTTTCTAGGAGATACATGACACCAAGAAAATTCCATAACAAACTATGGGCAAAGACACTGTCTTGGAAGAAAACTACGAGTAGAACCAAGTATGCAGGCCTTGGTAGGATTAGTGTCAAAATTCTGTCTTAACTTGTTGAACTGATGAAATGATTAGAAATGTTGATGATAATATTGTGGATATTTGAAGAAATGTGATTGAATGTTTTGCCAATATTTTGAAGTTTGAAGGTTGTTTGAAAAATAAGTTATTTGATTAAAAATTTATAAAATGAAGTGGAAGATGAAATGCGATGACGGATATAATAGTGTACATGTTGAAATGTAGATGGACTACATGCTGAAATGTCTAGGGTGAAGAGAGTTGAAGGATGTAAAACTCCTCGCCCCCAAGAGTACACAATGAAGAAATACGATCTTTGAATTTTTATTCTCTTGATAAGGAATTATTATTCAGGATTTAAATTTACAACCCTACCCATGATTGTGTACGTATGTTTATCCAATTTGTATCTATGAAGGAGGTATTCAAGAACCTCTTTAACACATTCTTGGCATATCATGTTTAGGTGAGAATGAAAACTTTGCTCAAATTTGTCTTTTGCGTGAAGCATAGTGATTTTGTGTGACCTTTGTTGTGCTATGGGATCACATCCCATGGAGATGACATACTTGATTTCTGACATGTTCATATATAAACGAAGGTTCAAAATAGAACAAGCCCCGGGGATGGATTTCATGGGCATAATATTGATTTTGTTGCTCTCTCCTTCCTTTGTTAATTCTATCATGTTTACGCCTAGGCCAAGACCATCAGCGGGAAGAGAGGTCGTACCAAGAAGGCTACCCATTCCTTGTGGTTCAAATGGGAGGAAGATCGGATCATCACTCTCTAAGAGTTTCATGATCTCTGTCATTGTTTTAGTGGACACAATTTCCACAGATATTGATTTTCCTTTATCGAGTTTCGACCACCTCTAATGTCTTTAGGTTAACCATGCAAATTTTAGAATGTTTGGGATGGTTGTGAATAATTAGTTTAATGGAGGAGATTTTTAATCTAACCATGCGAGAGAGGAGAGAGAGAGAGAGAAGAAAAAAAACAAAAAGCCTACACTAAAACGGTGATACACCGAGAGAAGGAGAATGTTGGACATCTATCAAAGCGCCATGGGACAAAAGAGAGGTGAGCAATGGGAAGGATGGACGAGATGCATCACGAGGCCCGAGGATAGATTTCACACGAGAAAATGTCCCAAAACTCCATGAACACGGCTCAGGACACTGCAGTGAACATTCAAACATGCACAAATACCTGCAATGAAGAGAGGCGAAAGAAGAGAACAAGCAAAAATGAGGAAGGATGGACGGATGCATCACAAAACACGTTTTGTTGCTCGAGAAGTTTACCTGAGAACATCATTCCATTAGTAAAGGCAAAAACGCCATTACAGAGCAAGGGAGGAGGCTCGAACTCCATTTTGACCCTAGAGAAGAAAAGAAGGGAGGGCGAGAGCGAGAAAGAATGAACAACTTCTTCTTTTTGAGCCAAATCTGGCTTTTTACATTGCATGGGTCGAGCCCAGGGGACAGAAATGTGGGAAAACGTGCAAGCCCATTCCTCATTGATTGCAGATGCATTAAAACGGCATGGGATACCTTACCAACCCATACCCTGCCATCTTTGACCGATTTGGAGGAGAATGCGACCCATTTGCATTAATTTGGCCGCTGAAATGTCACTTCTGGCCGTGCTGAAGAAGAATGCGACCCATTAGCATTAAAACAGGTTGTTGAAACGTCGCCTCTGGCCATTATCACGCGTCAGAGCCGTTTCTCGATTTTCTCTCTCTCAGACTACACCAAAACTCGAGATTGATCCCAGAATCATGTAGAGAATTTCACAAGCTTTCCGTTGATATAAAGAACGTGCAAATCCGAGCTCTGGATCAAAAGATATGATGATCTGAAGATTTAGGGCACGGAACAGACCAAAACGGATTTTGAAATATTTCCCGCGCTTCGCCACCTGGATGACACGTGGCACGCATTGATTGGTCGCGTGATTCTCTCTCCTCTGCCTTTCGGTGGGCTTTCTTTTGAAATTTCCTTGTGGGCCCTAGCTGGGACACGTGGCACTATCTCATTGGTTCGGATCAGTGCTCGAAAACTTCGCCCTTTGACTTTTGACCTTTTCCCTTGTGACACGTGTCATGATTTGGTTGGTTCTCGGCTCTTTCGGCTCCTTCGCGTCCCACGTCTTTTTGTCGGATGTCCCAGTGCTCCTTGTCTTGATTTCGGCCCGATCCAGCGAAATGGGTTCTTGCCCGATGCGGTATTTTGTCCCACTTGTCCCACTTTGTTTGGTGAAGTTTGGCTCATTTCGGCCCGATCCGGGCCGCGTTCAGCGTCTTTTTGTCCCGAGATGTCCCAAATGCTTTTGACCATTTGTTCCCATTTCGGCCGATCCGGCCGGTTCGGGTCTTTTTGTCCCAGATGTCCCAAATGCTTTCGGATTGTTTGTTCCCATTTTGGCGGCCGGATCGGTTCTCGTCATTTGCCAGCGTCTCTTGTCCAGATGTCCCGAATGCCCGGATTCGTATTTTCCCATTTCGGCGAATTTAGCGTGTGGCTTCCGATCGGGCCCAGCTTTTTGCCGATCCCGTCTTTGTCCCACCGTCCCAAAGGTGACCTTGAGCGGGACTTAGCCAATTTTCACGATTTTTACGGATCAACCTACTTGCCTTTCTGCGACTTTTTCACATTTCTCTCAGAGCTTGCTCCTCCTTCTTGGCCGGGGAGTTAGAAAAATATCGAGAGAACCTCTAGAAACATGATGTTTCTACAATTTTTCTGAATCAATCAATTTGCAGGACTTGAATATTACGATGCATGTTATCAAAATTACCACAGGGGGTGAATTTTGGATAACGATTTTAGCGACTTCGGTGGGGTCATCACTGCTTAGATGAAAGACCCGTTACTGAAGCAATCCATTGGGCATGGAGTCATAAGTAGTAGCTGAAAACTGATCGAACTTTGAAAACCTCCCTCGAGCCACTTGAAACCCAGGGACATGGAGTTGTTCTCACCAAAAACCCTTTGAAAAGAAGCGTGCAAGAGCAAAACCAGCAACACCAAAAACTATGTACAAAACTGAAA
This sequence comes from Taxus wallichiana var. yunnanensis, assembly GCA_018340775.1. NCBI lineage: Eukaryota > Viridiplantae > Streptophyta > Pinopsida > Cupressales > Taxaceae > Taxus > Taxus wallichiana. Next base: position 864,232,010 of record CM031242.1, read on the forward strand.
ATCATACATGCCCCAAATGGAACATGCAGAGTGTGCACAAGCACTTCTTCTGCTGAAAGCAAACCTAGCTACTCTACTCTAACTGGAAGCAAAGGCAAGCTAAACAAACCCTATGTTTGGTTGTGAGAAATAGCTTCCTTTCTTCAAAATTGGCAGCCATGCAATTGATTTGGCACTGATCATGGCTGTTTGGATGGATGGAAAATCAACAAGAAGCTGGTCTTCTATCCAAATCATCAAGGTATCAACTGAAAACAAATCCAATACCTCTTTTAGTTGCTCTGCATTTGGATTGAAGAGGTATGGCAGCTGATCCTTGGTACTTTGTAGCTCATCCTCATGCCCAGAAGCGAGCATGACCGGTTGTGGCTTCTCCTTTGGCTCAGTGAAGCCAAATACGATTGGGCAAGGTCGATCCGTTTGATATGCCCATAGCTCGATTTTCAACTCCAAAATGGAGTCTTCTTGTAGACCCACTTGAATGGATGATGTGGAAGAAATGGTGGAATCCTTGTCCTTTCTCTTCCTCGATGAAGAACATGGAAGATTAGAATCTTCCAATTTTGATTCAAAGGGCTGCTTTATAAGATGCGAGGCTGCTGCTGCAAATGAAAGCTCTCCTTCATGGCAGCGAGGCTCGGTGTTTGGAATGTGGATGATGAAAGAGAGAATGGTGAAAACTCAACCGGCTCTTCTCCATCAAAGCAGTCCTCCAAATCGGCAGGTAAAGCTGCCTCATTCTTTGTCCTTTGCTCGTTTTCAACTTCCTCCATGGTGTCCTCTTGATCTGCAACTTGACCACCATGGTTTCCTTCACTCTCAATATTGAGTTTGAGAGATCAAACTCCTCTTGATCTAGAACTTGAGAGAGATGAAGTGGAAAGAAGAAGCTGAAGGTTCTCTGTGCTTTGCTTTGTGCTCAAAGCCCTTGGATCTGCACTTTTCTCCTCCTGAGCTAGATGTGCTCCTCTTCTTTTGGATTTGGAGCAGCTTCTCCTTCCTCTACTGTTTGAAGAGAATCTTGCTCTCTTGATAAAACTCTTCCTCTAGCATGAAGTTTGTCAAGTCAAACTCTTCAATCTGCTTTGCTCTAGAGGACAAGTTGGGACTGCTGAGATCTTCTTCTTCAACAAAATCAGTCCTCACCACCATTTGTTTCAACCTTAGCCTCTTACGTAGGTTTAACCATCGAGGGATCTTTGTCATCCCAAATTTGAGAGCCCAACTCTTGAGACTTTGAATTTCTTCATCTTTGTTTGGCCTCTCTTTTTCTTGTTGTTTTCCTTGGTGGCATTGATTTTCATCCTCCCAACATGGATTTGGGAATGCGAGAGGAGGATGGGTTGAAACTCAAGCTGATTTTGACAATTTTTGTGGTGGTGGAGGAGGTGAAACCTCTTGTTTCTTTGGAGGAGGGTGTTTTGTTAGCTCTTGTGGAGGGGATGGTGTTGCAGAAGGAAAAAGGAAAGAAGAATTGAGATGAGGTGGAAGACTAGGAGATGGAGGATGGATTCAACACTTGGGACAGCGAGATGGAGGGTTTAAACTTGACCTGCTGAGATGAAAGCAGATTGGGAAAGAGGAAAAGAAAAGGTATGATGATGGTGTGCTTACCCGTTGACAAGGTTGTTGAATACTTCTCTCATACACCTCTATTTCTTCAATCCACTTTTGCAAGCAAAGGCAGCGTTGCAATCATGAAGTCAAGCTTCTCTGAGGGCTGTAATGCCTTGGAAAAGGTCCCACCCATGGACGAGGGTGCTCCTGACCGATTCAAAAGCTTTCATTTGTGCTTGAGCCCACAGATTGCACCATGTTTACCTCCATCTTTTGGATTTTCTCCAACAGAGACCAGCATCTTGGATCGATGGTCTTCATTATATGCATACTCTTGCTCTTGGAAAGCTCCATAGCCAAACTGACTTTGCTTGCTTGCTCATATGAGTATGCATGCTTGATCTGGATTTGGAGGATTTGTAAAAATGTGTTGGAGGTGGAATATCTTATTGTTGTTGTTGATGTGAATTCCATGATGGAAATGAAGTCATGATTGCACAACTTCATGGAATGGAAAAGAATGAAAGGGATGGAAAGAAGATGGATGAAAATGGATGGAAAGCAGTGCTGCAAGCTCGGAGAAATGGGTTGATCGGATGGAGTCGCCGGATGTGTTTGCAAGTGCCTCAAAGGCTGAAATCTTCACGGGAACACACCTGACCTGCAAAAGATGAAGTGGAAGACCTCTAAGGTCCCCCCAGGCGTGCCAAAGCTGTTAGTGCAAAATCACGGCACCCACTGGATGCGAGATCGGGCTTCTAGGTTGATCACTCGGGCATCAGTGTGATTGCACAACATGGAAACCTCTCTCCAGCGTGGGACTTGTAAAATGAGAGAGGAATCTCGAGAGAAGGTGGTTCTGCTCCTAAACTACTGCCACAAGCTATTCCAGTGCGGGCAAGCTAATCTAATCCTAATCTAACCATGCCAAGGAGACGAGAGAGAGAGAGAGAGAAGGAAAAACAAGCAAAAGCCTACACTAAAGCGGTGATACACGAGAGAAGGAGAATGTTGGACATCTATCAAAGCGCCATGGGACAAGAGAGGTGAGCAATGGGAAGGATGGATGAGATGCATCACGAGGCCCGAGGATAGATTTCACCTGAGAAAATGTCCCAAAACTCCATGAACACGGCTCGGACACTGCGATGAACATTCAAACATGCACAAATACACTGCAATGAGAGAGAGAGGCGAAGAGAACAAGCAAAAATGAGGAAGGATGGACGGATGCATCACAAAACACGTTTTGTTGCTCCAGAGAAGTTTACACTGAGAACATCATTCCATTAGTAAAGGCAAAAACGCCATTACTGGAGAGCGGGAGGAGGCTCGAACTCCATTTTGACCCTAGAGAAGAAAAGAAGGGAGGGCAGAGCGAAGAAAAGATGAACAACTTCTTTTTTTGAGCCAAATCTGGCTTTTTACATTGCATGGGTCGAGCCCAGGGGACAGAAACGTGGGAAAACGTGCAAGCCCATTCCTCATTGACTGCAGATGCATTAAAACGGCATGGGATACCTTACCAACCCATACCCTGCCATCTTTGACTGATTTGGAGGAGAATGCGACCCATTTGCATTAATTTGGCCACTGAAATGTCACTTCTGGCCGTGCTGAAGAAGAATGCGACCCATTAGCATTAAAACAGGTTGTTGAAACGTCGCCGGCCATTATCACGCGTCAGAGCCGTTTCTTGATTTTCTCTCTCCAGACTACACCAAAACTCGAGATTGATCCTAGAATCATGTAGAGAATTTCAACAGCTTTCCGTTGATATAAAGAACGTGCAAATCGAGCTCTGGATCAAAAGATATGTTGATCTCGAAGATTTAGGGCGCGGAGCAGGACCAAAACGGATTTTGAAATATTTTCCGCGCTTCGCCACTGGATGACACGTGTGGCATGCATTGATTGGTCGCGTGATTCTCTCTCCTCTACCTTTCGGCGGGCTTTCTTTTTTGAAATTTCCTTGTGGGCCCTAATTGGGACACGTGGCACTATTCATTGGTTCGGATCGGTGCTCGAAAAAGCTTCCCCTTTGACCTTTTGACCTTTCCCTTGTGACACGTGTCATGATCTGGTTGGTCTCGGCTCTTTCGGCTCCTTCGCGCGTCCACGCGTCCCATTTGTCCGGATGTCCGGTGCTCCTTGTGCTTTGATTTGGCCGAACGGCCGATTCGCGTCCTTTGTCCCTTGTCCCACTTTGTTTGGATGCTTTGTTTGCTCATTTCGGCCCGATTTCCGGCCGGTTCAGGTCTTTTGTCCCGAGATGTCCCAAATGCTTTTGGACTATTTGTTCCCATTTGGCCGAGTCCGGCGGTTCGGGTCCTTCGCGTACTCTTGTCGTCCCGATGTCCCGATTGATTAAGTTTTTCTTCCTCATTTCGGCCCGATCCGGATCGGCTTCCCGTGCTTTTAGCCCGATTGTCCCAAATGCTTAGCGGGCGCTGGAGGCTTTTCGGTCCCGATCCGCATCGTCTTTGTCCCACCACGTCCCAAAGGCGACCTTGAGCGAGGACTTAGCCAATTTTCACGATTTTCTGGATCAACCTACTTGCCTTTACGCAACTTTTTCGCATTTTCTCGAGAGCTTGCTCCTTCCTTCTTGGCGGGGAGTTAGAAAAATATCCGAGAGAACCTCGAAACATGATGTTTGCTCTGAATCAATCAATTGCACAGGACTTGAATATTACGTTGGTTCAACCTCACAGGTACTAATCCACATAATATTTATATTGTCATTAGAGGAAGATTGGGGAAACTGATATTTTTGGAAGTTGAGGATTTGATTATTGTTTTGCACAAAGAATTCCGAGTTGATTATGCATTTGAGTGATTTACCTTGACATTTTAGGATGGTGGGAATGGATCAATTGAAATATTATTAGATTTTCATTCGAAAGCTACGGGTCTGTATAATTGGATGTATATTTGTTTGAGGATCTGGGGCAGTGGTGACTAAAGATATATTAGGCTAACTAAATTAAATGTTAGGTTAACATACATAAAATTAAATAACAACATAAAACAAATTACACAGTGACACTGTATGTAACATGGAAAACCCGTAAATGGGTAAAAAACCACGGAAGAATAATCCACTATAGAGAAACATTTTACAACCCAGTCTAGTAACTCCTCCCTCACTTCTACTCCATGTATTTACCCGTAATCCAAATGATTCACGTGATTTAATGAATATGACCTACAATCATATTTAAATAACCCGAAGGGTTATGTCCATATTAAGTGACAAGGACACACCCGATTTAATAAATAGTTAGTTAATTAATAACTAACAAACCTAATCTAAAGTTTATATTTAAATAATAAGAATATAAACTATTCTATATTATTTAACTATAAACTAAACATTATGATGCACTTAATATTATAGTTCTAACACTCCCCTTAATATTAAGTGGGGATCCATATGCCAACATTACTTGTTTGTACAACAGGATTTACAAATCCATAAACCCTAAAGGTTTAGGCTAGCACATGTACTTTTGAAGGAATTATAACACCTTCATCATGCTCAACTTACCTTTTGGTACAAAAGGATTTGGAATCCATAAATCAGACATATGATTTAGGCTAAGCATGATTTGTGAGACTACATCTCACCATTTCTCATGGAAATATTCTTATACCGCATCTCTAGGATCCTTTTATAACACAAGGACCTCATTTATAAACAAATGCACACTGGACTATTTTTTTCCGTAAACTCTATTAGTTTACTTTAGATCATACAAGATCTTTTACAATGCTTTTAAACCTAGAGTAGAAGTATAGAGGAGAAGGAGTTCAACAATTGGCCGACCATTAGGAGGTGACATTACATGCACACTCCCCCTCAATGGAAACTCTAAAAGGCCAAGCATTGCACACACTTGCAGTATTTTACAGCACACAATGGCTCAGTAAACATAACTACAATCTTAATCTTCAATCTAGGTAGAACTGGAGATCTCTATCACCACAGAGAACCTTCTCTTGGATAACACATATATGAACTTCAATATGCTTCATTCTCTGATGTTGAACTAGATTCTTTATCAAGAGTAATACCACTTTGACTACCACATAGAATAGGAATACTTCCTTCAACTTCCATGTGTATCTCTTCCAACCACTTGAGCCACATGGCTTCTTGATTTACTTCCATTGTACTTCTCTGCCTTAGTAGAAGAAATGGAGACTATTGGTTGCTTTTAGCTATTCCAAGTAATGGTTCACCATAAAAATTGAACACAAAAACTTGATATATACATATATATATATATATATATATATATTATATATATATATATATATCTAACACAACATCAACATGGTTAGAGTTACAATATCCATATAGACATCATAATAAGCATAATATAAATCATTATTGATTTCACTTTTAACCAACTGTAAAAGTTAAATACAAGTTGTAAAACAACTAACATAATAATATGCTTAACAACTAACCATGTTAGAATGTGTTGAAAAATTTCAACATATTATCCTTGTAAAATATATATTAGATGCAATCAGTATTGGACGTCTCCAATACAAATGCAAGGGCGTCCCCAAGTGTCATTTGATATGCATATAATAATATTTTAGTTTACATACTAAGAAATGTTTTATAAAAAACACATATATCTTTATTATCTTATTGTAAGCCTTTACAAATGAGATAAGACTTGATAACATATCAGATAATCAAGTTATACAAGAATAATCATAGTATTCACTGAAAACATAATCCACTAACTATGGACACTTCTTATGGATTTTGCTTCAAAAAATGACATGTAAGCACCCTTCAATACATTTCATAGGAAAAATTAAGTTTAGACATGCCATATATGATCAGTTTTTTATGCCACAAAATGAACAACAATTCCATTTTTGAATAAACTATCAAAAATAAAGCAAAAATTTAAAGCATATATAAGTCATTTTGTGTATGTTTTTAGTTGTAGTTACTTCTAGTTTATTTTTCACAAACCCATCTGAGTTAAACAAAGAAGAAGAAAAAAACATCTCTTTTTCAACAATATATTTCAAATAGAATATACTTTTCATTTAGAAGTAATTTATAAAGCTATTATATTAGCACTATGATTATTATCATCATCATTATCTTGATTTTGATATGATTTATTCCATTTCTAATTTTTGAAATTTGACTTATTTTTAAATTTACAATCCTCTTTCTTATGTCCAAATTTCCCACAGATTATGACATTTACCATCAAAACTAACTTTTAAGTTTCTTGGTTTCTTGTTTTTATTAGGAGTTTTAAAAGTTGATTTTTGATTCTTGTTAATCCTAGAAGGTTTACCTTTTTCTTTTTGAGCAAGAAGTGCCATGTGGCATTTTCTTTTGAATCAAAATTAGTCATAACCTTGCTCTTCTGAACAAGGAGATTACTAAGGGTTTGAAAATTTGGAATGTCTTGTTCGGATTGATACTTTGAATTCAAAATTGAAATGAAATTTCTAAATTTTTCATGAATATTTAATTGGATAATAAAATAGAGAAATTTATCATGAATCAAATTACTGCCACATCCATCTAATTGTGACTTAATATTTTTTATTTTTTCTAAATAATTAATCACTTTTTCATCTCCCTTCATGGGAGTTGTCATAAGCTCTAAAACCAATTTAATAATTTTTATAAAACGCATACCTTCGTGCATCGACTCCAATTGTGTCCAAGCTTCACTAGGACTCTCTAGATTTCTGATATGAAGTAGAAAATCATCTTGTACGCTTCACAAGATAATGGACATCACCTCTTGTACTTTTTGTTGATATGTGCGGTGACATTATCATTGTTGTGCATATCTTAGGTGGAGCTCTCTCATTCCATTTACAACTACCCACAATTTGCGAGCCATGAATTCTAATTTCAATCAAATCTTCCAAATGTTGTAGTTGTTTCCATTCAACATCTGAGATTTATCAATTGAAAATTGATTAGACCCCATTTGTGTGTAAAATATAGATAAAAAACAATTAATAAACAAGGATTAAAATAAGATTTTTTTATAGAAATTCCCTTATCATATTTTAATCCTCATAATTGAACATGATCAATTTATGTAAAAAGCGGAGGTTGTGGTAATTGAACAATATATACTGAATGCATTATTATGATATCAAAAATGTAAGTGATATTGATAATATTTAGTTTTCTAACAAAATGACAACAACGATCTAGACATCGTGTTGTACAAAATATATCATTTTAAACAAAAATGATTATATTGATTTTACAATTCAAAATAAATAATTTTCACGATTAACAACAATAATATATTTTTTGGGAAAATCATGAGTCACGTGGGTATTTGTGGGAAAAGAAATGGCTATTCTCATCAGCATTTTCATTGCGCAAATAATAAAGGTGACAAAAGTTGGTGGCATTAAGCGCTCTTAAGGTTTATAATATTTTGTAAGCGATTGAAAAGCACGGTGTGATAGGGAGCCCTCTTACTAGATCGATCCCATGCGCAGATCCGGGTGGAGGATAATGTGGAGCTTTGGAATATTCTAAGCCAGGGAGGTATCACCAACTTTATGGAGAAGGTTAGGGCCATGATCAAAGTATTTCAGTGCGTTTTGCAAAAGATTGGAAGGATCGCACTATTGAGTATGGGGGGCAGAAGATTGCGATCAATGAGGAGTTGATAGCTGAAGTGAGTAGCCTTGGCATGGATGGATACCTTTTTTAATAAAAGGGTTGATAGAGAAGCTGAGGAGAGGAGATTTGTTGAAGGAACTGAGAAGCTGATCTTTGTCACGGCGGGCCTGCTTGTCAATTTGATCCCCTCACCCTATGATGAGGTTACCCGCATGATGGTGCGTTTCATTTCTTTGGAAGGGAGGTTCGTCACTGTACCTACTAAACATCTTGTCTTCCTCAATCATTTCCGCAGGAATCACATGGTATGTTTCCCCCACTATCTGCTTAGCTCTCTTGAGCGCTCCATTTTGGAGTTTCAAAAGCATGCTCATGTTGTTCCTTTGCACCAGGGGCTAATTTTCCTGCTGCATAAATTATGTCTCCTTCGGTCTCCTGGCCTCCCTTCCTCCCCTGGCTCTGTTCCCCCTCTGCCCGTTTACCTGTTTGCCGCATGGCCCCATCTCTCACACTTTGTCCCGCCCTTGCTATTGTCACCCCTCTCCCGGCCTTCCCGGCTCCATCTCCCCTTCCCCCCACCTCTGCCCCCACCCCCTTTGCTTCCACTTCAGCCAGACCGGTTACCAGGTCCTCTAGAAGATTGAATCTTGATATCCCTGTTGTGGGGAAGGGTCCTCAGGAGATTGAAACTGCCCATAACCTCCTTCATATTAGCGGTGCTAGTTCTCAGGAAGAACATATGGAGAGCTCCACAAAAAGTGGAGGCCTTGAAGGCGATGTGAAGGTTTGTTGCGGGGAAGAGGTTAAAAACATGGCAAAACAAAAAGGTAAGAGGAAGAAGGAGGAGGAGGTGGCTATGGATAATAGCCAGATTGAAGATATTTACAAGAAGTTGAACTCCTTAGACTCCCGTTTAGGGAAGGCCAAGACTCGCCATGATTATAACATGGCCATTTTACTGCTATTCGGGAGTTCATTAAGCAACATGTCATGAAGTGTCTCAATCTCGGCGGGGTTAAGGCTACCCTTTGGGGGATTGATAAGGAAAGCAAAAGGACCATTGCTCGGTGGATATTGCGGCTCTGCCCACATGACGACCTTGGGGATGTTCAAATCTCGGGGCAAACCTCAACTCCGGCATCGACAAAGCCGCC